>OW386291.2:109874822-110474822 GCA_936432065.2 Rutpela maculata
ATGCAATTAACACAACTGTCAAACAAGAAAAAGATGAAAAATTTGGAGGGTGGTCACTAGGGTTGTCCAAAAATGACTTAATTTTTTATGGAAGGTCTCGATCCCCCCAATTTGTTTCCACGTACTTTTTGTTTTTCAAAATTTTAATTTTAAATGATGCCTATGGAGACATGAAGTTTCCCATTTAAAATGTATGGGGAAAATCACTTTTTGGGATTTTTTAAATAATTGTTAGGGAAAATCTTTCATTAAACTTATAGGACTATTTGGAGAGGACTATCCAACGAAGAATTTGATGTATATACATATTGGTTTGTCGCCCCTAACACACCTCCACGGTGCCCGAAAACTACCCTGAAGAATTTACATTTTTTAATTTAAGGGTGGATTTCGGGGCACCGTGAAGATGTGTTATGGGCGACAAACCCATATGTACATACATCAAATTCTTCGTTGGATAGTCCTCTCCAAGTCCTATAAGTTAAATGCAAGATTTTCCCTGTACAATTAATTATTCAAAAAATCTCAAAACGTGATTTTTGCCCATGCAATTTAAATGGGAAACTTCATGTCTCCATAGGCATCATTTAAAATCAGAATTTTGAAAAACAAAAAAATACGTACTTACTTTTTTCGGATTTGGAGGCAAATTATGGGGATCGAGACCCTCTATAAAATGTTAAGTCATTTTTGAACCACCCTAGTGGTTGCCCTAAAAAAATAAAGAAAAAATGTGACGGATGTCAATAATATTTCATCTGCAGTTAACACCATATTGCCAAAGAAGACAGGTATAAAAAAAATAATGAAAAAGTTTGATGGCAAATACCTTTACTGGTTTTTTTTGAAGGCGGTTCAATTATTTAAAGAACAATTGCTAAAATTAATTTTGACATGGCACATGACATGAAAATACGATGGTTAAAGCATACATGGAAAATCTTAAGTTCGAATCAGCTTGTAGATTAAACAAATGAAAAAAATACGTATGAGTTCTCTAATATTAGCAATCAACAACGTCGGTGTGCTATTATGAAGAATTGAATTTTCTGTGTTATAGTTGGTCAAATATTGACCCAAATTTTATTTTATTTGATATAAATCTATAAACAAAGATATAAATGATAGGTATGTTTTTATTTTACAAACAATCTCACGTTCTACCATTTTTCCATTCTCAGAAATCGGTTTGATAAATCATATGTTCATATCTGATATTTACTTTCTACTCCTAACAATTCGATTGCCAAAAAACGGCAAATAATTAACTTTTCAATTTTATCTTTGCCAATAAATATCAAATGATTAGTACCAAAATCATAAGAGTTTTAAATCATACCTTTATTAAAACAATCGATTGTAAATTATAAGTAATGTGAATTTATCTAGGCTATTGGACGTATAATGTCTGGATATGTACAGAGTGGACCAAATTAGATGGGATTTGGGATTTTCTCTAAAACTATGGCAGATAGATCAAAAACTTGAGCTCGATTTTCGAGAAACAAACAATGGTGCAAACCACGATCGTCCATCTTTTTCGACTACCGAGCTACAGAGCGTTTTTGAAAAATCGGCATTTTTGGATGACCTTATTATCTTAATTACCAAGTGTCGAAGCGAAAATCGAGTAACACATTCTCAAGACACTAGATATAGACATAATTAATGTTTTTTTTTAAGTGGAACACCCTGCAGCGAAAAAGATGCAGCTACCTCGTTATGGTAGACGAATGGTGTACCCAGGAAGGTCTTTCCGTGAGTCCAGGGAAGACCACTGTGGTCGCCTTCACAAGAAAGAGGAAACTCAACCTGGGAAGATTACATCTCCGGGGAAACGAATTGCAGGTGAGCAATGAAGTCAAATACTTGGGACTGATTCTAGACACCAAATTAAACTTCAATGCTCATCTAGATAGAGTGACTACCAAAGCTACGCGGGCCTTATGGGCCAGCAGAAGAATGGTAGGTAAAAATTGGGGACTACAACCAAGAATGGTGCACTGGCTGTACCAAAGGGCTATAGTACCAATAATAACCTATGCATCCCTGATCTGGTGGCATAAAGCCGGAAAAGGGGAAGCAATGAGAAAACTACGGAAAGTGCAAAGACTAGCATGTCTAGGCATAACGAGAGCAATGTCAACAACGCCTACCGCAGCCATGGAAGCGCTACTTTGCCTGCCCCCACTACAATTAGTAGTGGAGAGTGAGGCACTGTTGGCGGCGTACAGGCTGAAAATAAACGAACATGGGACCATTCCAAGAATAGGATACCGCACCGAAATATTCCAACAAATAAGAAAAAATCGACTACTAGATATGCAGTCAGATAGAATCAGCACAAGTCACAACTTCACAAAGACCTTCAGGGTATACATACCCGATAGGGAAGAGGAAGGAACAAGGCAACTGCGAAGACATCCAAATGATACCATATGGTATACTGACGGATCGAAAACGTCAAGAAGTACTGGAGCAGGTGTTACGGGGGACCAACCAGGGACAGACATCAGTCTGAACCTGGGCAGTACCGCAACGGTGTTCCAAGCAGAAGTCACAGCCATAGAAATCTGTGCACAAGAAATGATCCGGAGGTCATATACTGACAAAATAATCCGCATCATCACTGACAGTCAAGCAGCTATCAAAGCTCTGAATGCAGCAGAGATACGTTCCAAAACGGTAAAAGACTGCCTTGAATCCCTGGCGAAACTGGCGGAACACAACAGTATACAACTGGAGTGGACGCGAGGACACCAGGGCAATGAAGGCAACGAAAAAGCAGATAAGCTGGCCAAAGAAGGCGCAAAAACAGCCTTGATGGGACCGGAGCCATCCTACGGGATATCATACAATACCGCAAGAGGAATGGTAAAGGAACTATTGAGTCAGCAACATATCTTGTATTGGACTGGCGCGCCGGGGATGAGACAGTCACGTATTTTCATCACTGGCGGGCCATCCAAGACAAAGACTGACGAATTGCTAAAGCTGAGCAGAAAACAGCTGAGGTGTGCAGTGGGAATTCTAGCAGGACACTGCACACTGAACAGACACCTAACCAACGTAGGTGTGAAGGATAATCCAGAATGCAGAATGTGTGGTGAGGATGAAGAAACTCCTCACCACATACTATGTGAATGCCCAGCCTTGGTGGCTGGGAGGTTTTCATACTTCGGGGGACTAACCGTGACCCCGGAAGAAATAGCCAGAGCTTCCATTGATCGTATACTCTCCTTTTGGAGAGGAACGGGATTAATGGGACAACGAGACTATGGGGTACAATAAGCTTAAGCTTCAGTACGGCGGGGCTTCGCACCGCAACCCATAAGGAAAAAAAAAACACCCTGCAAATTATTCCATTGTTCGATCACTATTACACTCATGTTAGCTATCCAACGATATATCATGTGTTATATTTATCTCTAGAAAAAGTGGTTAATTTTCGAAAAATTTAATATATTTGTGAGGAGACCATGGAAAACTATTAACAACAACAACACTTCTTATAATATAAAATAATTTTTCCAAAAATAGGAAAAACTAAACTTTTTGGATTAAATCAACTTGTTTCGATATCAAGAATCTACGGCTAAGCGTTGTTCCAACCTTTTAGAAACGCTCTGTATAGGGTAATATTGAAATATGTTTGTGCGCCCTGTGGGCAGGTAGAAGTTTCGTTGCCACTGGAGGACATTTTTCTATTATTAATAGGTTAATTGAGATACGATGTCTCGACAATCGATTTTATTATGAATAATTTTAGATAAAAATGTTTAGTGTTACTTCCGTCGTTGGCGTTGTAAGAAACTTATCATTGAATGTCTCTCAAGAAGTTCCTTTTGGGGTAAGTCTAATTTAGCAGTTAAAGAAGCCTACGTTGAACACTTTCCAGAATATGTATGTGTACTTTAGATTACAGAAAAAAGTGTCCCCTTCCTAAATACTTTTATAAGAAAGAGTATCATGAAATTTTCATATATCTTTCATATAAATCTACAAAAATATTGGGATTATGGCAATAATATTGGGTTAATTTTTAATATTTGAGATAAAATTAGGTATCAGCTACCTATTTTGCTCACCTTGCACAATACGTAGCTTGATGAAATTATGGAACCATCATCAAGCCATACTTTGCAGTTCAAAAAAAAAAAACATACATACGGGTCGAATTGAGAACCATCCCCTTTTTAAATTTTATAAAATTGTTTAAAAAATTATTGTTACTTTGAACTTTTATGTGAAGCACCCGCTTTGTTTATGGTCAGTGGTAATAGCAGGCACATATTCAATATCTATAAGTAGACCACATCCGAACTATGCTTCTTTGATTTATGAAGTATAGATTCAAATATTTTATTCCACTCAATGACTTTACAGGTAATAATGGCACCAGTATAACAGATTGCTAATTTTGTTCTCTTAATTGTAATTTTTCTCACATTATAATAATATGATGTGATCTTTGATATAATATATAAGAAGATAATGTTATGGAGTACCACTTCAGCCACTCCAGATTAAAATTTTTGAGAACCACGTGGAACGACACGTTTTAATGATATCTAGGGATCTATATAGAAATATTAAACTGTTTAATATATGTTTATTAATAATAGTGGATCTTCTTTAAACCTCACATACCTAGATAGCGAAATTTGATGTTTTTATTTAACGATATATTTAGTACTGTTATTTCTTCGCAAATACGAAAATGAAAAGTATATTGCATTTGATTGGCACATTTCTAAAACCGGAAGTACAAAAAAGTTTCATGTCATTGTGTTGGTGAATAAACTCTGAACAACTTTCAAAATGTTCTTCTGTCCGTCTGTCCATACGCCCGTCACGTTTCTTGTAAGCACGATAACTTAAGAAAGAAAAGCCCGATCGTATTGAAAATTATACAGTGAATTATGTTATATTATATTGTTTTTGAAAAAAAAATCTATCGGTCAATAAAAAAGTTATTAATTATTTAAATTTGAAAACAAAAATTTTCTTCGAACTCCCCTCCCCCCTGAGGAATTTAGCGAGGAAAATAAAAACATCTACCAAATCAAATCAAATCAAATTCCACATAGGATTTTACACACCAAATGTATTATTTTTTTACGACTTAACAAAGGTGTTGTAAAGTAGGTTTTTTTATTTTATTTTCCTAGATTCTTTTAATCTTAATTTTTTTCTAACTCTCTTAAAACATTCTTTTTCTTTTAGCTCTCTTAAACTTTAGCAATTATTTTTCGGAGTGCAATCATGCTAATAAATTCCTGTGGTTCCTAAATTCTCCTCGCCTAACATCGGTGAGTGGAGACGCTTTACATCTCCGCTGCGTTTGTAGCGTTTTGACTTTTTTAGATTGTACAATGAAATATATGATTCAGATAGGTATAACTCATGATATGTGAGTTTTAATATTGAATAAAACACTTGGAATCCCACAAGGGTCCCGGGTTTGGTAGGTTTTGGTATAGTTTTCCTTATTTTTATTACTTATAGTAAAGTAACGACAAAAATTTTTTTAAAAATTTTTATTGTTCAAATAGGCTTAGAATGTCATGAAACATCGAAATTTTAAGTTTGAGCGGAAAAAGAATTCTGTCTGTAACTTTTCTTGTGCGCACGTTTACTCTCGAACCGTTTAAGATATTGACTTGAAATTTGGTACACATATGTACTTTAACGAGATCTGGAACTAGATTATGTTTTTATCTTGTTCCGTTGGGGGGTAAATTGGGGTAAATTTGGGGTAAATACGTAAATCAAGCAGGTAAGAGTCCATAAAATTGGTATTTAGTATATACAAGAGAAGCCTCGAGAGAAGCTAAGGTCTCAAAAAAAAATTTGCCTCCCCCAGCCCATTATTAAAGGGGATGAGAAAAAATTGGGATTTAGTGTGTATACAAGAACCAGAAACCTCAAAATATTTTTTTACTTCTTCCACCCCCACTACCACGTCCGATCACCACCCCCACCCCACTACCGATGTGGGGTATTGTTTTATGGATTTTTTGGGTAGAGGATTTCAAATATTATATTATTAAAGTTCCGTAAACAATTATTTCCACATACAAAATTTTTTCGTTATGAGTGATAGAAAATCTGGATGTGGAAGTGGTGATTCCTTGGGCAGCGCTTTTTTTTACTGAGTCTTTCACCAACTAAGTTCACACTATAAAATTAAATATGTCTAAAACTAATATTATTTACAAAGAGTACGCTTTTAGCTTGTTTATTATTTCCGTTAATATAATGTAAATTACCTAAGATATATTACAGAAACAAAAACCTTTAAGGAATAAAAAACCAGACTGCAACAACAGCTATATATAAATAAATAAATGAATTTTATTATCCAATGGACCATAACACAAAGTACAGAAACTCTGCCGTGGTATAGGACAAGTCAGGTAGACTCAGATAATACATTCGTAATTAACTAAACTAAGTAAGTATAAATGTAAAACATATAGGACATGTGTATAGTTTTTTTTTCCTTATGGGTGCGGTGCCGAAGCACCGCTGTACTGAAGCTTAAGCTTATTGTACCCCATAGTCTCATTATTAATCCCGTTCCTCTCCAAAAAGAGAGTATACGGTCAATGGGAGCTCTGGCTATTTCTTCCGGGGTCACGGTTAGTCCCCCGAAGTATGAAAACCTCGGCCACCAAGGCGGGGCATTCACATAGTATGTGGTGAGGAGTTTCTTCATCCTCACCACACATCCTGCATTCTGGATTATCCTTCACACCTATGTTGGTTAGGTTTCTGTTCAGTGTGCAGTGTCCTGTTAAAATTCCCACTGCACATCTCAGCTGTTTCCTGCTCAGCTTTAGCAGTTCGTTAGTCTTTGTCTTGGATGGCCCGCCGGTGATGAACATACGTGACTGTCTCATCCCCGGCGCGCCGGTCCAATACAAGATATGTTTCTGGCTCAATAGTTCCTTTACCATTCCTCTTGCGGTATTGTATGATATCCCGCAGGACGGCTCCGGTCCCATCAAGGCTGTTTTTGCGCCTTCTTTGGCCAGCTTATCTGCTTTTTCGTTGCCTTCATTGCCCTGGTGTCCTCGCGTCCACTCCAGTTGTATACTGTTGTGTTCCGCCAGTTTCGCTAGGAATTCATGGCAGTCTTTTACCGTTTTGGAACGTATCTCTACTGCATTCAGAGCTTTGATAGCTGCTTAACTGTCAGTGATGATGCGGATTCTTTTGTCAGTATATGACCTCCGGATCATTTCTTGTGCACAGATTTCTATGGCTGTGATTTCTGCTTGGAACGCCATTGCGGTACTTCCCAGGTTCAGCCTGATGTCTGTCCCTGGTTGGTCGCCCGTAACACCTGCTCCAGTACTTCTTGACGTTTTCGATCCGTCATTATACCATATGGTATCATTTGGATGTCTTCGCAGTTGCCTTGTTCCTTCCTCTTCCCTATCGGGTATGTATACCCTGAAGGTCTTTGTGAAGTTGTCGCTTATGCTGATTCTATCTGACTTATTTGTTGGAATATTTCGGTGTGGTATCCTATTCTTGAAATGGTCCAATGTCCGTTTATTTTCAGCCTGTACGCCGCACAGTGGCGAGAAATGTCAGTGTTCCACCCAAATTACTCTAGAGGTCGTAAATTTTAAGTTATTGAGACATTCTTTTTTTTTTAATGTTCGTCTTGAAATCACCTATCGATCCCTCTAGCCGGATTTTGAAATTTCATTTTTCATTTTTTTTAATTTTTAATAGAAAATCATATTTTTATAGAAAAATATTGTTTTTTCTATTAAATTTATTCTAACGGGCCGTAAATTTGAGTTTTCGTAACAAATTTTTTTTCAAATCTTCGTCTTTTAATCAGCTATTGATCTGTCTACATGAATTTTTGATTTAGTTGTTGACAACTGTCAAATATAAAAAAATACGATTTTTAGATAAATAATTCATACAATAACAGGTTGGTGTTCAGAAAAATATATATAGTGTTTTCAGTGTATCTGGTTCCGAAGTTGACAGGAAAATATGTATTTCTAAATTTGGCAGCTGCCATAATTGTTGTCAAATTTCCAAAGATAGATGGAAGAGCATATTAATTTAAAAAATACCCTGTAAATGTATAGAAAAATAGATATATATTGTTTTTGATCCATTTGATTTAGTAATTGACAGGAAAATATGAGTTTTAAATTTGGCAGCTGTCATAATTGCTGTCAATTTTCAAAATATGGAGGTAACACCTTATTAATTTTAAAAATGCACTATAAATGTATAGAAAAATAGATATATATTGTTTTTAAACTACCAGATTTAGTAGTTGACAGGGAAATATGGTTTTTAAATTTGGCAACTACCATAATTTCTGTCAAATTTCAAAAAATAGAAGTTAGAGCTTATTAACTTTAAAAATACCCTGTGAATATATAGCAAAACGGATACAAATTGTTTCTAATGTACCTGGTTCTGAAGTTGACAGGAAAATATGATTTCTAAATTTGGCAGCAGTCATAATTGCTGTCTCATATCAAAATATAGTAAGAGCTTATAAATTTTAAAAACACCCTATAAATGTGTAGAAAAATAGATATATATTATTTTTGATCTGTCTGATTTCATAACTGATGGAAAATATAATTTTTAAATTTGGCAGCTGACATAATTGCTGTCAAATTTCAAAACATGGACGTAAGAGCTTATTAACTTTAAAAATACCTTATAAATGCATAGAAAAATTGATGTATATTATTTTTGATCTATCTGGTTTCGTAAGTAATAGGAAGATATAATTTTTAAATTTGGCAGCTGCCATATTTGCTGTCAAGTCTTAAGGTGTGCAGATTAGAAGTTATTAATTTCAAAAATACCCTTTGAATGTATAGACAAATAGATATATATTATTTTTTATCTTCCTGATTTATGAACGGACAGGAAAATAATATTTTTAAATTTGGCAGCTGCCAAATTTACATATCACATTTTCCTGTCAACTTCGGAACCAGGTACATTAAAAACAATTTGTATCCGTCTTGCTATATACTCACAGGGTATTACTTCCACGTCCAGTGGAAGTATAGTAACGACAAAAAAATTTTTAAAAATTTTTATTGTCCAAATAGGCTTAAAATGTCATGAAACGAGATTTTAAGTTTGAGCAAAAAAAAAATTTCTGTCTGTCTTTCGGTCTGTCTGTCTGTAACTTTTTTTTGTGCGCACGTTTACTCTGGAACCGTTTAAGATATTGACTTATGACGCTTATTAAAGGGGATGAAAAAAAATTGTGATTTAGTGTATGTACAGGAACCAGAAACCTCAAAATATTTTTTTACTTCTACACTATATATATTTTTCTGAACACCAACCTGTTATTGTATGAATTATTTATCTAAAAATCGTATTTTTTTATATTTGACAGTTGTCAACAACTAAATCAAAAATTCATCTAGACAGTTCAATAGCTGATTAAAGGACGAAGATTTGAAAAAAAAATTTGTTACGAAAACTCAAGTTTACGGCCCGTTAGAATAAATTCAATAGAAAAAACAGTATTTTTCTGTAAAAATATGACTTTCTATTAAAAATTAAAAAAAACGAAAAATGAAATTTCAAAATCCGGCTAGAGGGATCGATAGGTAAATTCAAGACGAACATTTAAAAAAAAAGAATGTCTCAATAACTTAAAATTTACGACCTCTAGAGTAATTTGGGTGGAACACTGGCATTTCTCGCCACTGTGCGCCGCCAACAGTGCCTCACTCTCCACCAATAATTGTAGTAGGGGCAGGCAAAGTAGCGCTTCCATGGCTGCGGTGGGCGTTGTTGACATTGCTCCCGTTATGCCTAGACAAGCCAGTCTTTGTACTTTCCGTAGTTTTCTCATTGCTTCCCCTTTTCCGGCTTTATGCCACCAGATCAGGGAGGCATAGGTTATTATTGGTACTACAACCCTTTGGTACAGTCAGTGCACCATTCTTGGTTGTAGTCCCTAGTTTTTACCTACCATTCTTCTGATGGCCCATAAGGCCCCCGTAGCTTTGGTAGTCACTCTGTCTAGATGTGCATTGAAGTTTAATTTGGTGTCTAGAATCAGTCCCAAATATTGCACTTCATTGCTCACCTGTAATTCGTTTCCCCGGAGATATAATCTTTCCAGGTTGAGTTTCCTCTCTCTTGTGAAGGTGACCACAGTGGTCTTCCTTGGATTCACGGAAAGACCTTCCTAGGTACACTATCTGTCAACCATGACGAGGGCACGCTGCATCTTTTCTGATGCAGCGCCCTCGTGCTTTCCTGTTACCAGGATGGCGATATCATCTGCGTAACCTTGCGCATATATTCCCCTCTGTTCCAGTCGAGATAGGACCTCGTCCACAACAAGGCGCCATAGGAAAGGGGAACCTCTGGTCACGGACACCTCCTCTGTCGTGGATCCTAGCGTGGACTGAATTTTCCTAGTTCTGAGTGCTGAGTCGATCCATCTTGTTATTGGCTGGTCTAATTCGCGCCTCTTCACTGCATCACTTAGTGAGTCGAATAAGGTATTGTCAAAAGCACCCTTTATGCCTAAGAAGGTTCCTATGGCAGTTTCTCCAGGGTTTTCAGGAGAAATGATGTTAGACTAATAGGTCGGAAGGATTTGGCCTGGGCGTAGGTATTACGCCCTGGGTTTGGTATGAATACCACCTTTATCTTCTGCCAGCCGGTTGGCACATAACCCAGGGCCAGAGTGGCCCTGAATAATATGCACAGGGATGTTGCAAGTATTTCCACTTCCTGTTGGAGTAGAGCTGGAAATATTCCATCCAGCCCTGGTGACTTGTATGGTTCAAATGAATTGATTGCTCATACAAGTCTTGTTATGTTTATTATACTGTTTGCAGTTTTCCAGTCCTCATTTGACGCCCTTCTTATTGGTATGTTTTCGGGTGGACCGCTTCTGTCTTGTGGGGTGGTTACACTGCCTGGGAAGTGTTTCTCTAGTAATATATCCAAAGTCTCCTTCTCAGTGTTTGTGTGCTCACCTTGTTGTCTTTGCAGTGATTCAATCTTTCCCTGATTGTCTCTCTGCAAGATTTTCTGGAGTCTAGAAGTTTCGGGAGTATTTTCTATCTCCTCGCAGTGCTTCCCCCATGATTTGGTTTTTGGTTTCTAATGGCGTAAACGTATTTCTCTCTCAAAAAAAAAAAAAATTGGCATTAGCCACCCCCATTACCACCCTCACGCCATTATTAAAGGGGATGAAAAAGAATTGTGATTTAGTGTGTGTACAAGAACCAGAAACCTCAAAATATTTTTTTACTTCAGACACCTTCATCACCACTCCCACTCCACTACCGATGTGGGTTTTATGGGTTTTTGGGGTAGAGGATTTCAAATATTATATTATTATGGTTCCATAAACAATTATTTCCACATACAAAATTTTTTTGTTGTGAGTGACTTGGATGGGAAATCTGGATGTGGAAGTAGTGATTCCTTGGGCAGCGGTTTTTTTTGTAGCATCAAGTGTATTCGGATTAAACATTTAGATAAAGATAAATACTTTTTATTGCAGCTGTACCTTCATCATAAATTGATAAAAATATATTTCAGGTCAAGGTCATTTTTAGATAACATAAAATATTTGCAGATGTTTATAGAAAAAGTATATACACCGTCTGTTAATTTACGATAGATAGTCACGTTTTATAAAAATTAAAAATGTGTCGTCTTATAATATATTGTCAATGAGAATGTATTGTCGAAGTCACAAAAACCGATCAATATGAATCCAAATCGCTTCACTTTTCCCTAAATCATAAATTGGTACCCATTCTAGCTTAAGCAAATTCTGAAAAATATTTCTCTTTTAGTTAGTTTCGTCTTTTATTAGATTTATTTTTACATTTAAAAGTGAGCAAGGAGACTAGACCAGTGGGGAGCGGTAAGCAATGCTCCAAATGAAGAGAGATCTTCCTAATAATCAAATTTTAGTTAAATATTTTCTTCGGCTCTCCTATAGTATTTATTTATTTACAAGAAGGCATTTAAAAAATATATTATTCGGTTTATAACATCAGCTAATTTACCAAAAACAGCTTGTCACTAATCAGCATTTTAGTATAATGCTTTTTAGTAGATGGAGATACTTCTCCATCTACTAAAGGTAGCAATCCACAAAAGGTAAAACATTCCTTTGTAACTTTTTTCATATCGTTTGCGAATTAACCATTTTTAGTGGAGTAATAGCTACCTATATACACCGATATAGGTAGGGCTGCGGGGTAGCAATCCACAAAAAGTAAAATATTCTTTCTGTAACTTTCTTAATATCATCTGTACATTAACCATTTTCGGTGGAATAATAGCTGTATACATATATTTTAAGAAAACATAACAAAATCTGATACAGGTAGGGGAATTTTTTTTTGTAACTTTTTTAATATCGTTTGTGCATTAACCATTTTAGGTGGAATATTAGCTACATAGATATACTTCAAGAAAGTAGAACAAAATTCATTATAAATAGGGGCTGACTGGGTAGCAATTCACACAAACCAAATATAATTTTGTAACTTTTCTAATATCGTTTTGCATTAACCATTTTTGGTGGAAAAATAACTATGTACCTATACTTCAAGAAAATACAACAAAATTCGATATAGGTATGGGATGACGTTGTAGCAATTCGCAAAAACTAAAATATTCTTTTTGTAACTTCTTTAATATCGTCAGCCTCTAACTAGATCGTGCTTTGTTCTGTTTTCTTGAAATATATCTATATAGCTATTATTGCACCAAGAAAGAATAAAGATAAAGATAAAGAATATACCTCCTGTATATTGAGAGAAAAATATAGAGGTATGGACACCACAAAAAAATAATTAATGAAAGAAATGTTACGGAGGACAATAATATTTGAAATGCAGTTGGTAGGGGAAAATAATTAGACAATGAGAAAAAGTGATAAGGTGTAGGAAATATGATGTAAAAGGTGTAAAATGTGTAAAAGGTGACAAGGTGTAAAAGTCAGGGGCGGCTGGTGAAATTTCAATAATTTTTTTCTCGTCTCTGGCGCATGGGACCCATACGAAATATGGGAACTAACATCTAGAGAAGCACTCCTCTAACGACCCGTAAAAAATTTTGAAAAAGCAATTTGCGAAAATTTTTTTCAAAATTCGATTGACCCCCTTAGGTCTAGGGACTCCTGTTGAAAATTATTTTTTTTTGTCATATACATTTTACTTTTCATAAAAGTACAACAATAGGTTTTGGAGTTTATCAAAATATTTTCATTACTAACTGAAATACAACGAATTGAAATTTTATAATTTGTTAAATTGTAAATTACAAAATTTGGGGAAAGTGGGGAAATATGGTATGGAAAGTGGAAGAAAGTGATATTGTGTAATAATGTAGATTACGATGTTAAAGGAACTTAGAGGATAAACGCGAACGTAAAGTGTTTAATAAAAGTCCACATTTTGTATCATCGTCCTTTATATCATTTCGTTGACCAGACACAAAAGTATCCAAAGAGCTCAGCTTTATTGTTGCACAAATGAAAATACCAGGAAAAAGGTCAAGAGGAATAGGAGCATCTTATTCCCAAAATGAAAAATTTGCACACTGTTAAAGTATATTTGACTCGTCACGTCACAGTATTTTTAAACTCTTCTGAATTAAAGTTATAACACAATATTTGAGTGCTTGTGATTACCTAATAACTTTGTCGGATAGGAGTTCAGACAGCCTGTTGAATAACTGGGATATAAAATCATAATAATCTCTGCCATCCCTGGCTGCATCCTCCTGTATATGTCTTCAGAGAGTGGTCATGATGGGTATCTGGTGTAATAAACAAATGTTTGGGTCATTTGTTGAATGTGGATGAAACGGTTCAGGAAGTAAAAGAATGTCATTGAAAACAAGTACACCTACCGTCAGGAAAATATCGCTAGTGCTATCTTTTCCAATGTATTTTCCATTTTTCGTCTTGATTGTCTAGCTATTTTGAATTTCCAGTTTTGACGGATTCGATGTCAATATTATTGACGTTTTGACAGTGTTACCAACTAGTTACCAGTTAGATCGCAATTTTCCCATTACTTTTAAAAGTTCATCTAGATAAAAGAATTCCTTAATAAATCAATCCTATTATGGCAATAGCTTTTCTTTATTTAAAATATATGGACATATTTAAAATATATGGTTATTAATTGTTATGTTATTCCTATGTGAACAATTAATTGAAAAATAATGTTCTGTGTGGCGACGTCTCTGGGGCATTAGCATCACTTCAGAGATCTTGCATGGTAAATTACATAAATGTATTCCTGGTTGCACCACTTACTAGGAAAGTTTTAACAAGATTTATTCCTTTTTGTTCCAATTTTTTTTTAAATTTCCGCTGATAACTGCCACGATGGTATTCATTATTTTTGCTGAAGCTACTGAAACGAAAACATTTTGACCAAGCGTCATCCTTTCTAAGGGATTAATTTTCGTACAGTAATAAATTGTGATTTGAAGCTGTTGAAGTGTAGTTTTGAATTTTTGATGTATTTTTCAAATCACACCTTTTAAAGGTGTGGCAATTTTGTAAGTATACCTGATGGCACATGGTCTGGGAGATTTTTAATGGGGCATTTTCTATGTACTTTAGTAGTGACTAATCCTTGGATACATTATCCTATCCATAATCGTTGGTCGCAGTGGAAATTTGTTGTTTTTCTTTTAAGAAAACAGGAATACAAGACCCTTCGTTGAAGGTATGTAACAGCCACATTTTGTAGATGTTTCTTAATTTGAGATTTTCTTGATTATAAAGGGTCTTTATATGGGGAGGCTACTCCACCAACCATAGCGGCAGTCTTGTCTCTCCTTGGTTCGGAAGCTCCTGCGTGGACCCATTTTAAATATTCCTTGGTCCCCCATATAATCTCCTTGGAGGACAATCCAGTCCGATAGAGGACAGTTTCACTTTCACATCGATTAACTGGATGGTGACAGACAGACAGCTAAGTCATATACTATAAGTTTTATTTTTTTTGCGTAAATATATTTTGCTTATTTTTTTTAGTATATAGAGTTGGTCGGACAACGCTCTGATTAATGTGTCTAAATATAATATAGTGATTAAATTTGTAGTTAGGTAAAATCGCTTTCTTTTCCAACCAATATATAATGTGTACAGCGGAAGTTAGTTTTAACTAACACATTTTCTTATTCCAGCAATATTAAGTTGGTGTGTTTTCTTGCGCTTAAGCTAAAGCTACATTA
The DNA here is from genome assembly GCA_936432065.2 of Rutpela maculata. Taxonomy (NCBI): domain Eukaryota; kingdom Metazoa; phylum Arthropoda; class Insecta; order Coleoptera; family Cerambycidae; genus Rutpela; species Rutpela maculata. The sequence continues at coordinate 109,890,081 of OW386291.2, forward strand.
AAACCATAGAATTTCTGGTTCTACGATTTAACCATTATACGTAACTAATTTCTGCTCATTTAGTAAACTTATTAGTTCAAATATATATATTTTTTTAAACTTGCGATTACGTTGTCTTAAATATCTAGTGTTGAGATTGTGTAATAGTTTTGCGTAACATTCGTTGGAAGAGAAGAGAACTAGACTTTTGAGTGTCAGTCTCGGAAACTTATCCTTGGCATTGATTTGTAATTTGTAAATAAAATCAAATAATAGTAGTAGCAGATTTGTCATTTTTTTTATGTGTTTGTGTCCCTGTTTAGTAAGTTTGAGGGGGGACAAAATCCAGATTTATTGAGGCATTTGACAAGAACTAAAATTTACTTGGCACTCAACCCTACATTCATTGTTTTTTAAACCCAGCCCGTCTCCACTGCAGTGTGGCCGGCGAATGCCCAAGTGTCGATATCTGACATTTGCTTATTGCTACCGATTGAAGGTAACAACACGATACATTTGTTGCAAACCTATGGTTTTGTAGTGAATATTGATTTAATTAATTTTCGTAGATCCTTCAAACATTTTTACTATAGCTGAAAATTCTTAAACGGTGGTCTGCATTATTTAAAATTTGTCGTCGCTCTTTTTCACGTTTACGACAATAGGCTTGTTGCATGTGCCGTATATTTTAAATTAATTTATAAATATTAATATAGTTTTATTAAACATTAGCAATTATCAAATCTGTTTTCATAATTTCTAACTGGAAAGTATTTGAATCACCGTCTAATAATATCCGGGAGAAGGGGCGAATCTGAGAACACACTCATGTTGGACCTGACGTCATCTAAAAGTATATCTCTGCGAGTGCAATAATTCGGACATATAATTCGTGCAGTTTGCGAATATTTCCTAAAATTATTTAGTTGTATTCGGTCTGTGATATTAAAATAGAGAATAGTTTATTTGTTCCGTTTTTAACAACCCTCAGCGGGTATAGAACATGTCATTAAGTTTACAAAACAAAGTAACTTATTGTCTATAAGGAGTACATAATATAAAAACATATAAAACATGTAAAGTGTATATAGTACAAGAAAAAACAAAAACATATAAAATATCCACTCTTAGTGTTGACCATATACGTAAACACGATATAACAACTTTGCAATAGACTGTTTTACAGTCATTATATCATTTCGCTACTAAAATATTCGTTCATATTATAAAATGGATTGTACAATAGATATTCTTTCACGTTTTTCAATAAAATTCCTCCCGGCAAACTTATTTTTTGTAAGAGTATTTTATTCCAAATTTTAATTAGGTTGGTATGCACATTTTTTTGAATGAAGCTGAATTTAGTTTTGTTAGGTAAAAGATTCTCTTTTACTTTTGTGCTATAATTATGTGCCCTTTGGTTACCTATAAATGAAGCCTTGTTCTGGACTATAAATTTTATTGCCTCGTACACATATAAAGCAGTTGTTGTGAGTAAGCGACTTGCTTTGAAAATTGGTCGGCAACTTTCTGTTTTTTTCCATCCTAAAAATAGTTCTTACGCATCTCTTTTGTAAAATCAGCACTCTCCATGCGTCAACTCAGTTTCCCCAAAATAAAATCCCGTATCGAATCTTAGATACGATATATGCATGGTACAAGTTTAGAGCTGCTATGACACCTACCCTATCATTCAAAATTTTTAAAGCATAGCAATACTTTGATATGTCTAGTACAAAAGTATCAATGTGTGCTTTCCAGTCAAGTTTTTGATCTATTTTGATTCCCAAAAATGAAACTGTATTTACAGTTTCTATCGGCGAACCATTTACATTAAGTTCCATTCTGTGGTTGCCTCTAACACCAAAATTTAAGATTTGTGTCTTATCTGCATTCATTAATAAATTATTTTCTGAAAACCAAGTTTGGAGCATTTCCATAGTATTTGTAATTTCCATACTGGCGGCTTCCCTGCTGTTTACACTGAGAATCACGGAGGTATCATCGGCATATAAAATGATATCATGTTGAACAATTGCTGGTATTTCGTTAGTATATAAGATATACAACAGAGGACCAAGGATTGAACCTTGTGGCACACCTTTCTTAATGTATATAGTTCTAGATTTAATTAAATTACCGTCTTTATCTCTTTCCACTACAGACTGCCTTCTATTGGACAAATACGATTTGATGAGATTTTTTGCCACTCCTCTGATACTATACTTTCCAGTTTCTCGACCATAATGTCGTGATCCACACTGTCAAATGCCTTCGAGAGGTCTAAACAAACAGCTAACGTATATTAAATTATAGTGTGTATTTAAGTGTACCATATTTAAAAGGGTTTAAATTGTTTTACATATGACTGAAAAAGGTTATTTGAAAGGTCAATCGGATAATTTACGCCGTACGCCTGCCGGGTGTATGCCATAGGCTACTGCGTCACAAAAATATTCACAAATAAAAAACTATAAGTCTTCGATGAACAAATTTTTTTTTTAAACTTCTCCTGTATCTTTGCTTCGCTTCATGTATAAAATAAAAAAGTTTGTCGCTTAGTCAAAATATGAGTACATTCTTAGCGAAGCAATAAGTCGAGTAATAAGTTTATTGTTGTTTAAAGAAAATAATGAACAATAATTGACAGAAACAAAAAGACCATTACAAGCAATTATCTGTATTTGAATTTAAAAAAAAATCAGACCGATAGCTCAATTAGATTTGAAGATATGGCAGTGTAAATGTTCTAAAGCACGATTTTTATAATCAATCGATTTCTCAAGTTTTTTCGAAGTAAAAAATATCTGTGCCACAAAAATATCGTTATGTACACTTTATAAAACCTATAAAGTCTGGTCTGGTTCTGCGCTGATTTTTTTTCTTGAGAACGAAGATACTTCTATCGTCTATTTCGCTCCACTATCAAACTATTACAAGGGCGACGTCCATAAATGGAATTAGTTTAAATTATGCGCTAGCGCTGTGGCGGCCCGTGTTACATGATGTCACGCGTTGTTTGCGGATTTATATAAACTCTAATGTTGAATACCGTTTGTAAAAGAAAAACCGCTGCCCAAGGAATCACTACTTCCACCTCCAGAAAAAAACGAAAAAATTTTGTATGTGGAAATAGTTGTTTATGGAACTTTAATAATATATTTGAAATCCTCTACCTCAAAAACCCATAAAACGATACCCCACATCGGTAGTGGAATGGGGGTGATAGGGGGGTGGTAGTGGGGGTGGACGAAGTAAAAAAATATTTTGGGGTTTCTGGTTTTTGTACACACACTAAATCACAATTTTTTTTCATCCCCTTTAATAATGGGATGGAGGTGGTAATGGGGGTGGCTAATGCTAAAAATTTTTTTGAGACCTTAGCTTCTCTTGTATATACTAAATACCAATTTTATGGACTCTTACCTGCTTGATTTACCTATTTACCCCAAATTTGCCCCAATTTATCCCCCAACCCTTCGACGGAACAAGATGAAAATATAATCTAGTTCTAGATCTCGTTAAAGTACATATGTGTACCAAATTTCAAGTCAATATCTTAAACGGTTCCGTGCGCACAAAAAAAAAGTTACAGACCGACAGACAGACAGAGACAGAATTTTTTTTTTTCGCCCAAACTTAAAATCTCGACGTTTCATGACACTCTATTTGAACAATAAATTTTTTTTTTGTAGTTACTGTACTTCCATTGGATGTGGAAGTAAAAATAAGAAAATAGTATATTATATTACTAGGAGTAGAACGCACTCTTTTTTTGTGTTGAGCCCAGGATTTGCGGCTGAGGCGAAGCCGAAGCCGCAAACTGGGCGAAACACAAAAAAAGGCGTTCTACTCCGTGTAATATATACTATTTTTTCTTCAAGCGTATTAAAATGCAAAAATTCATTTATTTATCATAAATGTACAAATATTCAAACTACAGTCTTACAAGTTGACACAATATGACAAGTTGCTAGTGGATAGCGCGCCACCGGTGGCTTTCGGTATTAACATTAAGGTACCCATTCACATACAGTTCGCCTGCAGTCCAGAACTGCTGATTTGCATATCGTCAGTTAAAATTTGTCAATACACATACAGACCGCCGACAGATTTGAGCCTGCAGTTTAATTGAATCGTACGATAGACTGATGTGTATGGACAAAAATCGACTGTTTGAATGTTAAGTTCCCAACTTTAAACCTGTTGGAAGATTTCGTATTCATTTTGTAGCAAAATGACAGAATCAAGTAATACTACTGCGTTCTTAAGCGAATTTATCGATTTATAAAGGCAAGTGCCGTGCAAGTGCCATCCATTCTGAGATAGTTTTTAAGGTCATTTTTGTCACTACTTCTTAACTTTCGCACCAATGTCATATGAGATAACGTATCACGTTGCAACAACTTTTTACCCAAAAACTTTTTTTTGCCTTTGTTAATAATAAAAGTACAAGAAGTGCTGCTAGCTTTTTCTTCTGAAAAACATTGTTCACTACCGATCATTTGATGAGAACCGCTCGTGTGTGTGATGAAATCTCAGTTCGCCTGCAGTTCAAACACTGTCAGTCTGAAAACTTAGGGCCGCATCGTTTGAATTAACTGAATAGTGTGTGGCCCGAACAAATTTAAATCCTCAGTTCAGATGGTACAGTTCTAGGACTGCAGGCGATCTGTATGTGAATGGGTACCTTTATGTTACTAGTAAAACAATAACCACTACGGCGGCGCTTTCGGAACTAACATTATGTTACTAGTAAAACAATGTCCACTACGGTGGCGTTCGGTACTAACATTTTGTTACTAGTAAAACAATGTCCTACTTCTACTTCTGTTTTTGGTGACATAATTTAAACATTTTAATACGCTTGAAGAAAAAATCCTTTTCACACTGTGTTCTTAGTACGGTACCGTTACCAAGATTTTCGAGTTATTTTAGCGAATATCATTCCAGCGTTTCTCATCAGTTCTGAAAGAGCTGAGAAGAAAAATTCAGGGTGACGGAACTTTTCACCTGTCCTAAAGGGTTCAAATTGGGCTTTGAACATGTAACGAGACGAAAAAAATAAGAGTATTTATATGATATTTGGCGTAATATTAATCTATAATATTAATCTATAAAGCTGATTTTTTGTCTACAAGCAGTTTATGCACTATTTCGATTAAAAATCACATTCTACCTCCGCTTAAAGGTGGCTAAATCTTTGAAGACAACAAATATAAAAGGGTGAACAAAAATTAAATTTTACAGTTAATTTTATTAATAAACAAACTGAGTAATTTAAACAAAATTTTCTCAATTTAATATTTACTGTTATAATCGTAGATAAAGTATAGTATTCAACTTGCGGTAATGGTAGTAACTCACTTGATGAATTACAACACGCGTCTACGGCTCGTGCTGTAAACTTTCATCTGCGTGAGTTATTACCTACATTACCGCTCGTTGAATAATATACGATTACTCATTTTTGCAATACTAAAACTTTGGTAGACTTGTACTTTCATCATTGATACTATCTAAGCTATCATGGGAAAAAATCTAGCTCTATAGATATTAACGCGAAAAATCTGTCGCTACTTCCCTGGCTACCACCTTCGTGTGTCGCGCTTTACGCCGATTGGACAGGCTAGGCATGAGACAAAGGTGATTGGCTCTGTACCTAGCGTAAGTTATAATAACTCACTAATTATAACTTACGCTATTTGTTTATGGATACTATTAACTGTTCAAAAGCAGTACATTAATTGGTATATAACCTAATAAGAGTAGATAAAGCTTTTTTCTCTTTCTGATTACACATTTTTAACATTTAGTGAATAGGAGAATAAATAGTGAGTATGAAGGGAAAATATATAATTATGAACGCATACACAGACACCACACAGCCGCTGAATCGCTCGCATGAATTTTTACGTGCCTTTATTGTATTGTATTTATTACAGGTACACCTATCCACATTTTAGCTATATCCAATGGATTCCTTATACATTTGTTGATGTATTGGAAAAGTTCCAGAATTTATATTCAAAACGATCAAAGATATTTTCATAGTTATAAGGATAACATCGTGAAAATCGAAATTTATTATCATGATCTGATTGATCATATTTTCGAAAAAATGCATACAAGTAAACGACTTTATGTTTGAACATTCGAAAAGTATACACTTTTTCCGAAATAGTGATATTTTATTTTTTCCTATGGGTCAATTTCTCGACAAGTTACAGCCTCCAATATATATATATATATATATATATATTTATCAAAAAAATCATCAGGCAAGGAAATTAAAATGATTTGAGATGTACTTTTTTTTAATCCTCGTTACTACAACTTAATAAATCATAATAATCATGAAGTGTATATACTTTTTAACAGTTTTCAATGAAGACAGAATTTTTTTGGAGGGCTTTTATTTTTTCTACATTTTTTACTACGACGATTGAGTTCGGGTGTGATAATACATATATATAAGTATTTTTCCCCATCCATCCTTTGCTTGTATTGTTTAAAACAAAAAAGCATCAGAAAGCTACAATTTCCATCTTTCAAATAAACATATAGATTGAACAAATTCTGATTTAGTGACATATAATTCAGTGCGTCAGTGTCACAGTCATGCGTATTCAAGCGCGCGCACGCATGGATCTCGCTCCGAGTTATAACGTTACACTTGGCTATTTTTTTCCGGGAAAACAGTGGCTTTAACGATAAAGTTAGGACATTTTTTGTTCATAGATACGTGATCTATCCATCTGTATTTTTTATATTTAGAAAATATATTGATTGCTTGATTTAAGGCTTGATTTAATTTCAAAATTTTGAAAAAATGGATGAAAAAAATGTTTGTCCACGACTATTAAATAATGTACTCATTATGTGTGTGTTTCCTCAAGGATAATGCTATCCATTATTCCCTGCAGTGAATAATGATTTCATTATTCACTAGTGAATAATGAGGACAGTCAGTTGTTTATAAGAAATCACGTTAGTGATTTTTTACTAAAAATTTTAAATGTCAAAATTGCCGCAATCAAAAGACAAGTGTTGTTTCTCTAAGTTTTCTAGGAAGCACTCAAATGGTACATACTTTAATGAACACTCAAAAACTACATTAGTAAGTTTATTTCAAAGAATCATGTATTAGCAACACGCGGAAGTCTCCAACATTGTTTTTAAAATCATTTACCTGCGCGCCTACAAACTGTATTATTTTATAATTAAACCATGACAATGCATCAAAGCGTAATTTTGTTATTGATGAAACGTCAAATTTTGTGTGTCATATTTGTCTCGTTCATTTAAGATTGTTAGTTTTCTAAAATAAAAAAAAAGTGAAACTATATATGGAAACCGCCAGACATTACCAAAGCTGCTGAAATCACCTGTATGCATTTATGGCCAGAAAAATCGAGAAAACTGTATATTTCAGTAAACAAATCTTTTATGCATTGGAAAATTGACAAAAATGCTAATTCGTTCTCAGAATCAGTTCTACTGGTGTACTTTTCCGAACTATCCACAAAATTTTTTAGCGTACAATTTTGTTTTTAAATTTTATTGAGTAGGCGGTTATGTGTCAAAAGAACGGCTTATCAAATTGAACTTAAACGTCAACGTTATTTACAATAATTATACATTAAAATGTTAAAAATAAATGGAACTTATAAATTTCTTCAGTAAATAATTTAATCAATATTTAATTGTCGTGGACAAAGTATAGTATTCTACTCGCATATAATACTACTATTCACTCTGGTGATTTAAGACACTCGTCTACGGCTCGTGTCTTAAACTTCACCCTCGTGAATAATAGCCATCATTATATGCTCGTTGAATAATATGCTATTTTTCACTTTTTTTTATGTTCTGCATCCGAGCAAAATGTAAACTTTTTTAGAATATTATTCTATATACTTTCACGAACAAATGCTCTGATGTTCTCTCCCTTATTTTTTATGTGTAACACTAACATGTCAACTGAAGGACAGCTTGATATATTTTACTCGAGTATTTCAAGTATTAAGTGTATCTTTTCGTAGTAATCTGTAATTTTATTTTAATATGCTTTTAATCTGTTAGTGTATTATGCATGTATATAATCTGTTCTTTTTCTTTTTGTCTGTTTGTATATTCTTTACCATTAAGTATAAATTATTGTGTTTTTTTTCCCACCCAGTAATTGGTTTTTACTGTGGGGTGGTGTAACTATATAAATAAATAAATAAATAAATAAATAAAACTCATTAAAAAAAATTATTCAGTTTACAAATTTTTGTGGGTAAATACCTTCATCGACTGGGCTAATGAGGAATCAACTTAAAATTAATAAAACAATTAATTAAAACAGTAAAAGATTTATTAGTCAATTATTACAGGTGGTTGAATATTATTAAATTGAACACATTCATTTCGTAGTGACGGAGACTCTATTGGCAAGTACCAACTGCCCAGCCACCTTGCTTAGAACAGAATCCCGAGCAACAATTTCCTATACTGCCATCAGGTTGGCATCTGCCGCCATTTGAAATACAAGCCATGACACTCTGTTGTAGAGTAACAAGGGCGACGATAACGATGAATAAAATGGCGACAAAATTCATTTTTGAGCACTGAAGGATAGACTGAAACAGAAAAAGTACAACTAAATAACAGTATCGTGTAATAAATAAATTAAAGACAAAAAAATCGGCAGCTACTGGAGGGGGCTGGAACTTCCCCACATGGTGGATCCAAATCAGCTGTGTTTGGATATTATATCGGAAATCAGTGCACTGAGCAAACAGATAAATTACACGTGACTTTGGAGCCATTTATTTCATGAACAAATGTCGAACGAACTGAAGTGGACTACAAGCAATCTGTCAAAACATAACCTCTCATGTTTGTTTATGTTACATGTTAATCAGTTTCCGGATATTATAAGGGTATTAACAGATAACATTTCAAAGATTTTGTAGAACATTGAATAGCGAATAAAAATAATAATACAGAATTTAGCCCAAATGACCTCAACCTCAATAAGTCAATAACATTATGGACAGTTCAAGCAGACTACGCATGCGTCAATTAAAATCTTCCTGCTAGATCAAAAAGGTTCGAGCAAGTCGAGCTTCGTCTGAGTCCTTTATTTTGTAATGTTCAGATTTAGCTCGATTTGCATTAAATGAACGATCGTGACGCGTTCCATCAATCAGACGTAATATCCGAACACGGCTATAAACAATTGTTACCTTTAAGAAAACCAACTAAAATAAGTTTTGACATTGTCAAAAATATTTCGGTTGGTAATCTTTACGAATGTTGATTTTTAGGTTATGAAATATATTTAGGGACATATCTGCATCATGTTTAAGTTTTCAAGTTTATTCTCATTTTTAATATTTGTATACGCATTTTTAGGGGCCACTGAGGCTCCAAGCAAATATTTAAAAATTCACGCAAATAATTCTTCTATATTGTTGTTTAATAAAAATAGACTGCTAATTGCAAGTTAGATTTTCAACCTACAAAAAGAGTCCTATTTTATTAGGACAAAGTATTTAGAACTTCATAAACATCACACTGTACTAGATTTTAGTTGAAAGTACGGGGACCATGCAGAAATTTTAATAATAGCTACGTCTTAAATCTTAAGAAATATATATTTTTCAGGTTAGCTGTGCCATAACCTATAAATCAACATTCACAACCCAAATATTTTTGACAGATGGCAAAATACATTTTCCCCTAACAATAATACCAATAATATTTTTTGGATGCTGTCATGTGTGCACATATAACGAATTCTTTTTAATTTTTTTAACGGAAACGGAATCGAAAGGGTGCAAGTGTGATATGTCATTGAAATTGGAATTTTTACTGTTTTTCAATGGTTCGATTACAAATTGTAAGTAATCATAAAATAAACAACTTGTTGTGCCAAAACGGTACTAAACGTGATCCGATCTCAACCAAAACCTTTTCAGATCTTCTGGAGCACTAAAGAAACCCTCATGCAAAGTTTCATCCAAATCCGTTTAGTAGCTTCGCCGCTAACGTGCTAACATACATACACACACGCATACACACACACAAACACACATATATTTTTCAAAAACCACTGTTTTGGGTTCCTGGGACCTCAAAACCTAAAGATTTGATGTTATCTCAATTTTCGATTTTGGACTAAATGTAGTAACCTTCCACAATTTTATTGTGGGGAGGTTAAAAGATCAAACAAACAACAAACTAGATTATGACTAACAAAGATACAATTTAAGAATTTTGAATATGAACAAAAGTTGATATCTATATCGGACAAGTGCCTAATATTGAAACATTGTTACCTTGCCTTTCTTTTACCGGAAATTCAGTGTAGTTACTTCCAAAATCTCGTTTCAAAGACTGTGTATACAGTGTGTGTTGTTTAATATCGCAACATCCCATTATTTTGGAACGCGTTGGCCGATTTTAAATTTTTCTTTTTTTGAGAAATAGTGCTCGATGAGTTTTATTTGACTGTCTTGAAAAATTTGTATTTTTCATATTTTCAAGGCCTACTAAGGTCCTCTAAATGGGTTTAAATTTCGAGATCGGCTATTAGGCAACTTTTTATAGCCAAATTGGTTAGGGTATTCGATTCGCAGTTATGTCAAACAACTCTATACAAAATTTTAGCTCGATACCTCATATAGGGTGTTCAGGGACGGCTTTGGGGGAGGGGGGTGACCGTACCCCGCACAAGGGCGCCACGAGCTTAATATACTTTTTATTTTCGAGTAAAATTTATGAGGACGAAAAAATTTTGAGATGAGGACGAAAAAAAAATTTTTTTGGCCTTTTAAAATTTCGCACGAGGGCGCTTGAGGAACTAAGGCCGACCCTGAGAGTGTTTGTTATTCAATAGCCAAAGGACACCGCACACTTCTATAGGTGAAATTGGCTTCCGGTTAAATTATTTGAATTTTTGATATGTTGTAGCCCGAGTCATTCTGATCCAAAATCATTAAAAAGTTACTATCCTCTACCGGCTAATTTCGGCGCTAGAGGGCGCCGAAGAAAAAATTTATTTTTGAGAAAAGATGCAACCTTTTCATATTATACTAGCTGACCCAGCAAACGTTGTTTTGCCATATAAATTATAAATTTTTGTCCAAAAAATAAAAAGAAAATTTCTGGATAGGGCCACCCTTCTCACCTAGGGGTATAAAAAATAACCTACGACTTATTCTCAGACCTACTAAATATACACCAAATATTTCATAAAAATCGGTCAAGCCGTTTCGGAGGAGTTCGATAACAAACACTGTGACACGAGATTTTTATACAGGGTGTCCCAGAATTGAGTTCCCGGACGGGTACCTGTGATTCCTGAGTTCATATTGGGCCTATTTAACCCAACTTACCTTAGTCCAAAAATGCATTCCTGAGGAAGTACATTCTCTTAAAGTGAGACAGAAAAAAAACGTTTTTTCCAATAACTTCCGTTGTAAGGAAGATAAAATTTTCAAATTTGGATGGGAGCTGTATCTCTATAAGTACTCTATGTAAACTTGATAACAACCAAATATCTTTTGTTTCTCAATTTTTTTTCATAATAATTAATATTTGACTGGTTGTAACTTTTTAATCACCCTGTAAAATTACGGAATACTTGAACATTTTTACACAGCATTGAAAGGGCTGCAAAAAAAGGCACTCTTAAAAATTTTTGTAATATCAATCAAAATACAAGAAATTATCGTTTTTTCTTCTATTTGTATTTAACATTTATTTACAGTTCTAGAACAGAATTTTGTAATAGCAGAAAAGTACTGTTTATTTTAAAAACTACATTCATAACAAATGCTCCACGTGACGTCCACCTGTTTCAGTACACAAATCAATACCTTTAAAATTTTTTGTAATATCAACCAAAAATCAAGAATTATCGTTTTTTCTTTGTAGGTCATAAGTGCTCGTGAAACAGAAAACCTGTCGCTGTCTCATGACAAAACTTTAATTCGTAACGTCAAAAAATAGCAAGTATAAGATTAATTTCGGTAATCTACCAGCAACGATGAAGACACGGAATATTTGCGATTTTTGTATTTGGTTATTTAAAAACCACTGTATACTCTGTTCCAACTGACACTAGGGGGCAACTTTGGCAACGTGTACAGAACGCGTGCGATGAATTTAGAGAAATTTTGCATATTTTCCAACGAATTCGCTCGTCATTGATGAAGAGAATTGATTTGTGTACCTACTGAAACAGGTGCATATCATGTGGAGCATTTTTTATGAATGTAATTTTTTTTTAAGTAAACTGCTTTTCCATTATAACAAAATTTTATACTAGAATTGTAAATAAATGTTAAATACAGATAGAGGAAAAAACAATAATTTCTTGTGTTTTGATTGATATTACAAAAATTTTTAAGAGTACCTTTATTGCAGCCCTTTTAATGCTGTGTAAAAATGTTCAAGTAATACGTAATTTTACAGGGTGATTAAAAAATTACAGCCAGTCAAATATTAATTATTATGAAAAAAAATTGAGAAACAAAAGATATTTGATTGTTATCAAGTTTACATAGAGTACTTATAGAGCTACAGCTCTCATCAAAATTAGAAAATTTTATCTTCCATACAACGGAAGTTATTGGAAAAAACTTTTTTTTTCTGTCTCACTTTAAGAGGATGTACTTCCTCAGGGATGCATTTTTGAACTCAGGTAAGTTGGGTTAAAAAGGCCCAATATGAACTCGGGAATCACAGGTTCCCGTCCGGGAACTCAATTCTGGGACACCCTGTATATTAGATTAGTAAATATGTTTAGGTTTAGATTAAGGTTCAATATGTAATCTACATGATAGTTATATATAAGGTCAGCCAATGAAATGATGCCACAATTATACCACTTAGTATAACCTAATATAATTAATACAACATGGAAACGACACTATATAATAGGTAATACATAAGTAGGTAATATACAATGTACTTAACCATAATATTATTATACAATAACAGGCTCTTGGTTCTCTTGGTTCGGATTATGTCTATTTGCAGCATCAGTAATATCGAACAGCAGCTGTGTCGAAGGATACTTTACATTTTCTTCATGGCGAGCATATCCAAGGTACCAAAGTACGCTAGCTATATGCGAACATGTTCCCAATGCACGACTTCCAGATTTGCAAGTACAGTAGTAAGAGATTATTGGTTCGTCTTCATTGTAGTGAATCCGAAGCTGATACTTAACAGCGTTGCGATGCCTTGATTTTATTCTGATTCTTAAGAGTCCTGGTTCATTTATGGGATCGTCAAATTGAAATAAAATGTCTGCCTGTTGTCTTGTACATAGGATGGGCAAGTTTTATCTGGAAAATCTCGAATATTAGATCTCTCAGATATTCCAATGCAAGACGTGGAAAATCGAGCACCTGATTTTCCTCTATAGGGAGCCATCTACCCCAACTTTGGAGTAGTCTCTCTTCTTCCACTCTAACTTGAAGAGTATTAATTTCATTTGCCCGGTCTAACATTCTACGAGCCAGCACGGCATTTGCTCCCTCCATATTAATAGGCACATGATATCTATTAATTATCGCACATGTTATTCTGATGTAATCTCTAATATGAGGAACTTGTGGCATTGGTACCGCATTTCTGAAGAATTTAAAAATACTCTTAATATGGCCGTTTCTTGCTTCCACGATCCATCTGGTCTTTGTGACCAACCGGGATGAATTCGCCTCTTCAGTGGTAAGCTGATTCTGCCGGAGAGCAAGGACTACAGGCATTTTGACATCTATGCCTAGAGTAGCCAAAATGTCTTGGGCGTCGCGGTATCCCCTATCCAGCAAAACTCACTAACCACTGTCGCTCCCCAACCATATAAGATCATCATATTAACCAGGATAAAGGGAAGTGGCATCGTTTCGTTGGCTATATATAACTATCACGTAGATTACATAATGAATCTTAATCTAAACCTAAACATATTTACTAATATAATATGAAAAAGTTGCATTTTTTCTCAAAAATAATTTTTTTCTTCGGCGCCCTCTAGCGCTGAAATTACCCTGTAGAGGATAGTACCTTTTTAATGATTTTGGATCAGAATGACTCGGGCTACAACATATCAAAAATTCAGACAATTTGACGGGAAGCCAATTTCACCTATAGAAGTATGCGGTGTCCTTTAAAATTTCTCAATTTTCGACCGACCGGACCCTCTATAAAAGTCGGTTAGGTTTAGTAAAAAGGAAAGTAGTCCTTCAACTTAAGGAACATCAAACTCTAAATGAGGAAGAAAAAAGAAAAGTTATTATTTAAATAAATAGGTTTCCATACATTATTCAGTTGCTGTACGTGGATGCCTTAATGAAAATTTTACAAAACAAATGTGGGCGGAATAGCTTTTTTTTCTTACTTATTTAGTGACATCATCATCAGATAAGATAAGGATGAAAAAGAAAAGAAAATAGAAAAGCTATTCCGTCTAATTCATTTGCTTGAAAAATTTTCAGTGAGGCACCTACGTACAGCAACAGAATAATGTATAGAAGCACTATTTATTTAAAGAATTATTTTTCTTTTTTCTTCCTCATTTAGCACCTGATGTTCCTTAAGTCGAATGACTACTTTACCTTTTTCGTAAACCTAACCGACTTTTATACAGGGGCAGTCGAAAAGTGAATAACAAACACCCTATATGAGTTACCGAGCTAAACTTTTGTGTTGAGATATTTGAGATAACTGCGTATCCTTGAAGGCCTTGAAAATATGAAAATTGCAAATTTTTGAAAACAATCAAACAAAGTCCATCAAGCACCATATCTAAAAAAAAAAAAAATTAAATCGTCCAACGCAATGCAAAATAATGGGTATTGCGGTATTAAACAGCACACACTGTATATAGATATTTATTTCTCAAAATGAGCTGCGAATTTGGCTATGCAATTGAAATTTGCTCCAATTTATAGGCACATTCAAGATGTTAAAATTTTTTTGCACTTTTTGATGCAGAGTCGTAGGGTAAACCCTAAAGAGTGATTTAAGAGTTGTAGACAAATCCTGAACCCGCGACGAGCCACGTAATGCGGGTTGCCTACTGGGGATACGAATTTTTCTCAACATCGCTGTATTAAGACCATTTTGATGGGGATTTCAATGGAAAATACTTACAGTTCTTATTTAGTCTCTCTGTCGGTACGGAGATCCCATCGGACTATAAGTAGATAGGTTTATGTATTTTGTCTACCTTCCAGGGACGTTTTCTTTAAATAAACATCCAGTATATTTGGCCTGGGGTAGTGCATCGGGTTTCTTTGTCGGTTTTAGCAAACAAAATAAATAAAAATGATTAGAACGCTTTCGAAATGGCTTATTAAACTTAGATTTCAGAGACAAAGCCCCTACAAGTGATTCTTACAATCAGATATAAACGATACTATGCGCTGTGCGCGACCGACATGCACTAGCTTAGGCTGAATAGACTGTAATAGTTATTTTAAGGATCGATTCAGGAGCAAATCATAGAGCTGAAGTCATGAGTTTGAACGGAGTTCAGATTTAATATTTTCTAATGTAATTCTCAATTAAGAACGACAAAATCGTGAACAATCATATTAAGAACAAAAGAAGAAAAAGATAATTTTTACACAAACATATATTTCTTTAAATTTAGATACACTCGCCTATCACAAAGATACAAACTTGAACATTTGATTTCCCTTTTGTGACATTGGCATCGGCCCTTTGTGCAGCCCTTTTTGCACTTACATCTCATCAATTCCAGGCAGGTCTTTGAAGCAATAGGTTGGGTTGTCCACACAGCTACCCAATCGGTGTCCTTCTTCTCCCATTCGTAGTCTGATGGGCTTCGCAGATCTGGCATATGTTCCAAACTGTGCCCCCAAACATGTGCCACCTGATAAAGGGCCCTCATTGTGTGCAGTTTTAAGGCGTTGTAGGCGGGAGGAAGGTTTTCTATCTGCCGCTTTTTATGTGTAAAGTTTTTTTCGGCACTCATTGACTTTGTTACAGGCCATAGATCTATAACAAACCAGATTATTTACGTTAAGAAAATTTTTATTTTGGAAGCCAAAATTTACTTACTTTTATTTTGGAACTCACTTGTCATAGAGTGTGACAACAAATTTTTCTATGCGATCCATAGCATTTTCTAAATCTCCGCTTGCCACGACAAAAAAACCGTTAGTGATTTCTGGATACATTTTCCAGGCTTGGAGAGCCGTTTTCTTGCCTCAACCCGCAAACGATGAGACTGAATCGCATCCGGTGAACGCATGGAAAACCGGAAGGATACAGGATTTTTGTGGATCTGGAAACAATAAAACATAATATTCAACTGGTCACTAGCAGAGATCTTTTATCATTCGCTAACGTTTTCCTCACCTAGGCTTTCTGCTAAAACATGTGCAGCAATATATTGGTGGCTCGAGTTGTTAATATAAACCCAGAGCTCTTCGAGTTTTGGGATTTTGCCGACACAACTGATAGCTATTATCAGGACGTCAGTGTCCACAGTCCGAAGCAGCACCTTCGTGTATCCTTGCTGAACGGCATCTAAGACATGTACCATGATCCTGGTGTCTGCCTCTTCATGGCTACAGGGGTACAAAACGCCGTTCGTGTCTCGGAAACCTTATTTCTATCTTGATTTATTTCAATGCAACTTGTTGCAAGAAGTTTGAATAGTTCCTCCTTGTTAGTGGCGTCGCGAAGAAACAAAGGCCAACTTTTCGGGATTCTCGTGGACAAACTAACACGGGTACGTTCACCGATGCCTCTTTTTTCCCGGGTGTGGTTCTTCAAGCTGTCCTGATAGTACCTATCCCAAACAAGATCTATTCGAGAATCGGCTGACAACTCTTTTCTTATATGTGGAACAAATATGTTCTGGATATAATCTTCCTTTTCAATGTTCATAACAGTATTAACTACGACGCTGAAGAACCCTTTTGGAAAAAGATATTGAATAATTCGGTGCTTTCTTCGGGAAATGGAGAAACAGTACTTATGTCAATAGCTTCTTGTGGAAGTTTATTATACTTACAGTTCAAACAAAGAAAAGCCAATTTAACACTTATCACTTATATATCAATATATAGACGTCTTCTATATAATGCATTAAAACTCGAGACACAATGTAGAACGATGTTTACATTCTCTTCACAACAACAATGAAGCAGACCATTTACATGCCCATCAGCGCATCGCTACTAACCTCCGATTAAAGAACTTATATCTAGATACATAATGGCATGAATTTTATGATCCCGAAAGACTCCCATTCTAACGTACTTCTTCCCATAAGTTGCTGATTGGCCCATCGGCGTATTCGCGGCCGCTCGTTCACGATCGGCTTCAGTTCGATTATCATAATCACAGTTGACAGTTCGGCCATTAATGTCAATAAATGTTTTTCGTGTTCTCCGACCAAAAACTGGTGAAAAAGTAATTTTATTTTAAGTTGTGATTTGCTTAATACCTAAATAATATTCTCTATTCATATTTACACAGTTTAGTGACAATATATTTTGTGCAAATAAATAGTGTAGTGCTGTGCCGTTTGCAGAAAGCAGTTTAGAAAAGAAGAAAATCGATCGTTCCATAGTCGTAATATGATGAAGTTCAGTTTACAGTTATAAAGTAAATAGCAATTAAATTTTAATATCCTTTCAATACATATTTATCTTACTGCTTTATCTTACTGTAATATCGTATGCCTACATCACGTTATATAAAGAGCCGGTAATGCAGGAATTGCAATAATTCATTTTAATGAAAATATTTACCATTCTACACATTTTCTACACACACAACGCCACTGTTGCCTATGGGATGTGATGTTCATCTATCCATTTTAATGGACATATAATGTTACTATGTTAGGAGCAAACAAGGTATATAGTGAAAAGATAGCCTGTTATGTATCTAGATATAAGTTCTTTAATCGGAGCTACTAACTTAACACTCGCAGCAGTAGCCCACTGTATCTTCCACCACATATTTTGAAAAGAAACGGATATTTATTGTACTATTGGAGTCTTTTTGGATCACGTGGGCCATCAAGGTAAAAAATATAACAAAAAGCATAAAACGTTTTCTCAAAACGATAACTTTCTTTAATTTTTTTTTAAGTTAAATGCCCCTGGAAGGTAGGCAAAATACATAAACGTATCTACTTATGGTCTGAAGGGATCTCTGCACCAACAGAGAGACTAAATAAGAACTGTGTAAGTATTTCCCATTGAAATCCCCATGAAAACGGCCTTAATACAGCGATGTTGAGAAAAATTAATACCTCCAGTAGGCAATCCACATTACGTGGCTCGTCGCTGGTTTCGGAATTGTCTACATTTTTTAAATCACTCTTTGAGGTTTACCCTACGACTATACAAATAAACGAAAATATGGATATATTACAATATAAAAAGCAACTTGCTTTTTCAAAACGTCAAAATGACACATACGAAGCAAAGAAATCAAAAGTTTTGACTATTATATGGAAAACGTTATTATATTTTTAAAAGAGGCTCCAGACGATAAGTTCTTATTAATGAAAGTGGTACCAATATTTGGTTTAAATGGGGCATGTCGACGTGCAGAGTTGTGTAGTTTAACTATAAAAGATATAGAACACACGGGGAAAATTTTGGTTATAACTTTACATGATACCAAAACCAAAAAGAAAGAAACGTGTATTTACTGTAGGATCAGAGTGCAACGGATATGAAATTTACGATCGAGACCCAAACAAGTATAACACAATAGATTTTTCATTTACTATACAACCAGTTGGCATTAACATTTTTGCAAAAATTCCCCAAAGAGTTGCAGAATACTTAAATTTCCAGATGCATACAGTTACACTGGCCATTGCTTGAGGAGGACGTCTGCCACCTTCCTCGCTGACAGTGGAGCTGATATTCAAACATTTAAAAGACATGGAGGATGGTGGTCAACTAGTGTGGCTGAAGGGTATATCGAGGAAAGCATTGGCAATAAGTTGAAAATTTCAAAAAGTATATTTCATCAGCAAGAACTAGTGGCACCTTGTTAACTTTTTAAAGAGTATGAGCGAATAGCAATGTAAAAAGTGCCCCCGCATCTACCGAACTAAAATGGCTTCCATAAGATGTCTCGTATGCTGACTGTGGACGTGGACGTGGACTCTGCATGGGGTGGAAAAAAAATGTACCCCTAAATGTTTTATTTTTTTTCGCACCTCCTATTTGACGGATCGCTTTGTAATTTGGCACAAATAATATTAGTGTTAGGATAGTTTATTTTAAAAAATATTACTCTTCTACGATGATTTTATGCATTAAAAAAAAATTAATATATTTTGTCAATGGCTGTTTGACACTATCACCATATTTTGATATAATATGTATTTAAACTATAACTATAACATATAACAGTTACAGTTTTATTAATGCGGTGGAACAGGATAAAAATAAATAAAAATTATCTGAACATGCAATATTACGAGTATATTATTTAATATTTAGATAGGTAATCATATAATTCATTCATGTTTAGTTATTTCACTTCAGATAAGACATCGCAAAGAAAAAGAAGAACAAGAAAAGCGACGCAAGAAGAAAAAGAAGAGTAAAAAAGAAGACGTCAAGAGGAAGAAAGGCGGCGTCAAGAAGACAGACACGAATTGAAGGAAATAATGGAAAACCTGGAAATAAGGCGTCAAGAGGAGAAAGAAGAACAAGAAAGACAACGCCAAGAAGAAAAAGAGGAAGAAGAAAGACGTCAGGAAGAACTGAGAAAAATCCTGAGCGATCAAATGAAAATCCAACAAGGCGCTATGAAATCAATCACTAACGAAATCAAAGAAGAGATAAACAAGGTCGAAGATAGTAGGTGTGGTCAAGACTGAAGTCAGTCAAGTCAAAGGGGAAGTAAGCGACATCAAAGAAAAGATGAGTGATGTCGAAGGAGAAGTGGAGCGCTTTAAACGACAATTGAGAGAGCATGGAAGCCAGCTAGTAGCATCATCAGGTTCTCGTTTAAAACCTCCCTCATTTGACGGCCAAGGCTCATGGACAACGTACAAGAGACAATTTGAGACGGCTGCAAGTGCGAATAACTGGGATAAAGAGGAAAAGGCTATGGCATTAGTTCTGGCGCTAAGAGGTCAAACCTCAGAGTTACTTCAGACCATCCCGGTGGAGAAACAAAGGGACTTCAAAGTCTTGGACTTGAGATATGGCGACCAACATCTTGCCCAAGTATACCAGGCTCAGCTAAAATCAAGGACGCAAAAGGTTGGGGAAAGCTTACAAGAATTCGAAGCTGCGATAGAGAGACTGGCACACCTGGCATATCCGAGTGCAC
This sequence comes from Rutpela maculata, assembly GCA_936432065.2. Taxonomy (NCBI): domain Eukaryota; kingdom Metazoa; phylum Arthropoda; class Insecta; order Coleoptera; family Cerambycidae; genus Rutpela; species Rutpela maculata. The sequence continues at coordinate 109,910,415 of OW386291.2, forward strand.
CAAGAACAACTAGCGGTGGGAGCCTTTTTAGATGGCATCAGGGCCGAAGAGGTCAGGCGAATTCTTAGAATATCGCGGCATCAAAGTATTAGCGAGGCTTTGGTGCGTGCCCTCGAAGTAGAAGCTGCCTTTAAAGACACCTCTTGGTCAGAAGTGCGTGCTGTGCTAGTTGAAGAGGCACTATAAATACAAAAGAAATCATTTTTCAATTGACTGCCGAACCGCTGGCTACTTACGCCCCTGCTAGGCCGCAGCCGCATCTGTCTTACAAATCTCTGTAGCTCCATCTCATACTGTTACGTTCTCATATATAGTATCTTATCTCCGGAATTTTAAGTGTGTGTATCGTAGGTACTCGTGATTTTCTTATGTTATTTGTATTGTATCTAATACTTAATTTTTCCATTTTTAAAAAACTTAGATAGTAGTTAGTGTTATGCACGAAATGGAAAGTTCTAAAACTGATAACAATAGTTCTGAGAGCAAAATCAGCTCACTTAATTTAAAATGCAAAAACAGTAACAAAAAGAAATGTAGTTCCGATAATTACATGGAGTCCATGAAATCCAGTAGCTATAAAAAAAGATGAATCATAAACAGAATCTGCAATTGTAAAAGGAGCTTCAATATATTCATATGCTTGAAGAATAGAAAAATAAATACCTAATATTACGGTTAAAATTAATCCTTGAAGAGCTTGATGATAACTATTTTCTATGTAAAAAAATTGGAGGTACTATAGTCGAATCAACCAATAAAACTTTCTTTACTGCCACAGTTAGATGAGAAAAGTGACTTGGATAAATAATTTTGTTTTTTACGTGTTATCATATTCCTAATGGTTAATAAAATAGGTCTTATAGATGTTCGTATGTAATAATAATAACATCCCGTCTAATGCTCTAAGTGAATCCCATTGTGACCACAAAGCCTTCAATCCTACTCCTTTGTTGAGACATCCTTCCATTCTCCAATTCTTTTTTCCTTTGCTCACTATATGGGTCCAATTTTTGCATCACTCAGTTACTCTTGTCTGAATGAATTATATAATTATCTATCAAAATATTAAATAATATACTCGTAATATTGCAAGTTCAGATTATTTTTATTTATTTTTATCCTGTTCCACCGCATTAATAAAACTATAACTGTTATATGTTATAGTTATAGTTTAAATACATATTATATCAAAATATGGTAATAGTGTCAAACATGGTAGTTACCCTTCCGGCCATTGAAAAAATATATCAATTTTTTTTTCATGCATAAAATCATCGTAGAAGAGTAATATTTTTTAAAATAAACAATCCTAACACTAATATTATTTGTGCCAAATTACAAAGCGATCCGTCAAATAGGAGGTGAGAAAAAAAATAAAACCTTCAGGGGTAAATTTTTTTTTTTTCCACCCCAGGCAAAGTCCACGAGCTTAAAACTTTGTACACAAGACAGTCAGCATACGAGACATCTTATGGAAGCCATTTTAGTTCGGTAGGTGCGGGGGCACTTTTTACATTGCTACCCATACTCTTTAAATAATTGTACTTTTAATATATATAACAATGTTTCCAATATTTAAATAAACAATTTTCTGTCAAACTGTTTTTATTAACACTGACATTACTATACAGGGTGTTACATTAATAATTGGACATACGCTGACTGGAGAATCCTTAGTTCAAAATATGAAGATTTAACCTAAAACACTTAGATAAAACGTGGCTCCTTACTGAGATACAGGGTGTCAACGTTGCAATTTTTTTTCTTTTTTTTGCAATATCTCGACTACCTCTTGACCGATCTTCTCCCAATTTGGTAAGGAAACATTTTTTAAGCTTAGAAACAATAATTTATGTATTACATCACGCTATACCTGATGATGAATATTTTTCTCTTTTTCTTTTTACGAAACGTAGTGGCAATTTTGACTAGAAAATTTCATGTAGGAGTCATCTACGTAAAAAAAAAGGAACATTTGATAGAACTTGATAATTCCAACCGTTTTCGAGAAAACTGCCGCATAGACCTCAAAAATAAACCCAATTTGAAAAGGAAAAATTGTATTTACTGAAACGTGTGCTTTGGTGACGTCTTAGTTCTGTCATTTACGTACAATTTCATTAGTTTGATATTTTGACAAAACTAAGACGAATTATTGTTTCTTAGCTTAAAAAATGTTTCCTTACCAAATTGGGAGAAGATCGGTCGAGAGGTAGTTGAGATATTGCAAAAAAAAAGAAAAAAATTACAACTTTGACACCCTGTATCTCAGTAAGGAGGCACATTTTATCTAAGTGTTTCAGGTTAAATCTTCATATTTTGGACTAAGGATTCTCCAGTTAGCGTCCAATTATGAATGAAACACCCTGTATATTAAAGTGACATTTTCATGTGGTAAAGTGCCACTTTATTAAACGATTTTGAATTTAGTAAAATAGCATATTATCAGTCAAAATGTGAAAAAAGCTTTTACCGGACTTCGCAATCATTTTTTAGGTCAGTCTGATAAAATGCGATTTTCTGACCTAAAAATAAAAGTACTAATTTCTGGCCGGTTTTAAACTAAATATTAAAAATAACTAAAAGCATGCATTTACTATTGAATTTCAAAATGTAACTTACCGATTTTTAGTTGATACTTCTTTATGTTTGATTAACTGAGTTCTGGTGTTGAAGTCTCTTCACCGCCTATATATACACCACGATTATCACCACAAAATACTTTAATAAAGCATAATACATTTCAATTATTATCTGAGAATTTTCCAACATATTTTATTTGCTGATTTATGGAATCAGGCTTGAAAATGCATGCATACAAAATAGATACAAGGAATATTGTAATTACACAAATATGTAAAAGATAATTTGTTTACGACAACATAGTATACAGGGTGGACCGTAAGTAAGCAACGGAATATTTCTGAAAGTAAAGTATTGCGATTTAGCTAGGCTCTTCTTGGTCCAACACTTGATATTAACAGAGGGGGTGTTAAAGTAAATATTATATTTTTAATTTTCTCAAATAACTTTTGAAGTTTTTCAAATATTAGTATAAAAAATCTGCAGCAACTGGAAGCGGCTGAAACCTCCCCACACGGTGGATCCAAATCAGATGTGTTTGGATATTACATCGGAAATCAGAGCACTGAGCAAACAGGTAAATTACATGTGACTTTGGAGCCATTTATTTCATAAACAAATATCGAACGAACTGAAGTGGACTACAAGCAATCTGTTAAAACATAACCTCTCACGTTTGTTTATGTTGCATGTTAATCAATTTCCGCATATTATAAGGGTATTAACAGATAACGTTCGAAGATTTTATAGAACATTGAATAGCGAATAAAAATAATAATACAGAATTTAGCCCAAATGCTTCCTGCTCGATCAAAAAGGTCCGAGCAAGTCGAGCTTCGTCCAAGGCCTTTATTTTGTAATATTGGAACATTTCAGATTTAGATCGGTTAGCTCGATTTGCGTTAAATGAACGATTGTGACGCATCCCATCAATCAGACGTAATATCCGAACACGGCTATAAACAATTATTACCTTTAAAAAAACTAACTAAAATAAGTTTTGACATTGTCAAAAATATTTGGGTTGGTAACCTTTACGAATGTTGATTTTTAGGTTATGAAGTATATTTAGGGACATATCTGCAACATGTTTAAGTTTTTCAAGTGTATTCTCATTTTTAATGTTTGTATACGCATTTTTAACTTGGAGCCACAGTGGCTCCAAGCAAATATTTAAAAATTCACGCAAATAATTTTAATAATTTTTTGGTGATTAATAAAAATAGACTGCTAATTACAGGTTAGATTTCCAACCTACAGTCTTATTTTATTAGGACAAAGTATTTAGAACTTCATAAACATTACACTGTACTAGATTTTAGTTGAAAGTACGGGAACCAGGCAGAAATTTTAATAATAGCTACGTAATATTCTTAAATCTTAAGAAATATAAATTTTTCAGATTAGCTGTGACGTCACGTACCATAACCCATAAATCAACATTCACAAAGGTTACCAACCCAAAATATTTTTGACAGATGGCAAAATACATTTTCCCCTAACAATAATACTAATAATATTTTTTGGATGCTGTCATGTATGCACATATAACGAATTCTTTTTAATTTTTTTAACGGAAGCGAAATCGAAAGAGTGCAAGTGTGATATATCGTTGAAATTGGAATTTTTACTGCTTTTCAATGGTTCGATTACAAATTGTAAGTAAGCATAAAATAAACAACTTGTTGTGCCAAAACGGTACTAAACTTAATCCGATCTCAACCAAAACCTTCAGATCTTCTGGAGCACTAAATAAACTCTCATGCAAAGTTTCATCCAAATCCGTTTAGTAGCTTCGCCGGTATAGTGCTAACATACATACATACACATACACACACACACACACTCACACAGACATTTTTCAAAAACCACTTTTTTGGTTCCTGGGATCTCAAAACGTAAAGATTTGATGTTATCTCAATTTTGGAAAATACGAGTTTTCTAAGATGGGAAATTTAAATCTGCTCCTATTTTTGGTATAGATCCTAGAGGGCGCCACATGAGGGTGAACAAGGTGAACATTAGAGGTCCCAAAATGGAACCTTGTGGAACACTATTTTTTATAATTGCAAATTTAGATTCTAGGCCTTTCAATGCAACATGTTGTAAACGATTTATCAGGTAGTTTTCCATTAAAAACATCACATTTCCCGTGAATCCAATATAGTGCAAGATGGCCAAAAGTAGCTGATGTTTAATTCTATCGAAAGCTTTAGAATAATCTAGTAAAACAAGTAAGCATAAATTATTTTGATCGATAGCGGTGAAGAAATCATCAGTCACTTTTAGCAATGCGGTGGTACAACTATGTCCCGAACGAAAACCCGACTGATGCAAAGTTAGAATATTAAATGTATCCAGATGTTCTCTAATTTGAATGTTAATAATTTTTTCAAAAACTTTTGAGAGGCAACAAAGAATACTGATGGGACGCAAATCTTTCAACTCTTCTGGGTTAGTGACTTTCGGTAGAGGAATTACTCGTGTTTGTTTCCAGATAGCAGGATAAACTCCTTTTTCTATAGCAAAGTTGAAAATATGACTAATGTATGGTAGGACATGTGGACAGGCATATAATAACATGCTTATACTAACTTTGTCAACCCCTACAGCTTTTGATTTAAAAGATGAAATCGTTTTAAGAACTTCAGTGTCATTAGTTGGCATAAATGAGAAATCCTCTACATTTTCGGCTCTATTGTTTGAGTAAAAATTAGCTGTAATGACATCTAGAGAAGTATCGCTATTTGGGGAATTTATTGATTGATTCTACGTTACTTAATCGATTTGGAATGTGACGATTTTTTTTGTTTAGTATGGATATCCAAATCTTTGAGATGTTTCCAAATATCTTATGAGAATTCCAACCGTTGCCGGTACCACAGAAAACGCATTTTCTTCATTTACCACACATTTTATTCTTTCACTTTTTTTATATTCGACGTTTCCAGTTTCCACAAATCTATCGAGAAAGTTTTGGAAGCTGCTAACATCAGGAATCCTTCATTCAGGATACCTTTGCTTATAAATTCTACCGAGAAGCAAACAATTTCAGTCCGACTCCCTCAAAACAAAAGTCGTGTCTACCAGTTCCGCTTTATTAAAAATAAATTCGGAAAACTAGAAATATTTTAAATTTAATACAAATGATAACTGACGATTAATAAGTGCGATAAATGTTCATTTGTACAAGACAATTTATAACAAACTGAGCAAAACACAAAAAAACTATTACAGTAAGGGATTACTGAAATACTATTTATTCACTTCCATGGATTGGAAGAAATGGTCCCACTAAATGGCCTCATTGTCAATCAAAATGGGCAACATGTGGAGCACTTATTATAATTTTTTCTAATGAATTATTTGAAGAAACCTCTATTTTTTGTTTATTCTTGAATTTTGCACTTATTGCTCAATAAGACGAAAATGGTTGCAACTAGCCATAGAGAATTACTTACAAAAAAAATGTTCGTTTTTCAGTTCTACTTCATATCGTCGAAAAATATACAGCATGTTCCATTTGAAAAATCGAGAAAAGTCAATTTAAAAAGTTTTTAATCCAAAAATAATTTTTGGCCACCCTGTACATGTTTAGAAAGTAAAAATGATTCAAAAATATTAACTAGATGTTTCGTAACTAGCATTCACATAATTTTCTCTTAAAACCCATAATTGTGACATTGCTGATTTTTTCAATATGCATCTGCAGATGGCATTATTTCAACAAAAAAATTCATTACATCCAAGTGGTTGGGAGATAGTCAATAATAATATAGGAACAAAATTGTAGAAAATTTTATGCACTTCGTTTTTTGTGCAGAAAGTTTTTCTCCATCTTTTTTAGTTTCTGTGTTAAATGAGAAAAACAATATTTGCATTTTTTTTAAATGGACGCCATTTTGAAAGTACTGCCAGTTTTTTTTAGGACATGTCTTAAATTGTTCCTTAGGCCTTAATCTTTATGAAAAACATTGTCCCCAAGGATCGGGGGGTGCACGGACAGTTAGGGTGGGCTTCCGTAGTGTTACGTTTTATATTGAATTTTATATTTTATTTTAAGAGATGAATCATTTATCTGGAAAATGGTAACTCCTATGCAAATATTGTATAGGAACAAAATTGTAGAAAATTTTATGCACTTTATTTTTTGTGCAGAAAGTTTTTCTCCATCTTTTTTAGTTTTTGTGTTAAATGACAAAAACCATATTTGCAAATTTTTTTTTTAAACGGACGCCATTTTGAAAGTGCAGCCAATTTTTTGGTTCCTGGGATCTCAAAGCGTAAAGATTTGATGTTATCTCAATTTTGGAAAATACGAGTTTTCTAAGATGGGAAATTTAAATCTGCTCCTATTTTTGGTATAGATCCTAGAGGGCGCCACATGAGAAATGTTTATTATGTTGTAATTATTGCACGCTTAAATTTTACCCGTAATGTGGTCCCTTTTTTTATTAAAAGATCCTGAACCCACCTCATTTTGGTAGAAAAAAATATACTAGTCATTAGTCTTAGAAATTGACCGTTTTCTAGATAATCGCCGTATAACTTATTATAAGAAACATTAACGTATAGTCCAGACAACGGAACGTTAAAATGACCAAAATCTCTAATTTGAGTGCTAATTAATGGATTTTGATGAAACCTTATGCAATGTGTTTGAAATGACGTTAATAAAATAGTTGAAAAAATTAGAGTAGGAAATGATCGGAAGGGGTAGAAAACACCCCTTTTATCACGGGTTCAGTAACTTGTAGAATTAGGTCAAAAATGAAAAAAAAAAACAATATATTTACCTTTTTTGGCCCAAAGTAACATGTCTTTACTCGTGATTTTTTCGAAAAATGCATATTTTTCGAGATATGCCCACTCGATTCCTAAAAGTGGGGGAGGGGAAATTCATACGTTGAAAAAAAAAATCTAAAAAAATTCAGGTGAATGTATCATCGAAATACAAAACTTTTTTGATTTGCACTTAAAGTGCGTTTTCACCTGAGTTTGTCCGGAAAAACATGAAATACTACCTACTACGTTAGCCCACCCTAAGTGTCCGTGCACCCCTCCTCTATCCCTTAGGACAGTGTTTTTCATAAAGATTAAAGCCTATGGAACAATTTAAGACATGTCCTAAAAAAAAATTGGCTGCACTTTCAAAATGGCGTCCGTTTAAAAAAAAAATTTGCAAATATGGTTTTTGTCATTTAACACAAAAACTAAAAAAGATGAAGAAAAACTTTCTGCACAAAAAACAAAGTGCATAAAATTTTCTACAATTTTGTTCCTATACAATATTTGCATAGGAGTTACCATTTTCCAGATAAATGATTCATCTCTTAAAATAAAATATAAAATTCAATATAAAACGTAACACTACGGAAGCCCACCCTAACTGTCCGTGCACCCCCCGATCCTTGGGGACAATGTTTTTCATAAAGATTAAGGCCTAAGGAACAATTTAAGACATGTCCTAAAAAAAACTGGTTGTACTTTCAAAATGGCGTCAATTTAAAAAAAATGCAAATATTGTTTTTCTCATTTAACACAAAAACTAAAAAAGATGGAGAAAAACTTTCTGCACAAAAAACGAAGTGCATAAAATGTTCTACAATTTTGTTCCTATATTATTATTGACTATCTCCCAACCACTTGGATGTAATGAATTTTTTTGTTGAAATAATGCCATCTGCAGATGCATATTGAAAAATCAGCAATGTCACAATTATGGGTTTTAAGAGAAAATTATGTGAATGCTAGTTACGAAATATCTAGTTAATATTTTTGAATCATTTTTACTTTCTAAACATTTTTTGGATTAAAAACTTTTTAAATTGACTTTTCTCGATTTTTCAAATGGAACATCCTGTATATTTTTCGACGATATGAAGTAGAACTGAAAAACGAACATTTTTTTGTAAGTATTTCTCTATGGCTAGTTGCAACCATTTTCGTCTTATTGAGCAATAAGTGCAAAATTCAAGAATAAACAAAAAATAGAGGTTTCTTCAAATAATTCATTAGACAAAATTATAATAAGTGCTCCGCATGTTGCCCATTTTGATTGACATACGCCTTTATGCAATTTTGAAATGAGACCATTTAGTGGGACCATTTCTTCCAATCCATTGAAGTGGGTAAATAGTATTTCACTGATCTCTTACTGTAATAGTTTTTTTGTATTTGTTTTGCTCAGTTTGTTATAAATTGTCTTGTACAAATGAACATTTATCGCACTTATTAGTCGTCAGTTATCATTTGTATTAAATTTAAAATATTTCTAGTTTTCCAAATTTATTTTTAATGAAGCGGAACTAGTAGACACGACTTTTGTTTTGGGGGAGTCGGACTGAAATTGTTTGCTTCTCGGTAGAATTTATAATCAAAGGTATCCTGAATGAAGGATTCCTGATGTTAGCAGCTTCCAAAACCTTCTCGAGTGGAAATTGGAAATGTCGAATATAAAAAAGTGAAAGAATAAAACGTGCTGTGAATGAAGAAAATGCGTTTTCTGTGGTGCCGGCAACGGTTGAGAATTCTCATAAGATATTTGGAAACATCTCAAAGATTTGGATATCCATACTAAACAAAAAAATCGTCACATTCCAAATCGATTAAGTAACGTAGAATCAATCAATAGATATTTTATAAATTCCTCAAATAGCGATACTTCTCTAGATGTCATTACAGCTAATTTTTACTCAAACAATAGAGCCGAAAATGTAGAGGATTTCTCATTTATGCCAACTAATGTCATTGAAGTTCTTAAAACGATTTCATCTTTTAAATCAAAAGTTAGTATAAGCATGTTATTATATGCCTGTCCACATGTCCTACCATATATTAGTCATATTTTCAACTTTGCTATAGAAAAAGGAGTTTATCCTGCTATCTGGAAACAAACACGAGTAATTCCTCTACCGAAAGTCACTAACCCAGAAGAGTTGAAAGATTTGCGTCCCATCAGTATTCTTTGTTGCCTCTCAAAGTTTTTGAAAAAATTATTAACATTCAAATTAGAGAACATCTGGATACATTTAATATTCTACCTTTGCATCAGTCGGGTTTTCGTTCGGGACATAGTTGTACCACCGCATTGCTAAAAGTGACTGATGATTTCTTCACTGCTATCGATCAAAATAATTTATGCTTACTTGTTTTACTAGATTATTCTAAAGCTTTCGATAGAATTAAACATCAGCTACTTTTGGCCATCTTGCACTATATTGGATTCACGGGAAATGCGATGTTTTTAATGGAAAACTACCTGATAAATCGTTTACAACATGTTGCATTGAAAGGCCTAGAATCTAAATTTGTAATTATAAAAAATGGTGTTCCACAAGGTTCCATTTTGGGACCTCTAATGTTCACCTTGTATACATTTCAATTCTGTCAACATCTAAAATACTCTAGTTCCCACTTTTACGCTGACGACACACAATTATATCTAGCTTTTCCTGAAACTGACTTAGAAATGGCTTGCACTAAACTAAATGAAGATCTGGTGTCATTAGTCTCTATTTCTGAAAAATTCTGCCTTTCAATAAATCCTACTAAATCTAAGGTCATATTATTCGGAAGAGATGCGGCTCGTAATAGATGCTCAAATAGAGTTGACATAAAAGTAAATAATGAACAATTAACACTTTCAGTAAGTGAAAAAAGCTTAGGATTAGTTTTAGACAATCGCCTTAGATTTTCTCAGCACGTCGCAATGATAACCAGAAGAGCGTTTTGCAACCTTAAATTAATTTACTCTAACAAAAATATTCTTAGTAAAAAGTGTAAGATACTCCTATGCGACTCATTAGTATTGTCACATTTAAACTACGGAGATAGTGTGTACGGCCCTTGTATTACTAAATCTGACTCTCAACGGCTTCAACTAATACAAAACTCTTGTGTCAGATTAATTTGTGGTATAAGAAGGCGTGACCATGTTACCACTCATTTAAGAGGGATCGGTTGGCTCAATACAGAAAATAGGAGATTATTGCATAGCTGTGTTCTTTTCCACAAAATTATTTCTCTAAAAAAACCATCGTATTTCTATAATAAGCTCAAATTTCGTACAGATGTCCATAATATAAATATACGTCGCAAAAATTACCTAACAATTCCTCAACACAGCACCGCTCGTTTTCAATCGTCATTCTCTTACAAAATTGCGAACCTTTAGAATGCGATTCCTGATAACTTGAAAAGATTACCTGTATTTTTATTTAAAAAGAAGCTCAAAGAAATACTTACATTAGGGACTTTCGAATTTACTTAACCTGTATAATAAATATGTCCAGAGACGAACCCACGGGGGGTTATGGGGGGGTACGCTCCCCCCCCCAATGTTGATTGAGTTGGGAAAATCACCAACATGTAAAAAAATCTTTATTGGGTATAATTGCAAAAAAACGAATAATGAGTTGATAAAAATTAAATGACACTGTCACTATGACCATTTTTTTATAAATAATTTTAATTGATATTATTTATGACTAGATGTGACTGATGTGAGAGCCACAGAATAGTCGACGGACAACGCACAACGCCGACGGGCCTACGCGACGGGCCAACAAAATAAACTCGTCAACTCGCGGAAATTCGACGTTCGACCCAGTAGACGGCACGGCCAGAGCATACAATTCTCAAAGACTGTCTTACATTAGAAATATTAGAATATTACTCATTTTTGCCTTTATCAATACAATGCTTTGTCCTAGCTATAAAGTCGTTTGTTGTTGGTTTATACTGAGTATCACTAATATCAGTTACCAACCTCTCAACGAGAGATAATAATAATAACAAATTGTTGTCGGTTAGAAATTGTTAAAATATTAAATTCTTAGAGGACACTGAATCAGAATCTGGGACTATTAAAGGGGTCTACAGACGATCCAGCTGCTGGGACCCGACATTGTTGGTACGCTTTGAAGATAATTGGAATACCAGCGGACCAGTTAACTTTTACGAATGAGTTCAAAGCATGCCGACAAGGCTGGCTCCCTGCCGCTGGATCGTGTGTAGACCCCTTAATGCTACGTATTGCGTATCACAATGTGAAGTGGGAAGTGGCCGGTAGCCGTACTAGCGCTTGCGCCCCGACTTGCGCGTAATCGTATTGTATAGTGTATCCCACAAATATTTCATCGATACAAAAAAGCTCGCAAAAAAGCATAAAGGATGCCGACCGCTTCTAGTTAGTGTACCGCCCGCCGGTCCATTTGACAACGCTAGTCCACGTTGACCACCAACCTATCATAATTCCGGTAGAGAAAATTTAAACCAATTATATTCAGTGGGAGTGGCCTACATTTTTGTTCGGAAATATGTGACCATTTTTTTGTGATGATAATAAAGAAGCCGAACACTTTTATGGCCTTTTATGTAAATAGACTGAAATTGATACAGGTCGGTACCCTTTACGTTTTTTTGCGAACTTTTTTATATCGCTGCGGCAGGGACCCAGCCATGTCGGCATGCTTTGAACTCATTCGTAAAAGTGAACTGGTCCGCTAGAATTCCAATTATCTTCAAAGAGTACCGACAATGTCGGGTCCCTGCCGCTGGATCGTGTGTAGACCCTAATATCGTTGGTACAAACTATATCTTGTTTTTCTCCACGGTCATTAAACTATAACGGTTACTTCATCCAGTAGCTTTTAGACGAAGGAGAGCGCGGGGTCAACTTAGGTCTAGCGCCTACATCATGTAGTTTAGTTAAACTTCTTTTGCATAATATTTGTATCGCTAGGCTACTTATAGATTAAGTCTGAAATAAAAAAAAACATAAGGAAATATAAGTCGTAAAAAAAATGGGCAGTTGGCAAATTAGTTGTAGCTTTCCCCCCCCCCAAAAAAAAATAGCTGGGTTCGTCTCTGAATATGTCTCTATCTTGGTTTTGATATTCCCAGTCTACTGTTTTATTAAGTAAATTAGTTCATTGTAATGTTTGACCCACCATGGCAAGTGGTATTGTATTTAGTCAATGTTATCCACAAATTTATAAATCTTTAATGTACTACTTGTTTCCGGTGGGTGTCTATGGTTGAGTGGAAGAGCGCGGTTCCTCGTACTCCGATGAACAGCGAACTCTGCCATTTGATAGATATATAGTGTACATAATCTATTTTTATTTATGTTTTTTTTATTAACAATGTAATCTAATATCTATCAATAAAAGCAATTATTATTATTATTATTATTATTATTATTATTATTATTATTATTATTATATTAGTCAGAGAAAAATGTGCTCGTTAGTAGGAGTATCATATTCAAATGCACCAGGAATTATCTGATGACTATTTTCAAAGGCGTCTACTCACTGATGAGACAACTATTTATGCTTCGGAAAATCTCCACTTTTTTAGTCAAGTTCATAACCAGTACAGATGATCTATAAACGTTTGGGGGGAATTATTAGGGAATATGTAATAAGGCCAAATTTTTTTGATGGTACATACATTGACTGGAGGTATTTACCTTCATTTTCTTGAAAACTATCTGCCACAATTATTGGTGAATCTTCCTGAAATGATTCGAAATGGATTAGAAGAAATGGACCCACTAAATGGCCTGCTAGATCCTCAGTTCTTACAAAAATGGATTTCTTTTTATGGGGATATGTGAAGGAAATTGTTTATAAAAACACACCAACAGTACAAAATATGAAGGAAAGAATAATAACTCCTTTTAGATCTATCACACCGGACCGGCAATTTTAGGAACAGTAGAAACCTCATTTCAAAAGCGCATAGAGATGTGTATCGATCAAAATGGGCAAAATGAGCACTTATTATATAATTTTTTCTAATGAATTATTTGAAGAAAACTCTATTCTTAAAGTTTATTCTCGGATGTTTTACTCATTGCTCAATAAAATGAAAATGGTTGCAATTAGCCACGGGGGAGTATTTACAAAAAAAGTTGGTTTTTCATTTATTCATCACGTCGTCAAAAAATATACATGAGTGTTCCATTTGAAAAAATTGGGAAAATTCAATTTAAAAAGTTCTTAATTGAAAAATAATTTTTGGCCACCCCAGTGGCGCAGCCAGAAAATTCATCTGGGGGGGGGGCAATAGAACCGGCCTCCCCAGAGGTTGAGTAGTAGATTCCTCTACTAGATAATATTGGCATTAATTACAAAATATTTATTTCAAGGGATAATTTGGATACTGCTTTGTACTGATAGAGAATATGCTTCTTTATTTTTTGGCTCATGGAAGACGGTTTGGGGGGGGGCTCCCCCCCTGGCTGCGCCCATGGGCCACCCTGTACATTTTTAGGAAGTAACAGCGATTCAAAAACATTAATTAGAATTCTCGTAACTAGCATTCACATCAGTTTCTCTTAAAACCCATAATTGTGACTTTGGTAATTTTTTCAATATGCATCTGCAAATGGCATTATTTCAACAGAAAAATCCATTACATCCAAGTGGTCGGTAGATAGCGAACAATAATATAGGAATGAATAGAGTCTAGAAAGGGGCTTCAAAAAATGTGCTGATATACGTAGCATTCAATTTAAAAAAAAGGCACTTGATCCTGTAATTTCGTCTTGGCTCGTCCTGTATATTCGAGAATAATTTCTGGTATTAGACTTTTTTGTCTACTTTACTTATATATTTTTTTTAATTTCTAGCTATCGTAGAACCCAAGATATCGAAGTCCGACGCACTATTGCCTCACCCTGTATATTACAAATTGGACAGTCATGCTGGGCATCATATTAAAAGTAATTATATATAGAAAAGAACTAACACGTTTTTTTAATAGCACAAAGTCATTTGAAACAAATATTTAAACTAATAGTAACTGTTTCATAACTGCATTTATTTTTTCAGTTATTTTGAATTCTCAGTTTGAATTTCTCAGTCACGCTAAATTACTCTTCACCATTACATCTTGTTGCGTATTTGCTGTGTTTTTCTTTAATGAGGAAAGGCCGACTTGACCATGGTCCAGACATATGTAGTCTGCTCATTCGTCTGAATCCCCTCAAATTGCGTGACAACTGAAAATATTAAGTGAGTTGAGACGCTGGTTTTTTATGAAAAAGACTGGTATGCATCTGACTCGAGCTGCGCTCCAGAAAGCTTTTAGAAGAGCGCATTATTAAGAAAAGATATGAAAACAAGCACATATGTTACAGCACAACCTTCCATTAGTGACCGATTTTGGTTGAACAATTACCAAATTTGGATGTTATCAGCCTGTAATGTGCGATATTCCTTGTGATCCTGAAGAGGTGCTCACTATAAGGTGTTCATGCAGTACATCGAAATGTCTACCACCATGCAAATGTTTTCCGCAGACAATAAGAAGTCTGAAAATACTAGAGATTCTTATAGTGATGTAGAGTATGATATTGACGATGAAGATGAATATTAGCTAATAATTTGAACTGAATCTTTTTAAGTCTGAAAGTGTTTCCATCAAAAATATTTATTCAAATATGAAAGAAATATGTTATGTTACCGATAAAGAAATAAAACATTTGTTTTAAAAGCTAATTATGTCATATCAACATATTTATGTTGGTTATTTCTCAGACATAATTAGCTTTTATTTGTTGCCCATGTCTAATTTGTGACGTATAATACAGTCTTTCGCCATTTTGGATCCAATATGGCACTCATTTCACCTGATTTTATTGAATGAATACTGTGAAATGTTATTTGTTATAGCAAGTGTGGAAACTAACTAAACTTTCTAAACACGACGATTATTTTTCACAATTAACAATTATAAATATTAACCTCTCCCCGCCCAGTCCCAGATATCCAACATGAATTTTCACATTCTGTACAGCATATAGAATAAAATGACACCAATCACGAACTTGCGCACGGAGACCACCAAAAAATGAAGTCAGAGAATCCACTAATATAAATTTTTTTATTTAAAAATTTCCTTACATATATACATTATCGACCATTGATATTGTATTAAGTAGTCATAGTACGTCGGATGGCGGGCTCTAGCGTTCACTAACCCAATACCGAGGTATAACCAAACAAAACCTATTTCATTTTATTCAGCAGATTTTTTTACATAGGAAATCACTTTTGACGACACTCTCCATTGGTCGAGACTAAAGTTACAAGAAAAAAACAAAAAAAAAATGAAAATAACAAAATTCAAATTCAACAACGAATAACTTTCAAACGAAAAAAGATAGAATTATATATTTTTTTAAGTTTTATAGTATAAACGATTCTCTTTAATTTGATGTATAATTTATTACAAAAATAATAACTTTAACACTAGAAAATTGACGTTAATTTAGATGGTACACAAATTGTCAATTTTTTTAAAAGCTCTAACTTGTTGTAACTCGCTTATGTATTGAGCTATTCGAATGTTTTTTTTCACCAAAAACTGCCAAATTTCATAAACTTCATTTTGTCGCAATTAATGCTGGGTCTAACTCTGTAAATAAAAGCAGTACAGCCTTTTAAACACAACGAAGCGCACTACGGCGACGGAGTCGAAAGGCTTCCCCTCACGTTCCCGCGTTCGCCATAAAGCGCGCAATGATACACCCAGCGGCCGTAACAAAAGTTTTAGAATAATATTCCTTTATTGTAAGATGATAAAACTAACAAATCAAATTGAATAATACAATATTAGTTGTAATAATCCGGTATTATTGTGTCGTGCAATGTGGGTGGTGCATTATTAAATGGAAAATAATAGGTATCAGACAGAGATAACTGATTTTCAGATATATCATTGTTAAACTCATGCCAGCTAGTAAAGTTTTTACTTTGCTTCGTATATTTTAATATTTTCCATAAAGTGTCAGAGGTAACCACATAATCAAAACAGTTATTTGGCATGCTTTCACTAACTTGTAGAGGATCTGAACGATTAGTTGGATTTTTGTACATCTATATTTTTGTTTTCATGTAAACTGGAAGGGTTAAAATCAGTTAAAATTTATTGGATAGATATTCTTGTGTAAATAGGCCGATCTTTTTTTAAATAATACCATTCCAAGCAGTAATGGGAGTGGGATTTTTACCATCTAGCCTGTCTTAGTTTTGATAAAAAATTGTCGATGTCGATGAATGTAATTGTTTTCTTCAGAACTTACTGGAGGAACTCCAGGTGAAAAAAAATGTCGTAGTTTTTATTAATACGTGACTAGCTAAAGATGTTAAATATCCGTATTTCATCGTAGGAATAACCATAGCCAAAAGAATAAAGCATATCAATAAGTTTTTTTTCTTCTGACGGCACGATACACATGTAATTATATGTAAAGGATTAAAAAAGTGGCCTAAGCTGGTTGTTTTTTTTTTTCATAGTTATTAATATAAATTGCATTACTATAGAAATAACGTTTAAATCAAATTTGTCTGTGCTGACATATTTAGTATCCACGACATACATGTTTATAACAAATCTGAAGCTTCTTGTTTACATTGATGATTATTCTGATTAGTAGTCGTGTTTTTTTATAGTTTTAAAATGTCCAGCTATAGCTTCATTTAAGATACTGGCAGCACTTGTGTCTGACAACAAAAATTCGTTAGTCTTTTTAGCTTTATTATCACTTGAATGAACTGTTGTTGTATTTCCTTTGTGTTCCCAAAATACTTTGTTTAAATAGTTTCCGCTGATATAATAATCTAATTCTTCTTCCGTGATTTCTTCAAATATATCATTAAGGAGTGTTTTTAGAAATGTTAAAGTTAAGGATTATTTTTTTCCAAAACAGCAAGTTCAACCTCCCTAACTAAAATGTTTAATGCTACCTTAAATTCATTTTTTCTTTCAGTGGTTTAGTTTGTACACATTTAATTTTTTTTGTTAATATATTTTGCATAACAAATTTTATGATAAATTCCGTCATTCCCAAATAAATCTGAATAAAAGTAAAAACCTGCCTTTTATTTCTATATCACAATTCGTCACTGCAGCTTTAATATATATCTTTTTCTAGTTTTTGCCCTCGTTCCTGTACAAATTTCTACTTAAAAATGTTTTTAATTTATTCTTAATTTTTCTGGATTTTCTACAGATCAGACAATGCTATATTATTTTAATCTGATTTTTATCTTCATTATAACCACATGGAGGCTCACTTACATTTTTGATCACGTTACTAATATCAGAAGCAATATGTATTGTCTCTACTAAAAAAGACAAGAATAATGAAATCAGTATCGAAGAGTGTGCAAATAAGTGCCCACCACTTTACTTTATAAGAATTTTAATGAAATAGAATTTTAATGAAATAGATTTTTTTCTTTCATTTGCACATGTATAATAGACCTGATGCCAGCAACAATTCGTTTTTTTGCCATTAGATTTTCTCTGCTTTCAGCAGTTTCGCAAAAGAAACATGCAGTTTTTCTTCATTGATAAAATTGTACCTACAATATACATAAACTGTAATAGCCTAAATGTAAATAAAATAGTTTATACTTATATTAATACTTATCCAGATAATAATGAGGCCAGCAGCCGATACGCTTCTTGATGGGCCGAGAGAGTAGCGGGGGCGAGAGAGGAAGCCTCGTGTCTTCGTCGCCGTAGTGCGCTTCGTTGTGTTTCAATGGCTGTAGCGCTTTTAGTGAAAAAATTAGATCCAGCATGAATCGAGACAAAATGAAGGCTATTAAATTTGGCAGTTTTTGGTGAGAAAAAATTGAATAGCTCGTTATATAAGCGAGTTATGGCGAGTTAAGAATTTGAAAAATGTTGCTGATTTGTGTATCCTTTTGAATTTTGCCAGTTTTTCTATATTAATTTTTTAATTATTGCAATAAATTATACTTCAAATTAAACAGCAATGTTTACTTGTCAAAACCAAACAAAAATTTTATTTTTATCTGTTTTAGTTCTAAAGTTATATTTGATTAAATCTTAAATTTCTAAATTTCTTTTTTTTTTAGTTTTTTTCTTATATCTTCGGTCTCGACCAATGGAGAGTGTCGTCAATTTTGATTTCCTATGTAAAATAACATGCTTTAATAAGTAGTGAAGGTCCCATCTGGTAATACTTCAGTATTGGGTAGGTCAAGAAAGAGAAGGCTTTTCGCGCTCTGCCCGACGGGCTATCAAGCAAATGGGCATATGGAATGCAGAAACCAAACCTAGGCGAAATAAATCGATAGGGAATAGTACAGATAGAGGCATTTGGGTGTTATTAACCGAAAACTAGGGTGGAATCGAATCTGAGCGAATTAAGCATTTGGAATGGGAGTTAAAAATCACTCTCTTAAAGAAGCTGCTTGTACGAGTCTTTACCGTTGCCATAATTCTATTTTTGCATATCTTGTCTCATCGTTCATAAGTTTTTAACATAGCTTTGCTATCAGCAGTTTTTTACGCGGCTTTTTTTTTTCTGCGGCTTTTTTTCCTCGGATTTTATTTCCGCGGCTTTTTTTCCGTTCCCAGGGTCTCATCTGTTTACATATTTGATGGTTTCTTGTGTCAATGTGTTTTGTGTAAAGTGGACTTTTTATCCGCGGATTTTTTTTCCCCAGCTTTTTTTCCTTCGGCTTTTTTTTCCATGATTTTTTTTTCATGGCTTTTTTTCCTGGATTCGATAAATAAAACTTATTATAAAAATAAAGAGTGAATATATTTAATAAAATACAAGAGATAGTTACTAATTAACCTACATGAAAAAAATTAAGTACATTAGATATATCATGTAATATTAATAAGACACGGTAAGAACAAACTACAATGGTTTGTATAGTTCAATCTATAGGTATACCATAGTCAACCACTGAAAGAAATTGTATACACCCTTTTATATATTTCAAGTAGTTCACAGTACTTCAGTCCCTCATTGTTTAATTTATACGGTATTTTTCACAAAATGCATAACAGTTAACCCTTCGACCATAGCCAGTGGCGGTCTGGGTGTCTCGGGCTTAGTCGGCATTTTACAATAAACATTCAAACTCAGTTCGTCAGCGATTTGAATATTTTTGCTTCGCACGTCGTCCCAAATTTTTTTTTATGAGCGGCGGGAGAAATCCAAAAAATGGCCCCTCGTTAGACGAGGCCGTAGGGCCCAGTCGGCATTTGCCGACTAGCCGACCTGGCCAGACCGCCACTGACCATAGCCACCGTTTGCCACTAAAAAATTGAAAGGAAAGGCTGGGTAGTGAACGAATTCTGTCTAGATTAGTAACACAGCCACAATGAGTCCATCATCTGGATCAGCAATAATCCGAGAAGTCGATGGCTTTTGTTGAAGGTGCTAAGCTAAGAGTTTATGAATTGCATGTTAGCAAAAGCCGCCTGTTCATTTATTCATCGGAAGAGTCGTACGAATTCAACAGATATCCATCCGTCGCGTCGGTCGGTCCTTTCATACAGCGTAAATAAGACCGAGATAGTAAAACATCTAATGAAAAATCGATGAATAAAAGAAAACGCGGGGGTATTCATAAAGCAACATTTAATTAAGTAAGCATATATTGAAAGAAGGGTTGATCATTTCAAAAATTGACTATGATTATTTAATTGATCAATTTCATATAAATGGTGGAAATAAATTTAATATAAATTTGAACGAAGAGGGTGAGAAAGGCGAGGATTCAGATGAAGACGCGATGTGAGGTAAGATAAAGTGAGATGAGAAGTGAAAAAGTGAATTTTGTTATGTTAATATTTTCGTTTTTGTACTTTCGTAATGCAGTGAGGTGAGGTAAAGGGTAAAGTGAACTGATGTCAAGTGAAGAAGTGATTTTTTATGATATCCACAGCATTCTTTATTTCCGTTTTTGTGCTTTCGTAGTGCAGTGAGATGAGGTAAAGTTAAGTGATGTGAAGTGAAGTGAGTGAATTTTGTGATATCAACTGTATTATTTATTTCCGTTTTTGTGCTTTCGTACTTCAATGCTTATTTTTTTAAAAATTTTTTGCAATAATACGTCTTTCTGTTTTTATTGTAGCAATAACTTTACTATTAGAGTTTATTTTTAGTTTATTTATTGAGAGAAATATTTATTTCTGTTATTATTTTAAGAGCTTATTTTTTCTTTTTATTTTGTTTATAAAGGGTATTTATTACTTTTTAAATAATCTCTTTATCCTATACTAATATTCCATACCCATTCTTTCCTGGAGAGAAATGCTGATACCTCCTTGCAGTTCTTACTGGATAGTAACAATTTATATTAAGCGAACTGTATTGTAATATGTTAAAATTTAAGGTTATGTTACTAAAAAGTAGGCAGACTTCAACAGATCGAATGTCTGAATGAATGTAGTGTATTTGCACCTACTCGAGAAACCTACCAGAAGTTAGTTCTGGTGACATCTGGAATTATCTAGAGAATGGTGGCGTCATCACAGAAAAATCGAGATCTGTCATTTTTAGGTATAAAAGACCGACCGCATTCTCAGCGAGTAGTTCAGAAAGTTCAGAAAGTATAGAAAGTGAGGTTAAGACTTCAAAGATAAACAAAGTGATAAACATTGTGATTTTAGTCAGTAAAGTGTATTTAAATTAATAATAGTATTGTGAAGTATCCAGTAAATATTTAATAAAGTGTGTTAGTGGACATCTCTTGTTATAATTTTTGGAACCCACGGAATTTGCGAGGGTGGTTTCCTAAGGGTGGAAACACGTCACAATTGGTGTCAGAAGCGGAATTTTATGACAAGAGGAGCTCTGAAGTTGTGTTGGAGTGTTCGAAAAGTATTCTCGAGAGTTAGTGCTAACACAGGACTAATTTACTGGACATTGTTCGAGGGTTATTTTCGAACAGAAAAATAGTGTTTAAGTGCATTTTTGAGACATTGTAGAACATTTTATTAGGACATTAGTGTGATAATTAAATCCTTTGAACTGAGAAGTGATAAGAGACACTGAAAAAGACTCATTTAGTGCGTGAAAATTTCTAGAACTTTTCTATTTGGACATTAGTGGAGATTATTAAATTCTCTGAACTGGATAGTGACAAAAGACTCTGGATAAGACTTTTTCGTGCTATTTCGAGATTTGTCTGAAAAGTTCCATTACCGATATTGACGTGACAGTTAAATTTATTTTATTTTAATTTCGTCGTATGCCCGTAACAACAAGAAGTATGGCATCCGATAAACAAATACAGGACTTATTCGAACAATTCCAAAAAATGATGGCGCAGCAACGGCAGGAAGACAAAGTAGAACAGGAGAAAAAACGTCAAGAGGAAGAAAGAAGACGTCAAGAAGAAAGGGACGAATTAAAGAAAATGATGGAAGATCAAGAAATAAGACGTCAGAAAGAAAAAGAGGATGAAGAAATAAGACGTCAGAAAGAAAAAGAGGATGAAGAAAGAAGACGTCAGAAAGAAAAAGAGGATGAAGAAACAAGACGTCAGAAAGAAAAAGAGGATGAAGAAAGAAAAAGAGGATGAAGAAACAAGACGTCAGAAAGAAAAAGAGGATGAAGAAAGAAGACGTCAAGAAGAAAAAGATGAATTGAGACAAATTATGG
This sequence comes from Rutpela maculata, assembly GCA_936432065.2. Classification (NCBI taxonomy): domain Eukaryota; kingdom Metazoa; phylum Arthropoda; class Insecta; order Coleoptera; family Cerambycidae; genus Rutpela; species Rutpela maculata. Next base: position 109,932,454 of record OW386291.2, read on the forward strand.
AAGACCTGAAGATACGACAGCAAGAGGAGAAAGAAGAACAAGAAAGACGACATCAAGAGGAAAAACAGGAGCAAGAAAGACGCCAGGAAGAATTAAGGAAAATTCTAAATGAACAAATCAAAATACAAGAGGACGCTATAATTTCTGCCAATGAAGTACTAAAATGTGAAGTCAAAGAAGAGATAAACAAGGTCGAAGGTAAAGTAGGAGTAGTCGAGACAGAAGTCAGTCAAGTAAAAGGAGAAGTAACCGAAGTTAAAGAGAAAGTAAACAAGTTCGAAGAAGAAGTCAAAGGAGAAATAGACCGGCTTAAACGACAGTTGAGAGATAGAGGAAGCCAGCAAGTGGTATCATCAGGACAGCGACTAAAACCTCCTTCTTTTGATGGCCAAAGTTCCTGGACGACGTACAAGAGGCAGTTTGAGGCAGCAGCGTGTGCGAACAATTGGGATAATGAGGAAAAGGCCATGGCATTAGTTCTAGCATTAAGGGGCCAAGCTTCAGAGTTACTCCAAACCATCCCAGTTGAGAAACAAAGGGACTTTAAAGTCTTGGAAGCCGCATTAGACTTGAGGTATGGCGATCAACACCTTGCCCAATTATACCAGGCTCAGCTGAAATCCCGGATGCAAAAAGCTGGGGAAAGTTTACAAGAATTTGAAGCTGCGATAGAGAGACTGGCACACCTGGCGTATCCGAGTGCACCTAAAGAATTCCAGGAACAATTAGCCGTGGGGGCCTTTTTAGATGGTATAAGGGACGAAGAGGTCAGGCGAGTCCTGAGACTGACGAGACACCAAAGTAGTAGCGAAGCTTTGGTGCGTGCACTCGAAGTAGAAGCCGCTTACAGGGATACTCCAAGATCGAGAGTGCGAGCTGTGACTCTCGAAGAATTGCAACCAGAAATGAACCAGAACCCCTTGCTGACTGAGATGCAGAAAATATTCACCAAATTATGCGATAAATTGGATGGCCTCGGAAAGCAGGAAAAACAACAAAATAAAGGAAAGCCGAGCGGAGGTATTAAATGTTTCAACTGCGGCAAGGTGGGACATATGAAACGAGACTGTCGACAGCAGAACTCGGAGAGTCGAGTAAATGCTGTGAATGTTGAAGAGAAGCAGGAAAACAGTACCAGGGGGGTTGTTCTGGCTAGGGAATGCAGTGCCCCCAGAGAAATTAAGATTTCCCAGCTTCGAAGAATCGCAAGCAGTCTGTTGTTGCATGGATATGTGAACGGAATAAAATGTTTGTTTACCATCGACACAGGTACTACGTCATCAATAGTACGGCCAGGATTTATATCGGGCATAAAGATTACCAAGAGGCAAAATGAAGAAGTGATTGTCCGGACAGCTACGGGGGACAGGGCTACGGTTCATGGAGAAGTAGACCTGGGTTTGCAGATTGGGCATTTGAGGTTCGACCACAGGGTCATCGTGGCTGACATTACGGATGACTTCATTTTGGGACTGGACATTATGGAACAGTATGGATTTATTGTTGACGTAGGGAAGCGAATGTTAAGGATTGGGAACGAACAATTTAGTTTGTCAAAAGTGAACGACCAATGCGAGAAAACCAGGCTGTTGACAACGCAGGCAGTCAAAACTCCTGCATTATACAGAAAAACAGACAAGGAAAATTGCAAGGTGAGAAAATTGCCGAACATGGTTGAAGTGAACACTGTCAAGGTCGATCTTCCAGACAGTTGGTCAAAGAAAATTCTGAGGCAAGAGCAATTGCGCGATGTAGAAATCGGACCCATGTTGAGAGCAAAAGAAGAGGGAACGCGTCCAGCATGGAAGGATGTTTCCGACAAAGAAGTGGGGCTGAAGGCTTTATGGTCACAATGGGATTCACTTACGGTCGTAGATGGGCTTTTGAGGAGAGCATGGGAAAGCCCAGATGGGAAGCAGGTTGCCATGCGTCTAGTGATTCCCAGGTGTCGTGTACCAGAAGTACTCCAGGAAGCACATAATGAAACGTCCAGCAGACACTTCGGCATAAACAAGACATTGAGTAGAGCACGGGAACAGTTCTATTGGGTTAATAGTCGCCAGGATGTGGAGGCCTGGTGTCACAAGTGTAAAAATTGTGCTGCCCGTGGAGAACCATTTTCGATGAGCAACTACAGAAATGAAAGTCGAGAACAGCCAAAGAATGATCGAGAGCAGATGAACAGAACTAGTAACCGCTTGAAGGCTCGTTATGATCAGAATGCCAGTACAGGGGGATTCAAGGTGGGGGATCTGGTTTGGCTGTACAACCCACAGCGGAAGGAATGGAGATCCCCGAAACTTCAACCTCCTTGGGAAGGACCTTATACTGTTATTACCCGAATTAATGATGTCGTCTATCGTATTCAACGAAACAAAAAGTCCAAGATGAAAATCGTACACTTGGATAGACTGGCGAAGTATGTGAAAGAGGCTGAATTGCCTGACCGGGACGTTCAGGCTTAAGGAGGGGGCAGTGTAATATGTTAAAATTTAAGGTTATGTTACTAAAAAGTAGGCAGACTTCAACAGATCGAATGTCTGAATGAATGTAGTGTATTTGCACCTACTCGAGAAACCTACCAGAAGTTAGTTCTGGTGACATCTGGAATTATCTAGAGAATGGTGGCGTCATCACAGAAAAATCGAGATCTGTCATTTTTAGGTATAAAAGACCGACCGCATTTTCAGCGAGTAGTTCAGAAAGTTCAGAAAGTATAAAAAGTGAGGTTAAGACTTCAAAGATAAACAAAGTGATAAACATTGTGATTTTAGTCAGTAAAGTGTATTTAAATTAATAATAGTATTGTGAAGTATCCAGTAAATATTTAATAAAGTGTGTTAGTGGACATCTCTTGTTATAATTTTTGGAACCCACGGAATTTGCGAGGGTGGTTTCCTAAGGGTGGAAACACGTCACAGTATATATTGTAACTACTATATGTGTAGTCACTACTTATTATTTCAAGTAAATACATTTTTTGAACATTGTTACTAGCTACTCTGAGCATAAATCCAACGGCGGCTTGTGAAATTTAGATTGGTCATATCTTAGTATTGAGTCATGCACTACCAAGATAAATCAGAACTACGAAGATAAAATAAAGCAATTTGACAAAAAAAAAATCCGTCGCAAAAAGTTTTAAAAAGCAAATGAATTTTGTAGACAGACTTATTTAAATTCAATGAATTTTTTTTTTTCATCCTTTTTCTGAAAAAAAAAATAATAAAATTTAAAGTCTTAAAAGTGTTTTTACAAAACCAACTCATTTTCAAAACTTTTTTCGCAAAGTAACTTTGTAACTTTTTTTGTTTTGTTTTTTTTTTGTGCGCACGATTACTTTGAAACCGTTTAGATATTGACTTGAAATTTGGTAAATATATGTATTTTAACGAGATCTGTTGAAGGGTAAATAGGAGTAAATGTGGGTAAATAGGTACACTGTAAAAAATTAGGGTAAATTTACCGTCGTTTCGTGTAAAATTATACCCAATTTTAATGTAACTTTACTCGCAAAAAGAGTGTAAAATTTTTATTTACCCTATATTTTGGGTAATCCTCCCTGATAAATAAAATTTTACACTCTTTTTGCTCGTAAAGTTACATTAAAATTTTACACTCAACGACGGTAAATTTACCATAATTTTTTACAGTGTATTTTCTTTTCTCTTCAATATCACTATTTCTACTTTATATCTGTGGTAGTGGAAATATAACGGAAGATAGTTTGAAAGATAGGGGAAAATAATGGGGCAATGACAGAAAAAAAACTATCTAAAATACATCTGTTTTAAACTGACGATTTTTAACGAAGTATTGATTTAATTAATTATTTCCATACCCAGTGGAAGTATACTAACGCAAAAAAAAAATTGAAAATTTTTATTCTTCAAATAGGCTTAGAACGTCATTATTGTAAATTGAGGAATTTTTATTAATGCATAAAATAAAAGAAAGAGTCAGAGATTCAGTGCTTATTCCTTACTATATTTTGGGATCTTAAATTGCGCCGAGAAAGTAGTAGAGAAATAGTACATTGTGTTTCTAGTATATATTCTCGGACGACGATGTAAATTGTTGCCGAGGCATTAAGCCGAGGCCAACAAGCATTGGAGTCAGGGAATGTGCTTTTACTACAAGATGCACGTACTATTTTTTTCTGAAATCGTAATCAATATTATTATAAATTAAGGAATTTTTATTGTTGTGATAAAAGTCAGAGATTTAGTGCTTATTATTTCTGCCTAAAAGATATATAAAAAAGAGTCCAGGAAACTTACTTTCCCGGACTGTTTTCTGATAGTTGCTTAGCAACGGACTAAAATACTAGAATAGTGTATTTTGGGATCTAAAATTGCGCCGAGAAAGTAGACATTCTTGACCAATTTCAGGAAAAAAAAAATTTTTATTCAATACGATATGTGGTCTTGAGCGCTGACAAGTTTAAATTCGCACGCAACGTCGACACCACTGCGGAAAAGATTTTGTTTTTTATACATTGAAGCGCTTGATAAACCAATATATATTATATATATATATATATATATATATATATATATATATATATATATATATATATATATATATATATATATATATATATATATATATATATATATATATATATATATATATATATATATATATTGATCATTATTTAAGAGCTTAAATACTCAACAATGGGATGAGGTATAGATTTAATTGGTTCGTCGATCGCATCTAACTGAAATATACATTAAAAGTTCGGAAAAACCTCAAAAATTTGGTACACGCATGTATTCTAACGAGATCTGGAACTAAATTATATTTTGATCTTATTCCTTTGGAGGGTTGGGGGATACATTGGGGTAAATGGGGGTAAATAGGTGAATCAAGCAAGTAAGATTCCGTAAAATTGGCATTTAAACAATAGTTTTTTGTTTAACTTCTCTAACTTAAAAACGGAACAATGAATTGGTCTCAAATTTTTACCGTGTTATTTTAGAAGAACTAAAGGCTATTCAGTGTACTGGACTCCTGACTAAGATACGGCCGGTCACTCAAGAAATACCCTATAGACTATATTGACGTAAACAAATTGTTTGCTTACATATTTATGTATATAAAATGTTATTATTTATAATTCATAATTTGTGGCATATTCATGACTTCTTATGTTTGTTATCCGCAGTGCACTTTATAAACATGGAATTTCCAACCCTGATTACATATATCAAGAAATAAAATATGTAGAAAAATTCTTAGATAACATTTTGAAATATATTATTCTATGTAAAGTATTTTGTGTGGATAAGTTTAGGTGTATATAAGACGGTGAAAAACCTCCAATAAACAGAACTCGCTTCAGTCAAGCAAACAGAAAGAAGTATCAACTAAAAATAGGTGAGTTACATTTTGATATTCAAAATGCATACATTTAGTTATTTTTAATATTTTATATTTAAAAGGGCAATAAATGAACTTAATAATAATGGATGTTTGTTGAGTTAAAGCGAAAATTTAAAAGTTAAACTGAAAAGGGTTTTAAAAATTCTGCACCAAAAAGAAAAAAAATATTCGGTGAATTTCTCTCTGGAAAATTATGTTTTCTATACATTTTAAGCATTTAGATTAGAAAATCATTCAGATAATTTCGGTTATTTCGAAAACCTCACCAACTACATTTTTGTCATTATTTTAACCAAATTACTTAACGTTAGCACTCGGTTAAAAATCATCATCTGTTAAAATGGAAAATGAATTTAATAATTTTCACAATCACATGCTCCCACTTGGTCGATTTTGATGAATCGTTTTTAAATTATCCACAGATTTGTCTTCAATAATTTTCATTTTTTTAATTACTATTCAGAATAAGTGAAAACAAAATACAAATTGTAATAAATATTGAATAACTGTTCCTGCACTCAGGCCCCCCGTGTGGGAGGGGTCTATTGGACACTGAGGTGCCCGGGTTTCCGTCAGAGATCTTGACAATTTTTTTTTCAAATTTCTCCCCCCGCTCATCAATTATTAAGCGAGAGGGTCTGTTGGCTTCCGAGAAGCCAGTAGTGGGGGCCCGCTAGAGATTTTGACAATTCTTTTTTTCAAATTTCTCCCTCCCGCTCATCAATTATTAAGCACGAGGGCCCGTTGGCTTCCGAGGAGCCGGTAGCCAGAGATTTTGACAAAAAATATTTTTCCCGTTCATCAATTATCAGGCGCGGGGCCCTCCCGGGCCCATGATTTGTTGTGGAGGGCCTGCCCGCACTTTATGAGTTCTATATTTATAACGCTACTTCAAAATTCGCATCTTTACCTCGAATTAAAAACGAAATTGAATATTCCAGAGTCTAAATAGTTGGAGTAAAGTTCCAATATTTTACTTGTGTTTTTAATTATTCGTATAATATTGGTGCTTTAATTCAGACTAAATTAGTGTGGATTCCAACGTAAAAACCGACTTAAATTTTATTCCCCAAAATAGTGCACGTGTGGGTAAAAATAACGTTACGATTACGTCAAATACCGATGTCAGGTTACCAATAGCAACATCAGTAAGACGGAGTATTGTTACTTGGAATTAATGTCAAGCATCTGCTATAGTAGATTTCAACTTTTTTTGTCATAATACATACAGTTGATACTTGCTTTAGGGAGGGAAAGGAAGAATATGTTATTGTAAATGAACTATTTGGATTATTGAATAAGCTTTTGAAAATTACATCTGAAAATTTTAGTGCAGGTGCTAAGAGGTTACAAGCAATTTACCAAAATGATTTGGAGATATCATTTGAACGTCAAATTCAAAGATTTCGAAATCTATTATTAATGTTAAACGACGTTTCTCTTATAAATTACACGCAAAAAAAAAAGTATTTGATACAAATAAGTCGAAAGTTTTAAAATAAAATGGTTAACACAAATCTATATTTATTAAATGTAAATGTGTACATTTTTGTGAAACTTAGTAAAAAGTTTATTGTAATCTAATATTTTTCTTGGGATATATATTATTTGTGAATATATTACGATTATGGGAAATGTTTCATAGTTTTAAATATTAATATTTTATACATTAACTATAACGTAATTAAACAGTTTTCGCAAATCTATATTTATTAAATGTAAATGTATACATTTTTGTGAAACTTAGTGAAAAGTTTGTTATAATCTAATATTTTTCTTGAAATATATATTGTTTGCGAATATATTACGATTAGGCGAAATGTTTAATAGTTTTAAATATTAAATTTCATACATTTTCTTATTCCGTATATTATGTTATTTTTGTTTTAAAACCTTCGTACCTTGAAACAAATTTATGTAGTACTTATTTCAACTATATTTACATTATTAAGGGAAATGTAGATATATCAATTAAAATGTAATTTTCTTGACAGAATATTATTAAATTTAATATTATATTATCTTAGTTTTCGTTTCAATATCCATTACATTTATGGCGCACTCCTTATCGGTCGCGGTCGCTGGCAAAGAAGGTGGCAGAGGTAGCTAAGCCGTGCGTAGTGTCGAAACTTGTTGACTTGTTCTGTTCTGTTGTTAGTTGTTATTTACTGTGACCGTCGTGTGCATATTATACACCTTTACTTACTTCCTATAATCTGACTGATGTACTGTAATCACATTTCATATTCCTGATTATCCTGATGTATATACACAAATATCAACGGAGTTTATGGCCGTTCGACCAATACTAATGATAGCATGCGTTGATATTTGTTTACATCAGGAATATGAAATGCGAATGTGGTATAGTTAATCGCGCTTTAATCGGAATAAAAAAATACAGTCCCGTAACCTATGATAACCTTTAAGGGGTCTACAGACGATCCAACCAACCAACCGACCTTCTCGGTACACTTTGAAGATTGCCATACGAACTCGTAAAATTGGCGGAATCAACATTGTCGGTACGCTTTGAAGTCGCTGGAATTTCAGCTGACCAGCTTGCCTTTACGAGTTTTCATGGCAATTTTCAAAGTGTACCGAGAAGGTTGGTTGGTTGGGTCGTTTGTAGATTCCTTTAATTAAACCTTTATCACTGATTGGGTCAAATATATGCTTATTATTAATTCAAAGCGTATTGGTTTGAAGTTAAAAATGTAAAATCTCGGGATAAATAGGTTTCTTTATATTAATTCTATAATACTCTGAAAATAGAGATACCACAGATTTATCTTAAAACTTCTTATTAATGGTAAAACTATACGTAATTAAATATGAAACAATATATTGTTAAAACAAAACTGTTCTAGTTTTTACATAAAACTTTAAAAGTTTATTACAATTACGTAACATTCTTCTATTAAATATTCGCATATTCTGATATTAAGAAAAAAGGTTATTTGATTTTAAAATATAGTGACATTAATCACAATTATTTTATATATTTGAATTAAATAGTATATATTCACGAATAGAAATTAAATCAAATAAATTATTTTCTTGGATGAAGAAAATATATTCTTGCGTATATATAAACGTGCGATGCATTAAAATTAAATGTTTTATTTTTAAAACAAGAATTTATTTTTTTCCGTGTAGAAAGTCGAAGAAACATTTTTTAAAAATGTCAAAAGTGGAGCCAATAATAAGTTGTTCGTATTACTGTATTTTTTTTTACGAACAAAACAATATTTCTGTGAGTTTTTGGAATTATACTTATTTCTTGAATATATCTGTTGCCAGGGGGAAAAAATACGTTTTCAATTTAAAGTTCTTAAAGGTTACGATGGCTGAACACCGCTTACGTTTTTGGACCATAATATAAATTAAGAACGATATTTTGGACATAAATTTGGACGAAATAGTTCAGTTTGAAAAAGAATGAGGTATCGTTTTTACCGCTTTAAACTTAAAATTAGTGAAAAATAATATTTTGCTTTGTGTTATTTATTAATTATGTGTTCATTTTGTTGAGCCGCTGTGTAGTTCCATTTAGGATATTTTTGTACCTGATATATTCGTATAGTGTAATTCCATAAATTCCATAAATTTAAAAATCTACTTAAAGTAACTTGCCCTGACGTATAAATCCGACACTCGTTCGCTCAAAATAAAGCAGTCACACGTTTCAATTTAATTAATCGTACTTTTTTTTGTGTTTCAGTCTAGCCTTCAGTGTGCAAAAATGAAGTTTGTCGCCATTTTATTCATCGTTATCTTCGCCCTTGTTGCTCTACAGCAGACTGTCATGGCTGATTGTATTCCAAATGGTCAAGTTTGCCAATATACTGGCAGTATAGGAAATTGTTGTTCGGGATACTGTTATCAACAAAAGGGCTGGGCGCAGGGTACTTGCCAATAGTATCCGACACTATAAACTGAATGTCTTCAATTTTTTATTATTATAAGAGCTGTAATAATTGTCTAATAAAACTTTTACTGTTTTAATTTGTCGCTTGATTAATTTTAAGTTTGTTCTTCATTTGGTATTTTTAAACATCAGTAACGTAATACCATTATAAATCAGAATTGTACTATATTGTATATGTCTTTTGGGTGTAGTGTATTCGTTGCTACACTTGGAAATAATGTTGTAAAATAAAGAAGACGCAACTAAAATAACTATTTATTAATTATATTCTTAAGAACCCACAAAAACATAAAATACAAACATTACAAAGTGGCGTAGAGTTCTGGTTGAAGTAAGTTAAGTGAATGGTGAATAATCAATCGGATTGAAAGTGAAACAAAACTTTTACGTTAAACGTGAAAAACAGCGTGGGCATATAACGTAGACTCTTTAATGAACTTTTGTTATAGTTTATAGTGAAAACGGTTGCAGGATTTATAAAAAAAACCGCTGCCCAGGAAATTACTACTTCCACATCCAAAATTTCTATCCAGCCAAGTTTCACAATGAGAAAAATTTGTTTATAAAACTTTAATAATATAAAATTTGAAATCGTCTACCACAGAAACCCATAAAACGATATTCCACAACGGTAGTGGGAGTGGAGGTGGTAGTGGGAGTGAACCAAGTAAAAATAAAATTATGCCTTTGGTTCTTGTATACACACTAAATTACAATTTTAATTTTTTCACCTCTTTAATAATCGGGTGAGGGTCGTTAATGCAAAATTTTTTTTTGAGATCTTAGCTTCTTTATTGTATACTAAATGCCAATTTTACGAACTCGTACTTGCTTGATTCACCTATTTATTTCAATTTATCCCAATTTACCCCCGAACCCTTCAAGGGAATAAGATCAAAATAAAATGTAGTTCCAGATTTCTTTAAAATACATACGTGTACTAAATTTCATGTCAATATCTTAAACGATTCCACAGTAAACGTGCGCACAAAAAAAATTAACAGACAGACTGACAGAATTTTTTTTCAAACTTAAAATTTCGACGTTTTGTGACATTCTAAGTCTATTTGAACTATAAATATTTAAGTATTTATTGATGATACATTTAAACAATAAATATTTAAGTATTTATTGTTCAAATAGGCTGTCCGTCTCTCGGTCTGTCTGTAACTTTTTTTGCGCATGATTACTTTGAAACCGTTTAAGATATTGACTTGAAATTTAGTACACATATCTATTTTAACGAAATCTGGAACTGGATTATATTTTGAACTCATTCCGTTGAAGAGTTGGGGGTAAATTGGGGTAAATAGATATTTTATTTTCTTTAAGATATCACTATTTCTACTTTACATCTGTGGTAGTGGAAATATGACGGGAGATAGTGTAAAAGATAGGGGAAAATGATGGGGCAATGAGAGAAAAAAACTATCTAAAATATATTTGTTTTAAACTAATGATTTTTAACGAAGTATTGATTTAATTAATTAATTCCACATCCAGTTGAAGTATAGGAAAGCAAAAAAAGTTTTGAAAATTTTTATTGCTCAAATAGATTTAGAACGTCAAGAAACGTCGAAATTTTAAGTTTGAGCAAAAAAATTTCTGTCTGTCGGTCTGTCTGTGTTACTTTTTTTGTGAGTACGATTACTCTGGAACTGTTTAAGATATTGACAATGAGTACAGTACATACACAGAGGCGAAGGCTTTGGCGACACATTTGAGTTTTGATGGCTCGATTTCTGTGACCTTGTATACCAGTTGCGTCTACACTGAGAGAAACGTTGTTAATTTATCTCTTTTAATTTAAGGATACACTGAAAAAACAGTGTACTTCGAGTTGGATTGAAAAATATTACCATTTAAATTGTTTATAATCGGCGAGCCCGTATTTGGGAAATAGGTTTCATTTACGAGAATTTTAGTCTCCGGCTAATGTTTTCTCTTCCAAAATGAGTGGAAATAAATCAAGCGCGGATCTAGAAATTTCAATAATTTTTTTCTCGTCTGTGGCGCATGGGACCCATACAAAATATAGGAAATTACATCTCGAGAAGCACTTCTCTAACGACCCCTAAAAAATTTTGAAAAAGCAGTTTGCGAAAAATTTTTTCAAAATTCGGTTACCACCCCCAGGTCTATTGACTCCTGTTTAAAATTATTTTTTTTTGTCATATGCATTTTACTTTTCATAAAAGTACAACAATATGTTTTGAAGTTTATGAAAATATTTTCATTACTAACTGATATACAACGAATTGAAATTTTGTGATTTACAATTTAACAAATCACAAAATTTCAATTCGTTGTATCTCAGTTAGTAATGAAAATATTTTCATAAACTTCAAGACGTGTTGCTGTATTTTTATGAAAAGTAAAACGCATATGACAAAAAAAAAATAATTTTAAACAGGAGTCCCTAGACCTGGGGGGGTAATCGAATTTTGAAAAAATTTTTCGCAAACTGCTTTTTCAACATTTTTTAGGGGTCGTTAGAGAAGTACTTCTCAAGATGTTATTTCCCATATTTCGTATGGGTCCCATGCGCCACAGACGAGAAAACAATGATTAAAATTTCTAGATCCGCGCTTGAAATAAATTTCATAAATGCAAATTTAACACTATAAACAGTGTCCACACAAAAGTGAGGTTGATTAATATACCATTTAAAAAATGGCGATGCGTATTCAAATTTGGTTTTGGCGGGAAGGCTTGCTTTCGCCTCTGTGTAGTTACTGTACTCTGTGATATTGACTTGAGATTTAGTACACGCATGCATTTAACGAGATTTGGAATTAGATTATATTCTGATCTTATTTATTTTGGGGATAAAGTGGGGTAAATGAAAGTAAATAGGTGGATCAAGCAAGTAAGTGTCCGTAAAATCGGTCTTCAAATAATAATTTTTTTGTTTAACTTCTCTAACTTATAAACGGAACAATGAATTGGTCTCAAATTTTTACCGTGTTATTTTAGAAGAACTAAAGGCCTCTTTGAGATTGTCTCTGGAAATTGGACTCTTCATTAGCGTATGGACAGTTAGGCCCCCCCGTACTGAGATTGGGGGGGGGGGGCTCGCCGGAAATCTTGACAATTTATTTATTTTTTCAAATTTCTCTCCCCCGCTCATTAATTTTTAAGCACGGGGGCCCGCTGGCTTCCGAGGGGCCCACCAGAGATTTTGACAATTTTTTTTTTCAAATTTCTCCACCCCGCTTATCAATTATTAAGCGCGGGGGCCCACCAGAGATTTTGACAATTTTTTTTTTGAAATTTCTCGCCCGCGCTTGTCAATTATTAAACGCGGAGGCCCGTTGGCTTCCGAGGGGCCCGTAGCGAGGGCCCGAAAGAGATTTTGACAAAAAAAAATTTCCCGGTCATCAGTTATTAGGCGCGGAGGACCGCCAGTGAATTTAGTATCGGAGCCCACGATTTGATATGGGGGGCCTGTGGCCAGTCACTCACGAAATACTCTTTAGACTACATTGACGTAAACAAAGTATTGCTTACATATACATGTATATAAATTATGTATATAAAATATTATTGTTTATAATTCACAATTTGTGGCATATTCATGATTTCTCATGTTTGTCATCTGCAGTGCACTTTATAAACATGGAATTTCCAACCCTAATTACATATATCAAGAAATAAAATATGTAGAAAAATTCTTAGATAACATATTATATATTACACTTTGTAAAGTATTTTGTGGGGATTATCTTATCTAAGACGGTGAAAAACGTCCAATAAACCAAACTGGCTTCATTGAATCAAACAGAGAGAGGTATCAACTAATAAAACCGCTGCTCAAGGAATCACTACTTCCACATCCAGATTTTCTATCCAACGAAAAAATTTTGTATGTGGAAATAATTGCTTATGGAATTTTAATAATATAATATTTGAAATCGTCTACCCCAAAAACCTATAAAACGATATCCCACATCGGTAGCTTGGTGGGGGTGGTGATAGGGGGTGGTAGTGGGGGTGGATGAAGTAAAAAAGTATTTCGAGGTTTTTGGTTCTTGTACACACACTAAATCACAATTTTTTTTCATTCCCTTCATTATTCCAGAGTATAAATAGTTGGAGAAAAGTTGCAATATTTTACTTGTTGTGTTTTTAATAATTCGTATAATATTAGTGCTTTACTTCAGACTAAATTAGTGTGGATTCCAAATTAAAAACCGACTTAAATTTAATAGTGCAGATATAGGTAAAATACCGATGTCAGATATTACCAATAGCAACATCAGTAAGACGTAGAATTGTTACTTAAAATTAATGTCAAGCATTTGCTGCAGTAAATTTCAACTTTTTTTGTCATAATACATACAGTTGATGCTTGTTTTAGGGAGGGAAAGGAAGAATATGTTATTCTAAATGAACGATTTGGATTTCTGAATAAGCTTTTGAAAATTACACCTGAAAATTTTAGGGCAAGTGCTAAGAAATTTACCGAAATGATTTGTAGACATGATTTGGAGATATCATTTGAACATCAAATTCAAATATTTCAAAATCTGTTGTTAATGTTGAAGCAGGACGTTACTAAATTAAAAAGTTGAAGAAGCATTTTAAAAAAATGTCTAAAGCGGAGCCAATAATAAATTGTTCATATTGCTGTAATTTCTTTTGCGAACAAAATAATATTTCTGTGAGTTTTCCGAATTATACTTATTTCTTACATAAATCTGTTGTCAGAGGGGAAATAGTACGTTTTCAGTTTAAAGTTTTTAAAGGCTACGATGGCTGAACACCGCTTGCGCTTTGGACCATAATATAAATTAAGAACGATATTTTGGAGATTTTGGATGAAATTGTTCAGTTTGAAAAATAATGCAGGTATCATTTTTACCGATTTAAACTTAAAGTTATTGATAAATAATATTTTGCTTTGTGTTATTTATTAATTATGTGTTCATTTTGTTGAGCTACTGTGTAGTTCCATTTAGGATATTTTTATGCTTGATATATTTATTCGTATAGTGTAAATCCATAAATTCCATAAATTTAAAAAAAGGACCTACGGAGCATAAATCCGGCACTCGTTTTCTCCAAATAAAGGAGTCACGTGTTTCAATTTAATTAATCGTACTTTTTTGTGTGTTTCAGTCTAGCCTTCAGTGTGCAAAAATGAAGTTGTCGCCATTTTATTCATCGTTATCTTCGCTCTTGTTGCTCTACAACAGAGTGTCATGGCAGCTGATTGTCTTTCAAATGGTCAAACTTGCCATTATACTGGCAGTCTAGGAAATTGTTGTTCGGGATTCTGTTCTCAACAAAAGGGTACTTGCCAATAGTCTCCGTCACTACAAACTGAATGTCTTCAATTTTTTATTATTATAACAGTTGTAATAACTGACTAATAAAACTTTTACTATCTTAATTTGTAGCCTGATTAATTTTGAGTTTGTTCTTCGTTTGGTAATGGTAGTGGGGATGAATGAAGTAAAAAAAATTTTTGAGGCCTTTGGTTCTTGTACAGAGTGAACCATTAATAGTAGGCCATAGTTCAAGAGTAGATTCTTTGGGCCAAAATATGAGAATATAACCAAACATGCTTTAGCAAATCGTTGCTGTGGAAAAAGATACAGGGTGTCAAAATTGCAATTTGTTTTTTTTTGCAATATCTCAACTACCTCTTGACATATTTTCTCCCAATTTATCATTTCGAGGGGGGGGGGGGGGTCGATTTCAATGTCCGCCGTCTTGAAATGCGACGCTATCTTTGTTTTCTTTGGACTGTACCTTAAATTTTCGACTTTTATTTGGTTTTTACTCATATCTCCCCAACTTCTGGGTTTGCAGCAAAAAGAATTTAATCCAAACTAAATTTGCTACAATTTGCGACCAGAGCCGCTTTTGTAACTTTAATATTTTGCGAGATACAAGCTTCCAAAGTTTTGGGCTTTTTCAGGTTTTTATGAAAATCAGTTGGGTTTACAGCAACACTATTCGAATCAATTTTAATCTAGACTAAATTTGCTACAACTTAAGACTATATAGTGATATGGTCTTCTTACCATGGATCAAGAGACAACTTCAGGATTGCCTAAGAATCGATGTTGTATGGGAAATATACAAGCCAGATAGTCTGAAGGAAACTACACGTGTGAAGAGAGGGAAGGGAGAAAGGAGAGAATTGACAAGGAAAACCACACTCCCTAAAAATTTTGTTACATTCCCGAAGAATTCAGAGAACAAGACAGAACTGTTTACCCTACTAAGTGATGCAGTCGCAGCTTATGACGTACAAGAAGGTAAAGGAATATACATCACCTATGGTAAATCTGTTATTTCAAAAAATAGCAGTGCACCGTTATCTGAAACTGACAACGAAGAAGCCTCATTAGTAAATTGCTTGACAATCTATTTACTACCTATCAGCTTGGGTTTAATTTTAAACAAAATTGTCATAGTACAGTTTTCCAAACAAAAAACCCATTAAAATGATATTTTCAGACTTGGACATTATTTTAATCAAAATTTATGTATTTTTTATTTTGACTAAATTTTGGACTTAAGGTTTTTAGTCCAGTCAACGAATAGCTCGAAGGGTGGTGTAGAGTGCGTGAGCAGGGACCTAAGAGATTCCTTTAGAAAGTTGTTCAGGGTACTTAGGGAGTGGAACATACCAAAAGTCCTGACGCCTAGGAGGTGAACCGGGGGGGGGGGGAGAATGTCCCACTTTTGGTTTTTTCGCTTATATCTCGAAAATGGTGCGTCGTAGGGAAACATATTACTTATACCAAATGAAAGCTCATGAAATTCTCTATAACTTTCATTTTATGTACTTTTTTCGAATTCGCAACCGTTTTCGAGCTATACTCTCCGGAAAAGTCAAAATTTTCGAAAAACAGATTTTTACTTCAAATTTATACCACAGCTGGAGTAAATGCACCGGTTGTGGCCACTATCGTAGTTATTTTGCTCATCCTCCCTTCCCACAAACCAGTGACATTATGTCAATTGCGAATGGGGTGGTGGAAGAAGCCACAATAAATTGCTACGATGCTGTTCGAGTTGGTAAAGAAGCAATGAATAAGATAGACATCAAGTTGTCCCGTAAAGATCGTGCATTCACTCTTTCCTCTGTCAGCTCATCGATAAAAATTCACGATGAAAAGGTTGCAGTTGACCCAACATGTGGTGGTGGAAACATGTAGGAGACACCCTGGTGTCAATTACAACAGAAGATCCACCAGCACCGGAGGTCCTACTGAAAACGATATTTTGCCGCTTCACCAAGGATTGTGGTAGTGGCAAATGTGGATGCCGGAAAGCAATGCTGAACTGTTCTACGGCGTGCCTCCACTGCCAAGGGAAATGCCTCAACGGCGTGTCTGTTTACGACGAGGACGACGATGAAGACGACGTAGAGTCCCTTCAGCAAGAACCACCCACCACTAAGGATGAGGATGCCATGGACGAGGAACCCTTGTCAGGAGCCTCACGGCCAAAGAACATGAAAACGTGAAGGAAAGGAATATATAACAATAGGAAAAAAACAAAGGAATGGATATCTAGCCTATTCTAAATATCGATTTTAATGTCTTTGAGCAATTCGAGTATTACGTCATAGATATTTTTTTATTTAGAGCTAATAAATGACAGATATTATTAGGAAGGTAAATATTCGGACTACTTTATTTTTTATGGAATACATCGCTTTCTACTTAAGCAGTCAAAAAATATATGATCCAAATCTGCAGTGACATTGCAAGTATCGCACAAGTCTGTGTCCACAACTCCTATCTTCTTGAGGTGCGCCGGGTAGCACCCGTGGCCAAATTATAGTCTGTTTATTGTAGTTACTTCTCTTGAGTATTTTAAATCTTTATGCCAATAACAAGTTGAAATATCTGGCTGAGTGGTTGTGTAGCGAGTAGGATTTGTTATGCTATATTCTTTCCATAAGGTTTACCACGCATTCTTACTTTTTTTTTCAATACACTCTTGGACGTGTAGTCCACTGTTCAAAATTTCTCCATCGTTAATACTTCTTTTGTTATGATGTCTACTTCTTCATTATGTTCTAAGCCTGTATGAGCTTTAACTTACACAAGTTTGATTAACCTTTCTCTTTCTTTTTATTACTAACATTTTAATTTCAGCAATACGCGTATGAATAGTGTAGTTAATGTCTTGACTGTTAGCAATACTTTGAAGAACAGACAGTGAATCCGATAAAATAGTGCAATGTTCATGTTCATTTCTGACGACGTATTCTAGAGCTTTGAGGATAGCCAGAACCTCGGCACTATAAATAGAGGGTGTCTTCGTTAAGTTTATATGATCTGTGTATAAAATTAAATTAATAAAATTACTTACTTTATATGTGACTTTTTTTATCATCTTTAAAATACAATTTTCTATTTTTCAGGTAAAAATCTGTTTTTCGAAAATTTTTACTTTTCCGGAGCGTGTAGCTCGAAAACGGTTGCGAATTTGAACAAAATATATAAAATGAAAGTTGTCGAAAATTTCATGGGCTTTCATTTGGTATAATTTTTCCCTGCGACGCACTATTTTCGAGATATAAGCGAAAAAACTAAAAGTGGGACATTCTCCCCCCCCTCCGGTTCATCTCCTAGACGTCAGGACTTTTAGTATGTTTACTCCCTAAGAACCCTGAACTACTTTCTGAAGGAATCGCTTAGGTCCCTGCTCACGCACTCTACACCTCCTTTATTGACTGAGCTATTTTGGACAATTCTGAACAAGTTTCATTAATAACATTTTCCGATAAAAATTTGCCTGATATGATTTTTTCATTTTCTCCGCATATTTTGGTATCGCAGGTGGTTTTGCATTTGTAGGAGGCGAATGTTTTTCTGGTCATAAGTAGATCCTAATTTGTTCCATATTTAAGTAAAATTTGATTCAAATCAGAAAAAGGAAATAAGAAAGTTATACCATGTCAAGTGAAACACACTGTAGAACGATTCACATACATCCTGTACGATGGCACAACAGAACTTGGCAGCATCCATAAGCTCAGAGAGGATCTCTTCACACAAGGACAAAAAGTAAAGATGATGCTAAGTCTACCGCCCACTCAAGATGCCCTCATTCAACACACTAATCGCTGCATCTATCAATCTAGCGTCTGGTTAACCAGTTTGAAATCACTCCAAAATGCTCCTACTCCCGCTAACTTTGGATGGAAAAGAAGCAAAGAGACATGGCAACCAATTTAGATGTCTATAGTGGAAGCAAGCAAAGACTGTAGGGAATTAATCAAGTGTGGATGTAAGGCTGAATCCCTGTGCTCTAAGAATTGCGTTTGTAACAAGGCTGCACTTGCCTGCACAGTTCTTTGTCATTGCAAAGGCCATTGGGAACAGCAAACATCAACATTATAAATATAATAATAACAACATGATAAATATAATTTTTACGATTATTTCACAGGTCTACAAAATAAAATGTTTTGACAGATATTTTGGTTCTGAGAAGTGATTTCTTACAATTTTGGCGAGTTAATTCCGCAAATATCACGCATTTTTTTTGTATCACGTAAGGTTTTCTTTACAAATGATAAAGGAAAAAACACGTTTTATAGAAATATATACATTTATATTTAATTCAAGAATGGAATACAAATCTGAAAAAAATATGCTATTACGTATTTACTCTTTCTTTGAATGAAATCTTCGCCGCTTTGCCTGAAAACTTCATTGAGATTACTTTCGGCTGTGTGCATCTACCTTGGTATCGCCTTTCCATTTCCCTTATATCTTGGTGAAATCTCTCACCCTCTTCTTCGCTAACTGCTCCAGGATTTTCTGGAAAATAGCCAGTGCCAAAACAAGAAGTGCACTTTTAAACTCATATTGCACCCTAACACTGTCCATTTTTGTCAAGATCTTTACGAACTGCTTCATCAAGCCCAGTTTGATATGAAGATAAGGCAATAATACTCTTCTGAGGTCAATTAAGTTATTTCTCATTATGTTTTTACTACCAGGTGTAAGGCTTGTTCTATAGGGCCACTCTTTTTGAATCCAGTGTCTATCTCGCGCACGAATATCCCATTCACAAATAAAGCAGGGGAACTTTGTATAACCTCCCTGTTGTCCCAGCAACATACAAAACACCTTTAGGTCACCACAAAGCATCCACTGATAATATAGGATGAAAAATTTCCCATTCGGTAACCTTTCAAAAGTATACCTATGAAACAATACATTTTAGGCATAATGCCATGCTATAAAAAAGCTGAACGTGATGCAACAAAAATAAGATTATTTTTGAAATCACTGCCTCAAAATAAATAAAAAATAGCTGATAGCTCCCAAACATCAAAATGATTGTAAACCTGTGATTTTCTTGCTAGTTATTCTATAATTTTTTTATTGAAACATTTGCAACATGGTCAAATTCATTATCTCAGCACATTGTAGCCTATTTATTCTTCTTAAACATGAATAAAATAGTGTTTGCTGTAAAACTGACTGCATTAGAGATATTTAGCAAAACCGATAAAAATATAGATTTTCGTAATAACCTGAAAAAAGTCCAAAACTTTGGAAGCTTGTATCTCGCAAAATATTACAAAGGCTGCTCTGGTCTCAAATTGTAGCAAATTTAGTTTAAATTAAATCCTTTTTGGTACAAACCCAGAAGTTGGGGAGATATTTAGTAAAAACCAAATAAAAGTCGAAAATTTACAGGTGCAGTCCAAAGAAAACAAAGATGGCGTCGTATTTTAAGACGGCGGACACTGAAATCGGGCACCTCCCCCTGAATTGATAGTACTGAGGGTATACAGGGTGAGTCATGAGGAACTGTACATACTTCTACCGTAAGTAGAGGCACCTAAGACAAATACCAAGTGACCATTAAAAAGTGTTTGTTTCCTTTCTTTACTATCATACAGAGTGATTTATGAGTTTTGTCCAAAAATTGTTTTGGTCATAACATTTTAACGGTTAATCCGATTTGCCCCATTTTTTACAACAATGTACACCGTTGCCTAACAACCATCATACATATCCAAAATTTAAAAAATCCAGGAACGGTTTCAAAAAAAATTTGTTGGATTGCGTCGTATTCGATAGTTCACCCTGTATATGATTTATCTGAAACTTGATATGAAATTTGTATAGGACACAAATAGGTAGTAAAACCTGAGTATTTGAAATTTTTGTCACACTCTTAACAAATTTTTTATTAACGATCAATTTTCAAGTCAAATGAAAAGTTTAGCAAAATGGAATATTTTAATGTATACTAATATTTATTAATACAAAAATTTAGCTAAAAAAAAATAATATCTACATACCCCGTGCCTAGGTTTAATAAGTACCATCATTTTAATCAACTTTCAGGCCAGGTCTTAAAAATGTGGCTGATGTGGTTCATCTAAAAAGTCGCCTCTGTATGTGATTTCTCCAATTAGTTAAATTGCTTCCAAAAAGGACAAAAATTAGTAGTCAAATTTGTTCTGCCTAACTTTCCCCCATTTAAAGTGTCCAACCTAAATAGTTTAAGATCAATTTTAACAAAAACTGTACATTTTTCGAAATATTTTTAAAAGCCATCATATTCAAATGCAAGCATTGCATTTAAAATAAATACAACTTACGGATCTACATCCTTTAGTGCTTGTTATTACGTAGGTACTTTTTTATTTTATTTAATTTTATTAATGTTGAATTTATAGAGATGGACCTGGCCTGTAAATTGATTAAAAGATGGTACTTATTAAACCTAGGCACGAGATATGTTGATATTATTTTTTTTTAGCTAAATTTTTGTATTATTAAATATTAGTATACATTAAAATATTCCATTTTGCCAAACTTTTCATTTGACTTGAAAATTGATCGTTAATAAAAAATTTGTTGAGATTGTGACAAAAATTTCAAATACTCAGGTTTTACTACCTATTTCCCATACAGCACACCAAATAACGATTACGATCTGTTCGCATTGTGACGATGTATCTAGATGCAGACACAAGGTTACACAATTCTACGATGTAAATGTGCTACCTTTACACATTGTAGGCACACACGTATGCACAAAGGTTAAACGTCCGTCTCACAATGTAGCCACAGTATACCATTTACATATACACAAATAATTTGATCCACAGTTTGTCGGATGCACAGTGATTGACTTCCTAATGTCTCAGACGAATGGCGTCTTATGCTAGACGTTAATTTGACGTCTTTTTCAGGTTATATTTGGTAATCCCCCCACAGGTTTTTAGCAATGGGAACATATAAAACTACATACCAGTTAGTAAGTCTACTTGATAAAAATAAAGTAATTAATGCATAAATACGTTTTGTCCTATGAATTTGTTTGTTAGCCATCCGTATATTTTATTTACATTAACATATCTAATATTGTTCACCATCACACCAATTTTTTCTCACAAGGGTTGCTTGCAAATTATAATGTTTATTAAGTTATTAAATTAATTTTTACTTACCTTTGCCAATTGCGGTGGGTAGGGGTCGAACCTACATGTCTCTGTTGTCCATATTACAGTACTGACGCTTCTACCAACTGAGCTATCTTAGTGACCGTTATTTCGGATGCTAAAAGCAGTATTTATGGTGATGTGTATGAAGTCTTTATTATGTGAAATTGAATTTCTAGCCTTATTTAAATGCTTAACTCACTCAACCACTGACTTCTGTTTGAGTGCCTGCTTAAAGACTATAATAGAACACGCAACGGCTAGATTTTGCTTTTTAATGCATTTTAATCTAATTTTATTATTAAAAGAACTCGATATCTTTAAAACTGCCGAATCTTTGCAAACTCTTTCGAATATAAATAATTTTGGATATTGTTAAAAAACAAAAATGCCTGCTATATGTGTGGCTATGACCACTCTTATAGAGGAAAGAGGACACATGAGATACACATGGCCGGTATGCTCACGCTGACGCTTTGCGCGCGCACACTGTTCCATGCTCGAATAGTCGAATGTAGACACGACAAGACACAACTAAAAAGTGTATATATATTAGACCAATCCAAAAAAAAAAAAAAATCTTGTCATATTTTATGTCTCACCCTGTAAAAATGTTCCTTTTTATGTAAAAGAAGAAATGCCCTTTTGATTAAAAAAAAAATGAATTTTAAAATGTGCTACCACGCTCTAAAGTACGATATTTCAATCATTTTGCGTTATATACAAAAAATAAGCTGCGGGCTTCATCTAATATATGTTTTTTAGTGCCAAAGTGGTTTTTCACTTTAAATATTATATAAATAATTGAAAATTATCGAGCAAAATTTTTTTGTAAGAAACCCGACAAAAAGAAACTACTTTAAAATGTTAAAAAATGGACAAAAGGAAAATCTCATATAAATCTGCTTTAGGCCTGCCGAAAATACTTTTTCAATATGTTCCAAAACATATCTAAACCAAAATTTACTATAATTACTTGCAAGCGAGCAGAAACTAGAGTGCGAAAATTAAAGTTTTCAGGGTGTATTTGACAATTTTACTAATAAAAGCACCAAAAATAATATCATTAAAATTGTAAATAACTAATGAAGTTACTTAAATAATTTTTTTTTTCCTGGAAAATTATATTAAATATAGAAAATATTGTTTTTTGATGCCCCGGGTTTCTAAGGATAGGCTTGAATTTGTTTAACTTGTTCACCATTGTAAATAATTATTATTAATAATATTTTTTTAATTTATTATATATATTTTTTGTTCTTGTACATTTCTTTGTTTCTGCACTTTGTGTTAACAGTAAAGCTTGTTTTTGTTCTTCATCTATTGTAGTAACATTATTAAATCGAGAAATCAACGCAATTTGACATTCAGCAGAATCATTGACAACTTTAAAATTTATGCATACATTTTTTCCACACACATAATGATGGCCTGAATTCCATAGATAAACAAATACCCCAATCATTTTTTTTTGGATCTACAAAACCTCTAACATTACGTTGCGGCTCCCGTAAATTTTCTTTTTTTGAATTTTGTATCATTTTTATTTTTATTTCATGAGTCACTTTATCATCAAAAAATGCAAGGCACACGAGTTCCTCCGAAAGATACCAGAAGTGATTGGTGAATTTATTTAATAATAAAAATATTTCTTGTCCTCGTCATGAACTTATTAGAAGATTTATATGAATATGAAAAAATAAATAAAAAATTGTCTCCATTATTATTAACTAAATTCACCTCTGGTATCGGAGGAACTCGTAAGCCTTGCATTTTTTGATGATAAAGTGACTCATGAAATAAAAATAAAAATGATACAAAAGTTAAACAAAAGAAAGTTTACGGGAGCCGCAAAGTAATGTTAGATGTTTTGTAGATCCAAAAAAAAAATGATTCGGGTATTTGTTTATCCGATTTTATATCAAAGAAAAGTTTAAATTTTTTTAAAATTACAAATATAAACGTTGACTCTTTAAAGAAAAATCCAGATCTATGGAATTCAGGCCATCATTATGTGTGTAGAAAAAATGTACTTATGCATAAATCTTAAAGTTGTCAGTGATTCTGCTGAATGTCAAATTGTGTTGACTTCTCGATTTAATAATGTTATTACAATAGATGAAGAACAAAAACAAGCTTTATTGATAACACAAAGTGAGGAAACAAAGAAATGTACAAAAACAAAAAATATATATAATAAATTAAAAATTTATTATTAATAATAATTATTTACAATGGTGAATAAGTTAAACAAATTCAAGCCTATCCTTAAAAACCCGGGGCATCAAAAAACAATATTTTCTATGTTTAATATAATTTTCCAGGAAAAAAAATATTTTTTAAGTAACTTCATTAGTCATTTACAATTTTAATGATATATTTTTGGTGCTTTTATTGGTAAAATTGTGAAATACACCCTGAAAACTTTAATTTTCGCACTCTAGTTTCTGCTCGCTTGCAAGTAATTATAGTAAATTTTGGTTTAGATATATTTTGGAACATATTGAAAAAGTATTTTCGGCAGGCCTAAAGCAGATTTATATGAGATTTTCCTTTTGTCCATTTTTTAACATTTTAAAGTACTTTTTTTTGTCGGGTTTCTTACAAAAAAATTTTACTCGATAATTTTCAATTATTTATATAATATTTAGAGTGAAAAACCACTTTGGCACTAAAAAACATATATTAGATAAAGCCCGCAGCCTAATTTTTGTAGATAACGCAAAATGATTGAAATATCGTACTTTAGAGCGTGGTAGCACATTTTAAAATTCATTTTTTTTTTTAATCAAAAGAGCATTTCTTCTTTTACATAAAAAGGAACATTTCTACAGGGTGAGACATAAAATATGACAAGATTTTTTTTTTTTTTTTTGGGTTGGTCTAATATATATATATATATATATATATATATATATATATATATATGTATATATATATTTGTATCATGTGTATATATCTCACTTTTATGTGGTGTATGCAGTAGGCACAAGTATTATATAAAGCATCACACATACATAGGACTTAAACCTTGTAGGCATCTTCTACGGACGTCAAATTTGAACATTCTAATGATCCTTCTTTACGTTATATAAAAATGTTTAGAATCTTGAGTGCATACGGTATACAATTATTAAACATTGTATCACATAATTCTGTCAATATAAATATATGTGTATCTCATATGTGTACGTCAGTGCTAGTTTAACAATTAGATCCACCTTAACATATTTTGTTTCTCATGTGTATATCTTGTAGAGACGTAATTACAATTGAACGTGCTGTTTGGGTTGTGTCCTATACAAATTTCATATCAAATTTAAAATAAATCATATACAGGGTGAACTATCGTATATGAAGCAATCCAACAAATTTTTTTTGAAATCGTCCCTGGTTTTTTTTAAATTTTGGATACGTATGATGGTTGTTAGGCAACAATGTACATTGTTGTAAAAAATGAGGCAAATCGGATTAACCGTTTAAATGTTATGACCAAAAAAATTTTTGAACAAAATTCATAAATCACTCTATATGATAGTAAAGAAAGGGAACAAACACTTTTTAATGGTCACTTGGTATTCGTCTTAGGTGCCTCTACTTACGGTAGAAGTATGCACAGTTCCTCATGACTCACCCTGTATAAGAAGTGTGCAAAATTTGGAGATTTAATCCAACAGGTCACGATCTTTTCGCTAAGCCACCACACTAAAAGGAAACATTGTATTTATTGAAAACTGTGCGTTGGTGACGTCTGAGTTTTGTCATTTATGTACAATTTCATTAGTTTAACATTTTGATAGAATAAGACATTAATTACCAAAGCACACTTTTCAATAAATACAATTTGTCCTTTTCAGATTGAGTTTGTTTTCAAAGAATTCTTGAAACTTCTGAGGCAGCTTTCTCGAAAATTGTTGAAATTATCAAGTTCTATCAAGTGTACCTTTTTTACGTAGAAATGACTCATGCATGAGATTTTCTAGTCAAAAGTGCAACAATGTTTCGTAAAAAAAAATTCGTAAAAAAAAAGAGAAAAATATTCGTCATCAGGTATAGCCTCATGCAGTGACGTCCTGGCTAGGTCCGCGGGTCCGCAAACGCGGATTGGGCCTAGATCCTTTAGGGTCCCCCATCAGATCAATAAAACATGGCAATGAACAATCGAAAAATTTGTAATTTGTCTCTTACTTATTTCTCCAACATCGTCTATAATTTGTTTTACCACTTCTCTTGATTAGTGTAGAGAATGACAAGATTCCTTCTAGTGAGGAAATTATTGACAGCTTTGCCCGATCGTCTAACGAGTTAAAAAAACATTACTTATGTAATAAATGAACCAACAACTAAGCTAGTCAATTATTATTAATACTTATATTATCTTTTCTGTCTTTATTTGTTTTATGAAATGAATTTTATATTTTGTTTTTTTCTTCAAATTTTTTAACTTATTACTTAATGTATTTTAATCCAAAGAATATATGTTTATTTTTTGTAAATAAATATTTTTTTAATATATGAATTAGGTACCTATTAGGTACCTATTTCAATTTTCTCAGTAATATGACATTTTTTATCAATAAATAATATTAATTGGAAGGCATGAGCATCATGAGGACCATACAAGGAAATAGCTTGCACTCCCCTGGCTTTACTCACCTGCCTGAAAGAAATGCGGCGATACGAAAGATATCAGTTTGAATTTTAGAATTCTCCTTACTGCAAAGAAAAAAAATTGGGCCCCCCTAAGCCTAAATCGCGGACCCAACTAAAATTTGCCAGGACGTTACTGGCCTCATGAGGCGCCCTCCATGGGCTAGCGTGATGTGATACATAAATTATTGTTTCCTAGCTTAAAAAAATGTTTCCTTACCTAATTGGGAAAAGATCGATCAAGAGGTAGTTGAGATATTGCAAAAAAAAAGAAAAAAAATTACAATTTTGACACCCTGTATCTTTTTCAACAGCAACAATTTACGAAAGCATGTTTGGTTATATCCTCATATTTTGATCCAAAGAATCTACCCTTGAACTATGGCCTATTATTAATGGTCCACTCTATATATACACTATATCTCAATTTTATTTTTTTCACCCCCTTTAATAATGATGTGGGGTGGCTAATGCCAAAATTTTTTTGAGACTTTGGCTTTTCTTATGTACTAAATGTTAATTTTACGGACTCTTACTTGCTTGATTCACTAATTTACCTCCATTTATCCCAATTTACCCCCCAACGTTTCAAAGGAATAAGATCAAAATATAATTCAGATCTTGTTAAAATACATATGTTTACCAAATTTCAAGTCAATATCTTAAACGGTTCCAGAGTAATCGGGCGCATATAATTGAACAATAAATATTTAATATCTATTGTTCAAATTGGCTTAGAATGACATGAAACGTCGAAATTTTAAGTTTGAGCAAAAAAAAAATTGTGTCTCTCTGTTACTTTTTTTTTGTGCGCACGTTTATTCTTGAGATATTGACATGACATTTGGTACACGTATGTATTTTAACGAAGTCTGGAACTAGATTATATTTTAATCTTATTCCTTTGAATGGTTGGGGGGTAAATTGAGGTAAATGGGAATAAATAGGTGAATCAAGCAAGTAAGAGTCCGTAAAATTGGCATTTAGTATACATAAGAGAAGCTTAGATCTCAAAAAATTTTTTGGCATCAACCACCCCCACTCCATTATTAAGGGGGTGAAAAAAATTAAATTGTAATTTAGTGTGTATATAAGAACCAAAGGCATCAAACATTTTTTTTACTTGATCAATATCGTTTTCTTGGTTTTTGGGGGTAGACGATTTCAAATTTTATATTATTAAAGTTCCATAAACAAATTTTTCTCATTGTGAAACTTGGATAGAAAATCTGGATGTGGAAGTAGTAATTCCCTGGATATTTTTTTATAAATCTTGCTACCGTTTTCACTATTAACTAGTTCATTAAACAGTCTACGTTATATGCCCTCGCTGTTTTCACGTTTATCGTAAAAGTTTCGTTTTACTTTCAATCCGATTGATTATTATTATTCACCATTCACTTAACTTACTTCAACCTGAACTCGTTGCCACTTTGTAATGTTGGTATTTTTTATTTTTGTAGGTTTAGCATTTGGGTCGATATTTTTAGTGCAGCAATGTGACCTATGCCAAATTGAAGGTTTTTACATTAAAAACAAAGCTGTTACAACCCGCAGTCATGAAAAAGGGTGATTTCCGAGAAATAGACATATATATATTTTTTTTTTCGCGTTTTTTCGCATTTTTTCACATTTTACTCTAAAACTATGCATTTTATGGAAAATGTTCAAGAGACAAAAGTTGTAGAGCGGAAAATTTCCGATCGATATGGAAATTTTCCTTTAGTAGTAGGTTTTCCCGCGTAAGCACGCTGAGCATGCTTTTGCACTTTTCTTCTGTATTTTGAGTACAAACGATGCATTTTTATGAAAAATGACGACAGGTAAAAATTTATGAAAAAAAAAATAAAATAAAAAAAAAGCTTTATCGCTATGCACCAGCATGCTCACGCGGGAAAACCAACTACTAAAGGAAAATTTCAAACACTCATGTCGATCGTAAATTATCCGCTCTACAATTTTTGTCTCTTGAATATTTTCTCTAAAATGTGCAGTTTTAGAGTAAAATGTGAAAAAAGGCGAAAAAACGGGAAAAATTATATATATATGTTAGATCACGGTTCACATGAATGACTTTTTAAAAACTTTTATTTAGTTACATGGAGCCAACGTTGGCTCTTGGAGAAGGAATATAATAATAAATTAGAAGTGTTGCATTCTAACTGAGTTTAATAACTGACTTTACAAAGCATGTCTAGTCGTATTTATAACATACAGAACCTGAGTAAGCAAAATACAGAACAAAGGAAATGCAATTCGACAGTCAGCATAAAATGTGAGAAACAAAGGTGAAATATAATATCTCTAAGATAAGCGATTAATAAGAGAAGTCGTTATCATGTAATATGACATACATGTGGAGGTTTGTTATGACTAAGTCTTTATAATAAGCGTATAATTTTATATAACAACTTCCCCCTTAATAAAAATGTTGATGTTATGCAGCAACTTTTGAAAATTGTTAGAAACGTTAAATGAATATAATGCAAAATAAATTGAAACAATGTTGAATGAATACAAAGCAAAATAATAAAATACATAAAGTTAAAATTGGTAAATGATAATAATATTAAGTGAGTAATACATTACATAAATGTAATAAGAATAAAATACAATGGTCTAAATTAATAGATAAGGGTAAAACTCCACATATGAAAGTCTATGTTAACTCGATGTCCTCTTCTTCTTGAGGTTTAATACCGGGTCGCTTTCTTGGAGGGATAAGTCTAGGAAATTTGGTGAATACTCTGCTTCGCTCTGAAGGAGGTGAAGGAGGGTTGCCCGTTGAGGGTTGGATTCGCAATGCTCTACATCTTCTTCTTCTGCATTTACAAGTTATGTAAAGTACAACTAACAGGATGATGAGAGTGATTATGAAATACGTGAACCAAGATACGTGTTTGGTCACAAAAGGCTCGTTTATGAGGTCATCCAGGTCTTTGGAATATTGGTCCAATTTGGTTTTTGCAATATCTAGATCTTCTACGTCGAGATTGTTTAATTTGAGTGATTTTAATTTTGGAATTTCGATTTTGTCGGGCATGTGATTACAGCATTCAAAAGGAATTTGGATAGGATGTGAATTGTCCTTAATTTCGGAAAAGTCTTTGGCACTGGCTTGTATTCTAGTAATGCCTGCATAGGCGTAACATCCTGGTTGTAGTTTGATGATGGAATTTTTGTTGATTAACTCTGTTGTGGATTCTCTCTTTGGACAGTTGATGGTAATGTGAAGTGGTTCGGAATTAATTACTAACCATGTGTTGTCTTCAAGTTGTTGGACGTTGTATCCCTGACTAATAATGAAGGAAGTTTGACAGTTCTCTGGAAGTTTTGGCAATGGTTTTAGTATTCTAGCTTCACATATGGCATTTTGGTCGATATGATAGGCAAACAGGTTCGAACATAGTTTGGTTCCAAAATAAAGAGGTTTGCATTCTTTCAAATTTTGTATAGGTATGTACATTAAAGAATCATCGTCTCTCGCGATATACTTTTGTGAAATAGATAAAATGTGATGCAGACCAGTTCTGTTATCAAGTATCGGGATAGGATATAGGCGATAGGTGTTATAATTTTGGAGTTCAACAAGTGGTATTGTTAAAACAAATACTAAGTTAGAATCCATTTGAAACGCTTGTAATTGAATAATATCCAAATACTTAGCAACTGCCGATAATTTAATGGGGAGAGGCAAATTGTTCCTTCGTAAGCTCTGTGAAATTTCTTGTAATGCTGTTACCAAATGATTAGGGGTTATGATTGAAGTGTGAATGATTCCTAATCTGGAAAATGTTATTGAATTCAAAATATCGTTCAAATTATCTTCGATATACAAATAGCTTGCCATTAGTTGTTCGGAAATGTATATGAATTTTAGTTTTATGTGAGCAGCCTCGATAGCTTGAGTCATGGTTTGAATTGTGTGTTCGATTTCTTCGAGATCTTTGTTAAACGTTTCCTCGTCAATCTGTAATTTTTGTATAGTCGAGTTGAAGTTTTTAATAACAGAAGTTGTAACTGAAATTTGATTTTTGATTAAGTTTTCCAATTGATGTTCGTCGTTATTTAGTTTATTTATACAATTAGTATAGTACTGGCCATCTTCAGCATCTAAGTTTCCAGTTATGGATCTGAATATTGTACCAATACCGTTAAGTATTCCTCGTTTATATCTTTTTGTGTCTGAAAAGATTTCGTCAAATTTTGTTTTTATAGAGTTGGATATTTGTGTCAAAAGGTTAAAGTCTGTTTTAATTTCACTCGTAAAAATAATTGACTTATGATCACCATTATTGAGAGTGTACAAGATTATGTCTAAGATATTTTGATTTTTGTCAAAAGCTATTTTGAGGGATGAAATGTTTTTATGCACTAGCAGAGTCCATTTGTCATTTGTCACCACGATGTCCGTGTCTTGGTGGTAGTATACACCAACAGTGTTATTGATCGGGGTAATTTTATATTGACAGAGTGCTGATCCGAACAGCAGGAGAAACCTGAAAATAAATTTAATTTTCAGTATATGGTTTCATTCTATCAAAATTTACTTTAGTTTCTTGTTTTGTTTCGAGGTTTAGTAAGGTAGCAGAATTTTTGAGAAATTTCTTTTATTTTAAAGGGACCGTTAAATTTGTTTTGTAGTTTGTTCTTAATTTGTGATTCTTTTACATAAACTAAGTCACCTATTTTGTATTCAGGTCGTTTTTGGGGAACATTTCTGTCGAAGCGGACTTTCGCTTTCTCTTTTTGAGATTGTGTTCGACTACGGGCTATTTTATAATAGTGGGATATTCTGTTGTTTAAATCTCTAACGTATTTGGTTATTAACTCTTTTTGGTTATATAAAGTTTCAGGTGGTCTGTTAGACGTATGACCAAAGATAAGTTCATATGGGGTGAAACCGTGTGTTTTATTTACCGAATTGTTATAACATATTACTGCATATGGTAAAATCGTAAACGGATGTTCGTTCGGGTTTTCAGTTTTATGAATTCTTATCATTTCAGCTAAGGTAGCATGAAATCTTTCTATTGATCCGTTCGATTGGGGATGTCCTACGCTTGAATAAGTTAATTTTATATCGTAGAGGGTGCAGAGATCTTTGAGCAAACGGTTGTTAAATTCGCCACCGTAATCGCAATGGATTCTTAGCGGGGTACCGTAATGTTGAAAGTATAACAACAAGGTATTTACGACGGATTTTGCGGATTTGTCCGGGACTGCATAGGCTTGTGTGAATTTAGTTAACTCATCGCGAATAGTTAAGGCATAATTTCGAGTTGGGAATTCAAACAAATCGATATTAATTCTTTCGAATGGTGTTCTTGGGGTTTCTGTGACTACTAGGGGGTTATTAAGATTTTTCCGGCATACTTTGGTCTTTTGGCAAGTTTCGCAATTTTTTATAAAATTTTCAACGTCTCTAGTTAGACCTTGCCAAGTGTATTTTTCTCTAATTCTTCGAATCGTTTCATTTATTCCGCGGTGCAAATTATTTTTACCAAAATGATTTTGCTCCAATATAATTGGAATTTCATCTTCGTCGGCAGTTCTGACGATATCTTGACAAATTACTACTTTTAAGTCTTTTTCTGCAAAAATGAATGATAGAATTTCGAGTATGGGGAGGTCTAGGTTATTTTCGACAAAGTATGTCTTAGAAAGGTCTAAAACATGTTGATTTTTAAATAATACCAAAAATAGATGTTCAATTACAGATTCGATATCAAAAGGTAGAGGGATGATAAAATATCTCCTATGTCTGACTGTTTTGCTCGATACAATATTGATTTTATTGTTATGAAATTCGGGGTTTTCCTCGAATATATCCTCGATAATTCTGTGATGTAGATCTTGTAAGTTGTTTTGTTGGAAAAAGGTTATAACATCTTTATGTTCTCGATACAAAAGTTGTTTGTTCGAGGCTTTGATTTTCGAATAGTCAATTAAAGATGTTGTTTTGTATAGGTTGGTGAAAGTTTCAAATTCTCGCGAAATTTGTTCGTTAGTGACTGCGTTGTTATCGTCTGGGTTTTCGTCGTCGTCGTCTGACTCGTCGTCTGACTCTTTGTCATTCGCGGCTAGAACCTGGAACATTCGGAAACATGATTAATTTTGATTCTGGAAAGTGCGTCCGCGTTCTTATTGATTTTGCCAGGTTTATAAATTATTTCGTAGTCGTACTCTTCTAATTTGAGTCGCCAACGGGCAAGTCTACTTCCTGGATCTTTTATAGAGAATAGCCAGGTGAGTGGTCTGTGGTCGGTGACAAGTTTGAACTTTCTACCGTACAGATATGGTCTAAAGTGCTTTACACTCCATACTATGGATAAAAGCTCGCGTTCAATCGTTGAATACTTAGTTTCTGCACTGCACAAGGTTCTAGAAGCATAGGCAATGGGTAAATCTTTGCCAATAGTCCCCTGGCTCAGCACTGAGCCGACGGCAAATGCGCTCGCATCAGTGGTTAGAATGAATGGTTCATCAAAATTAGGATAAATTAATATCGGAGTTGTTGTTAATGTTTGTTTCAAATTTTGAAAAGAATTTGTACAATCATTGTCGAAGAGAAATGGTATATCTTTCTGTAGGAGTTTTGTTAGGGGCTTGGTTATCTTGGAGAAATTAGGAATAAAGCGCCTATAATATCCGGCTAAGCCTAGAAATGATTTAATTTCTTTTGGATTTTTCGGTTGAGGAAAATTTAAGATAGCGTCAACTTTCGAAGTTTTTACGCCGTCTTTTGTAATGAAATGTCCTAAATAAGCGACTTCCTTGCGGAGAAACTCGCATTTGATTGGTTGAATTTTGAGGTTGGCTTTTTGAAAGCGTTTAAAGACTTCAGTTAGACGGGAAATGTGTTCGTGAATTGTAGGAGAGTAAATAATGATATCGTCCATGTAGACGAGACATCGTTCATTTTGAATACCTAACAGGATGTTATCCATAACTCTTTGAAAAGTTGATGGAGCGTTTTTGAGTCCAAATGGCATTCGCACGAATTCATAATGACCGTTCTCGACTGTGAAGGCAGTCTTTTGAATATCTGCGGGATTAATTTCGATTTGGTGGAAACCAGAAGCCAAGTCTAAGGTTGTGAAATATTGGCATTTGCCAAGTTGGTCTAAAAGATCGGAAATGTTGGGCAGAGGATATTTGTCACCGATTGTAATCTCGTTGAGTTTGCGGTAGTCGACTACAACGCGCCATTTCTGTTTACCAGAAGCGTCCAATTTTTTGGGAACTACCCAGACAGGAGAGGACCAAGGTGAGATTGAGGGTTGAATAATACCTTGACTTAACATTTTCGATACTTGGGACTTAACTTCTTCTTTATGGATCTGAGGATAGCGATACGATTTCGTAAATATCGGTCGGGAATTGTCGGTGTCAATAGGGTGTTTGATTTCGTTGGTAAAGGTCAAATTGTCTCCTTCTAAATAGAATATATCTTGAAAGTCTAAACAAAGCTGCGTTACTATTTCGGCCTCTTCTTCGTTTAGATGATCCAAGCGCAATTCGTTCCTGATTTCGAAGGATCTGTCCGTCATTAGTTGTTGGTCAGAGTTTTGCGCGTTTAAGTTAAAAATTGACTTGAATTTTTGTAAAGGTTCTAAATTTAAATTGGAAAAATCGACAGTCTTCGGGATGACATTAGCATTGATTATTGTTGTTAGAAATTCTCCGTTTTCGTTTACTTTAACAAGAGCATTAGGTAAACGGACTTTTTCATTCTCTTGCGCTTGCAAAATAGCGTCAGTGTTTCTAAGGTTACATTTTAGTTTATAAATTTTTTCGGTACGGCCATCGATTTGAATCTTATTTTGATTAGGGTTGTGGTTTGATTGGATTTTGTCGCATTCGGGTTTCGACGAATCGTCGGTTACTTTGAAAAGTGGAACTGTTTTAAAATTGGTTATTAATCGTTTATTTCTTATGTCGACGATACAATGACAATGCTCTAGGAAGTCAGCTCCTATCAGTCCATCAAAACTGATATCTAGGTCGTAGATGTAAACTTTATGTGGGTCGTTATCCGTAAAGGGTATAAGAACAGATTCGCTAATAGTAATTTTCTGATCGGTTATGCCTTGTATAATTACATTTTCTGAAAATCTCCGTTTGTAATTTTCCGCTGTTTTTGGTTTAAAAATGGAGATACCTGCGCCAGTATCGATTAGAATTTTGAATTTGTTTGTGATATCTTTAATGTAGTATAGATTTTTTGAATTTACGGTCAACAATGAATGTGATAGTGTTTCTACATGAACCCTTGTTCCGGGAAGTTCAGCGACGGGTCGAAACTGTCGTTGAGATTCATCGTTCGTATTTGATTTGTTATTTGGTCGAATTGGTCTGTTTGCTGTGTTGGAGTATCCGTGGGGTACTCTGGATCTATGCGAAAATCCTGAGGATTAACAGTATAATCCTCCTGTGGCGTTTGAGAATTAGCAGTATAATTCTCGTACTGTTCATATTGGGAATTAGCTGTATAATTCTCTGAAAAGCTTTGAGCGTTTTCTAAATCGTAATTTTCATAACTGTCACTTACATTTTGATAATCGGGTGAATAGCCATTGTATTGATTAAATTGATCGGCATAATTATCGTAAGGTTCGTAATTTAAATGATGAGCTTTTTGCTGGTTAAAGCGGTTAAAATTCGGGTTAGGTTGAATAGCTGACGGCCTTGGTTGGTTAAAGTTTGGATTTGGCCTTATAGCTGAGGGCCTATTTTGAGGTTGATTAGGTTGGTTTTGAGGGAATGTCCTCTGACTAAATTGATTATTTTGTGAAAAGTTTTGGAAACTTGAATTTCCTGGGTAATTTGGTCGTTGAAAATTTTGTGAGGTTGACGGCATTGTTTGTGTTTGTTGCCTTGTACGGCATTCATTTATGACATGTCCGTTTCGTTTACAAAACGAGCAGAATTTCTGCTGAAAATTTGAAGTTGGTCGTTTTTGTTGCATAATAGGATTTTTGACCGGACTATTTTTCGGAAATTTCTGTTGCTCGAAATAAGAGAGTTGTAGCTCTCTACGAATTCTGCTTACGGCTTTCAGTATGCTAGGAGGATTGCTAGCACGTATGATGCGGCCTAAATTCGGTTCTAAGCCTGTTAATAAATTGTTTAAGGTCATCGTTTCGATGAGATCTGATTGTGCAGCTCTTTGCGTTGTGGTTAAATTTTGCTTTTGCACTGCGGCGTGCATTTT
Source organism: Rutpela maculata (assembly GCA_936432065.2). Taxonomy (NCBI): domain Eukaryota; kingdom Metazoa; phylum Arthropoda; class Insecta; order Coleoptera; family Cerambycidae; genus Rutpela; species Rutpela maculata. Next base: position 109,968,085 of record OW386291.2, read on the forward strand.
AGCATTGTGCGTTTGTAAACTCGAAATAAATGTTAGAGCGGATTCACCTGGCAATTGGTGAATGCTCTGCAGGTCCTGAATCAGGGCCGTTAGATCTCTGGAATCCCCAAAGTGGGTTTCCAATAGTGCTTTGATTTCTGGCCAGGTGCCAGGGTTACGAGAATTTATTAATTCGGCAGCTTTGCCTTTTAACTTATTTTTTATGTGGACGGTCAAAAGAATTTTTTGATCTCCAATTGCCATGCTTTGGGCGCAATGACAGGAGTTTAAGAATGTTTGTAAATTTATGGCATTGCCATCAAATTCAGGTATTAGAGAAAATATTTCAGAGAGCTTGTAAGGCTCAATTTGCTCAGGTTGTGGTTGTTGTTGTTGTTGTAATTGTTGCTGTTGTAGTTGTTGTTGTTGTTGTAGTTGTTGTTCGGTTGGTGCCGGTGGCACTGGTTGAACTGGCTCTGGTTGAGCTCTATCTGGCATTTTGCTTTTTGTATTTAGAAATTATTTGAATTAAAGATTGGTTGCGTATCAGCAGTATGATACGAACTTAAATTAAATTAGCTTGTTACGTTGCGTGCGTAAATGGATTGTATATTAGCTGTATAATACACAATGTTTCGTATTAGCAGTATAATACGAAAATAAATAACTTAAAATTAAATGAACTTGTGTTGTGTTTGTAAAGGAATGGATTCACTTTGACAAGAGAACTGGCTTTGTGCGCCGAGTGTATTAGCAGTATAATACACTTTTAATAAAATAAGTTGCGAAAAATAAAAAAAATAGTAAAATGGTACGAGATGATTCTTAAAATGACTTACGTTAGTTTCGTTTCCATGGGTAGGTTCTTCGTCCGTCAAGGGATTGGGATCCGCCACCACCAGTGAGGAAGGTCTCCTTGTTCAAGTAGATGTACACGCACTAGTTAGGCACCTTCTGCAGATGTTCTCCTTGTTCTCTTACGCTTCACTACCAGTTAGGCTTCTTGTTCTGATGATGTTTACGGATCCTACCGACTGCGCCAATGTTAGATCACGGTTCACATGAATGACTTTTTAAAAACTTTTATTTAGTTACATGGAGCCAACGTTGGCTCTTGGAGAAGGAATATAATAATAAATTAGAAGTGTTGCATTCTAACTGAGTTTAATAACTGACTTTACAAAGCATGTCTAGTCGTATTTATAACATACAGAACCTGAGTAAGCAAAATACAGAACAAAGGAAATGCAATTCGACAGTCAGCATAAAATGTGAGAAACAAAGGTGAAATATAATATCTCTAAGATAAGCGATTAATAAGAGAAGTCGTTATTATGTAATATGATATACATGTGGAGGTTTGTTATGACTAAGTCTTTATAATAAGCGTATAATTTTATATAACATGTATATATCTATTTCTCGGAAATCACCCTTTTTTATGACTGCGGGTTGTAACAATTTTGTTTCTAATATAGAAACCTTCAATTTGGTATAAGTCACATCGCTGCACTAAAAATATCTAGAACTACCTCTTTTTTTTGTATAATTCCGACGGACTGGTTCTTAAGAATATAATTAATAAAAAGTTATTTTAGCTGTGTCTTCTTTATTTTACATTATTTCCAAACATACCAACGAATACACTACACCCAAAAGATATTAGTGGAGTAAAATCACTCCTCTATCTCGCTTATTTCTGGTAGTTTTTTTTTTAAGGTATAACTAAATGGGACCTTCACCTTCACTATCTTGTAGGGGTTGAATTTGGCTATTTGAAATGGATATCTACAACTTTTTTTAGTAGGGACGAATTTTGTAAAATGGTTTTTTCTCAGCCGGAGGACTAATTAAAAAAATATGTTTTTCAAAACATACATCGTGTTATTAAATCAAGGATTTAAGTTACGATTTTGAAATTTTTATCAGTTACATAAAAAACTACAGCGCTTTTAATAGAACCCACGAAATTTCTAAAAGCTAAAGCCTTTTCGAGAAAATGACCCCCAAATTCGCCATAACGAAATCCGTGCATTGAAAACTTTACCGTGTGAGGAACTATGTTCATTATTAAAAATTTATGTATATATATATATATATATATATATATATATATATATATATATATATATATATATATATATATATATATATATATATATGAAAGGTTGTTGTGCTTCCGGGTGTTTTCCCGCGTAGTTGACAGGCTCCTGCTGAGGCCACGGTTGTCTAAACGACGTTTCGGCAGAATCCCATCTGCCATCTTCAGGTTCTCGCTGAAAGCTGCCTACTGCTGCTCCTCGTTGCTCGAACTGAACTGAACAGTTCAGTTCGAGCAACGAATATAATAGAATCATTTGAAATTGGAACAAAATTTGTATTAGCTCTATTTAGAAACAAAAATACATCAATAAAAACTTTGATTGAGTTAAGATATCATCTTAGTATGACTACTCAGAAAATAGCATCAGAATTGCCACCAACTGATAACTCGTTTCAGCAACATATTTTAAGGTAAGTTTCACGAACTTGATCGTTTAAAAATTAATTCATGTAACTTCAGATGTGTGTATCAACTTAAAATTTGGATGTCCAGTCATGTACCAAATATGCCATCGATTAATGCCACCAATTTCGGCTGGACAACCAGCGAAGCTGGAAGGTTAGAGCCTGTTCTCAGTACGAATGATCCCGTTCCAGTTGAAGTTAGAACGCTGTTTTCAATATTTTGCTCGGACAAATTATGCAATACATCAAAATGTGTTTGCATAAAAGAAGGGTTAAAATGTTGTTTGGACTGCTCATGTAGAGACTGTAATAACCTGCAGAAAATTCTAGAGACAGATGAAACCGATGAAGATGACATTTAATTGTTCATTATTCATTATGTATATTTATTTAAAATTTGTCTTCTTTTTTATAATTTTTACTTCCACGTCCAGTGGAAGTATAGTAATGACAAAAAAATTTTTAAAAATTTTTATTGTCCAAATAGGCTTAAAATGTCATGAAACGTCGAGATTTTAAGTTTGAGCGAAAAAAAAATTTCTGTCTGTCTGTCGGTCGGTCTGTCTGTAACTTTTTTTTGTGCGCACGTTTACTCTGGAACCGTTTAAGACATTGATTTGAAATTTGGTACACATATGTACTTTAACGAGATCTAGAACTAGATTATATTTTCATCTTGTTCCGTCGAAGGGTTGGGGGGTAAATTGGGGTAAATTTTGGGTAAATAGGTCAATCAAGCAGGTAAGAGTCCATAAAATTGGTATTTAGTATATACAAGAGAAGCTAAGGTCTCAAAAAAATGTTTGGCATTAGCCACCCCCATTACCACCCCCACCCCCTTATTAAAGGGGATGAAAAAAAATTGTGATTTAGTGTATGTACAGGAACCAGAAACCTCAAAATATTTTTTTACTTCATCTACCCCCCACTATCACCCCCCCCCCCATCACCACCCCTCACCCCACTACCGATGTGGGGTATCGTTTTATGGGTTTTTGGGGTAGAGGATTTCAAATATTATATTATTAAAGTTCCATAAACAATTATTTTCACATACAAAATTTTTTCGTTGTGAGTGACTCGGATAGAGCATCTGGATGTGGAAGTAGTGATTCCTTGGGCAGCGGTTTTTTTTATAGACATAGGCCTAGAGTTTTATTGTTTACTGTTGACATATACTATTATTAATTAGCTCGTTAATTACGGTAATAGTATTTTAAACTGTAAGGTTGGTCAGTGCGCTGTCGAGGAAAAGTTATGTACCTGAAGTATGGATCGTTCCCGCGGGAACGAAATCCTCACTCAGAAGAAACCTTTATTAAAATTACATAATAATTAGCAAATCTTTTGTACTGGGTGGGAATACTACCAAGATTTGCTAATTATTATGTAATTTTAATAAAGGTTTCTTCTGAGTGAGCATTTCGTTCCCGCGGGAACGATCCATACTTCAGGTACATGAAAAGTTTGAAAAAACGAGTCGAAGCAGATTCTGTTATAAAGTACTTAACAACCGAAAGATTACACTATTTTTCGCATGATTAAAGAATACTATATGAATTGAATTAAAGATATATAAAATAATTTTGACGTTAGCTATCATGTACGAATTTTAATTCTATCCTCAATGCTTTGAATGAGGTTATTAAATTATTATTTTATCTGCCGCAAATGCATCGTGACATCATGAATTTTTTGTTTCTATGAAAACGTATAATCATGTAAGAAATTCAATTTACAAAAGGTAGCAGTAACTAATAAAATACGTACAATCTTGTGAAAATACATTATTACAATATTATAAACCCTGCCGCACCACATAATATAATAGGCAAGCTGGTCGCATTACGACTCCAGGAATCCAAGCTCAATTGTCACTGTGAAAATGAGCTGCATTAAAAATTCGATTTCTCGAAAACTATGAGACCTAGCGAGCTGCATTTTTTTCTAAAAACTTTTCTATAGTTTTATCTACATTTGACTTTGCATATACATACATAAATTTTTAATAATTAACATAGTTCCTCGCATGGTGAAGTTTTCAATGCACGGATTTGCTTATGGAGAATTTGGGGCACATTTTCTCAAAAAGGCTTTAAGTTTTGTAAATTTCGTGGGTTCCATTAGAAGCGCTGTACTTTTTTATGTAGCTGACACAAATATCAAAATCGTAGCTTAAATCCATGATTTAATAACACGATGTATGTTTTGAAAAGCACATTTTTTGAATTAGTTCTCCGGCGGAGAAAAAACGATTTTACAAAATTCGTCCCTACTAAAAAAAGTTGTAGATATCCATTTCGAATAGCCAAATTCAACGCCTACAAGATGGTGAAGGTCCCATTTAGTTATACCTTAATTTAAAAAAAACGGCATAATTGAGGTCCGATTTTACTCCACTATATGTACAATATAGTACAATTCAGATTTATAATGGTATTATGTTGATGTTTAAAATACCAAATGAAGAACAAACTTAAAATTAATCAGGCTACAAATTAAAACAGTAAAAGTTTTATTAGACAATTATTACAGCTGTTATAATAATAAAAAATTGGAGACATTCAGTTTGTAATGACGGAAACTATCGGCAATAACCCTCCTTCCATCCCTGTTGTTGATAACAGAATCCCGAACAACAATTTCCTAGCTCGCCAGTATATATGCAAGTTTCACCATTTGAAAGACAAACATCTGCCATGACACTCTGTTGTAGAGCAACAAGGGCGAAGACAACAATGAATAAAATGGAGACAAACTTCATTTTTGCACACTGAAGGCTAGACTGAAACACAAGAAAAGTACGATTAATTAAATTGAAACATGTGTCTCCTTTATTTGGAGCGAACGAGTGCCGAATTCTTACTCCAGGGGGCCTGGGCAAGTTATTTCAAGTGGATCCTTTTTTTAAATTCATGGAATCTATGGAATTATACTATACGAATATATCAAGCACAAATTTCAGTGTCCTAAATTAAACTATACAGCGGCTCAACAAGATGAACACATGATAATTAATAAATAACACAAAACAAAATATTATTTATCACCGAGTTTATCACTAACTTTAAGTTTAAATCGGTAAAAATGATACCTGCATTCTTTTTCAAACTGAACAATTTCGTCCAATCGTTCTTAATTTACATTATGGTCCAAAAGTAAGCGGTGTTCAGCCATCGTAGCCTTTAAAAACTTTAAATTGAAAACGTACTTTTTCCCTCTGGCAACAGATATATGCAAGAAATAAGTACAATTCGGAAAACTCACAAAAATATTGTTTTGTTCACAAAAGAATTTACAGCAATATGAACAATTTATTATTGGCTCCGCTTTAGACATTTTTTTAAAATGTTTCTTCAACTTTCTAATTTATAAGACAGCTTTGACGTTAATAATAGATTTTGAAATCTTTGAGTTTGATGTTGAAATGATATCTCTAAATCATTTCGGTAAATTTCTTTTACCCCCTTAGCACTTGCCCGAAAATATTCAGGTGTAATTTTCAAAAGCTTATTCAAAAATCCAATTCCTTTCTCTCCCTCAAACAAGTGTCAACTCTATGTATTATGACAAAAAAAGTTGAAATTTACTATTACAGATGCTTGACATTAATTCTACGTCTTACTGACTATTATGGAAACCTGACATCGGTAGTAGCCCTACAGTTATTTTTACCCACTATTTTGGGGAATGAAATTTAAGTGGGTTTTTACATTGAAATCCACACTAATTTAGAGTTTTACTCCAACTATTTATACTTAGGCCAGATGGAAAAAGGATCATTTTACGAAATTCAATCATTTACCCGCAATTTTATTTTTTAAAAGTGTAGTTTGGGATATCCACAAACATATGCCAACTATCCGTACGCGAGACAGGCGGGACAACACACCTTAAAATTCAAAAAACGTCAATTTTTTGCCATTTTTCGCTTTACTTGCAATATAACTCGTAAATGAAGCATTGTTAGAAAATATATCAAGAGATAGAAAAGTTGAGAAAACTGATTTTGAACATTCTATTATTCTTGATATTTTCCCAGAACATTCTTCGCTTAAGAGCTACAGACGTGAAGTGAATATAATAAATATTAATACGAAATAAATCATCGGTATAATGTAAATTATGTTTAAATGTCCAATTTACAGTTGAAATAAAATATATTTACATACCTTTATATAATTTACATGTCAAACAGCAAAAAAAAATAATACAACTTTTCAGATACCTATTGAGGTATTAAAATGATGGGAAAATAAATAAATAAATATATATATTTTCATAAACAGACTATTTATTTTATGCACAGTACAGTGTGCATGCGTTTCTTGTATAATAGAATAGAATAGAATAGAATAGAATAGAATAGAATAGAATAGGCCTTTTCATCATAGAAGCGCGCATGTGCTGCCGCTATGTTTATTTGCGGGAACTATGAAATGTTTGGACACTTGATTGTCAAAATGGCTGGACCGGTATCATTTTTTCACATTCATTTAGACGAAAGTGTGATTGGCGGTGCAAAATTAGTACACAACATTGTGGAAGAGCACACTTGCACGTGCTTTTTTCTGTTTTCTTTTTTTTAAGGCCCCACAGCAAAAAAAGGGGGTGAGGAGCCTTCCAACAACGACACATGTTTGGCTATATCTCTAAAACGGCCCATTAAATCAAAATTCTACAAGATATAAAAAATAAAGACCATTATTTTTTCTATCGATTGGTATGTTATTTGTATATGTTATTTGTTTATATAAAGCCGTCAGTGGCGTACAAAGAGAAAGATGCACATGTGCATAATGAATTTATTTAAAATAATTTGTTATTGTTGTTAAAGACAATAATAATGTAATAACTTTGAACAGGTACAATCAATATTTTCTCAGTTTGTAACAACAGTAATAAATTATTTTAAATAAATTAATTATGCACATGTGCATCTTTCTCTTTGTACGCCACTGACCGCTTTTGTAAACAAATAACATATACAAATAATATACCAATCGATAGAAAAAATAATGGTCTTTATTTTTTATATTTTGTAGAATTTTGATTTATTGGGCCGTTTTAGAGGTATAGTCAAACATGTGTCGTTGGAAGGCTCCTCACCCTGTTTTTTGCTGTGGGGACTTAAAAAAAAAAAATAGCAAAAAGCAAATGGAGGGTCTTATGCAAAATTTTATACTCTATCGAATTGCGCCAAGACCATTCCTCTAGCTCCTACCGTTTTTGTTTATAGCCAGTAAAATACAAAAACCTGATAATTTTATTGAAAAGAAAAAAATAATTAAGAATTCTATATATTTTACTGAGGCAAATGAGGAAGAAGTAACAAAAATAGTTTAAAATTTAAAATCAAACAAAGCACCGGGACTTGATGATATAACGTCAAATACACTAAAAGAAGTAGTTGAATTAATAAAAAAACCACTGTGTTTTATAGCCAATAAAATAATTAGCACTGGAGAATATCCCAGATCCCTGAAATTAGCTCCAATTAAACCTATTTTCAAGAGCGGTGATAAGTTGGAAGCTGGTAACTACAGACCCATTTCTTTAATTTCCAATATTTCAAAAATTATGGAGACAATCATAAAAAACAGGATAACTGATTACCTTGATAAATATAAAATATTAAGTAATTCACAATTTGGCTTTAGAGAAGCCAGATCCACGCAGAATGCAATCGCCTTTTTAATATCTAATCTCTATAAAGCACTTGATGAGAGTAAACCAGCCATTTGCATTTTCGTACATCTGGCTAAAGCTTTCGATACAGTCAGCCACTCCCTACTGTTGCAAGCTCTTGAGGAGATAGGTTTTAGAGGAATAGCTTATAAATTAATGGAAGATTATTAAAAAAATAGAGAGCAATGTGTCAAAATAGATGACTACACAAGCTCCATGAGACAGGTAGAATACGTTGTCCCCCAAGGCACAGTACTTGGACCTATTCTATTCAATATTTACCTTAATAATTTATTCCACCAAAAGTCCTCGGGGCTAATTGTTAGTTTTGCAGATGACACCGCCGTTCTCTACACAGCCGATACATGGGATACATTGCTAATTAAAGCTGAAAAGGATTTTAAAATGCTTAAAAACTGGTTCGACTCAAGAATCTTAACCATTAATTTCAAAAAAACAAAATATGTACCTTTTTCTGTAACCAAACTAAATGCACTGTCTTCTCTCAAAATTCGTGACCGAGCTGGAACTCCAATGTTTGAAATTCCTCCAGTAAACGAAATTAAGTACTTGGGCATAACTGTCGATTGTAATTTAAAATGGGACAAACATATAAATATCTTAACACAAAAAATTAGAAGCTTACTGGCTAAATTTAAATATTTTAAACGAATATTAAATATACATCAACTAAAAATAATGTACTATGCCTTTGTAGATTCACAATTAAGATACGGAATTTTAGCTTGGGGAGGAGCTTACAATAATCATTTGAGAAATGTAGAAACGGTACAAAAATGGATTTTAAAAATTATGTATAGAAAAGAAATAAACTATCCATCGGATCTTTTATTCCAGCTGGCACAAGTTCTGGATATTAGACAACTATATTGCTCTGCTATATTAATGGAACAAAAAATATCAAAGTTTAAAAATATAATTGATCATACTTATGATACAAGATATAAAGACAAATCTTATGTAATTCCTAAAGTTAATAAAACTACAGCACAAAGATGTTTTACTTACCTTGGCCCTCGCTTATATAACAACCTACCAACTCAAATAAAGGAGATTCTGAGAGAATTCTGTTGGATATTTTAAAAATGAAATAAGAAAGTGGTTACTGAACTCACCTAGGTTATCTGCCCATCAATTCATCAATATAAAAAATGCTTAATATGCTTACCTCTAGTGTAAATAAAAACAGTATAAATAAATGAGATGAATTATCTAATTAATTAAAGAAATGAATAAAATAAATAAACCATATGGAATATTAAATAGTAAAAGAATGTTATTTAGCTTTACAAGTATGTGTGTATGTGTTGTGGTGTATGCGTGTATGTATGTATATTTATAGGTGTATATGTGTGTATGTGTATATGTGTATATGTGTATATATGTATATGTATATATGTATATATGTATTTACATATATAGGTATAGGAAAGTATGTTTTTTTTTCTTCTCTTTTTACCAATACCTCTAATGCATAAGAATAAGTGGAGCATGGATGGGGTATGATTAATTTGCCGACAGGGTTCATCCCTTTGCAATCATACCTAGTCTATTTATCTATTTATTTACTTAGTATAGTTATTTTATTACATTATGTAATTTATCTTCTATAAAATGTAAACTTAAACTGGTAAATAAATGTTATTATTATTATTATTATTATAGGCAGATACAGGCAGCCCCTTTGAGGGAGGGCAGGGGGAGCAGGCATGATTTCTCGAGGTGGGTTTGTTCGAAAATCTACTTATTTTGACTAGTTCTATGCATAAGGATTTGCTATTACTCAAAAGTAGAAATATCAAAACACCTAATTTACTAAGAAATAACTCGTTTTTTGATTATAATGACGTTTTGAGTAGGACATTTTTTGACGGCTTTTTTGAGACATCAGTATATCATCAATAATTTTATATCAAATTCAGCTTGTAACAACGAAACCCCCACGGAAGTCACAATAAGCATATTAATGCACTCTACTATAAGTGTATTTAACAAACACAGGTCTACAAAAAAAATTCTGCTCCAAGGACTAAACCTATCATTCCTTAAGTATTTTTGTGTGCTGAATCCGAATTTTCAATTAAAAAAATTTTCTACCGCGTAGATTTCGAGCAAATCCCGGTTTTTATCGTCAAAATATGTTTTTTTGACAATAACAACCGGGATTTACTCGAAATCTACGAGGTAGAAAATTTTCTAAATAAAAAATTCGGATTCAGCACACAAAAATACTTAAGGCATGATAGGTTTAGTCCTTGAAGCAGATTTTTTTTTGTAGACCTGTGAAATTGTTCTACTACAATGTAATTGTTAAAAACTGAAATATTATGATAAATGACCAAAGCCCCCACATTAATAGTGGAGTCAAATTAAGATTTTAATGTGAATTGTCTGGTCAGGGCGGTTTTTTTTGTTTTAACATATTCAGTGGGTCAACTATAGTCCACAGTTCAGTTTTGCAGTTTCTGCGAGGTCGGCGTATTGTTTATTTAAACAATTAAATTTTTTAGAGTGTTTTTTATCGATTTTCTTTGAATATCTCGAAATCTATAAGTCCTATGGAAAACAACAAAGGAAAATGTTCGTTATGAGTTGTGGAACAAAAGTACATAAACTATAATTCTTTACAATTGTTATTATTATTTAAAACAAATCGAACATTGCAAAATTATGCGTTATTAAACGAATTGCTGTTATTTCAAAAATAAAGGATAATTTTTAATGAAATTTTGGAAAAATATTTCTCTTACAAAGTACAATCACCGCTTAAAATTTCAAATCTAAATGATTATTAAAACGAGTCAAATATACAATTGTTGCTAAATCTTTGCACCCTTGTGAAATCCTGCCATCAAATCCGAGAAATGTGTACGACAGCTCAAATTGTAGCTTTTTATAAGTACCTTAAAATCACGAAGGAAAAAATATTTTTTTCAAAATTTAAACCGTTTTTATTGCATTTGTTTATAATTTTCGAAATTTTAGTAATAAACAAATTCAAATAACTCTCTGGTTTTTTTATGAAATTGAAATCGGTAAACGATTTATGAAAATAGATTAAATAAGCCATCTTTCAAAAAAAAATAATGCTCTGCCTGCCTTTGGAGCTGAGATACGTTGGTTTTTGCGTTTCGATCACTTATAAATAAACAAATTGATACTTCATCTTGAAATTCGCACTGATTATTCCCCAATACTTATATTTTTGTTCTACTTAGTTGAAAATAATCTGGATCTACATTTTTTAAAATTGCATCTAATAAAACGTCTTTGAAATCAAATCATATCATAATTCGCGGTTGACAGGTAATATTTCACTCTCCCACTCATCGTATTTCGCAACTAGGTAACTAAGTCAACTAACGCAATATCTCTCTCGATTTCCACCTTACCGAGATATACATTTTTTAATTAATTGTCTCTTTTCGTAATATTTGATTATTTCATTAATTTAACGTGAAATATTTTGTCAAATTTTTTTTTTGAAATTGCAGTGAATTTTTAATTTATTTATTTTTTGTTTTATTGGAATGTTCTTTCTTTTAAATGTCTTGTTTTTTTGCGCAGATTCTTTATAGTTTACTTCAACTTAACGTAAACTAATTTGTTCAGCTTTTGTTTATAAAAAAATGCAATAAATTTTTTGTTGCTATAGTTTTTGTCGTCTTTTTTTAATCACCTGCTTTGTTCATAGATTTCGATTGTTCACTTTAATTAAGCGCGAAATAATTTGTTTAGCTTTTGTTCATAAAAAATGCAATAAATGTTTTTTAAATTTGTGTAGGTTGCACACTGTTTTAAAAATCTTCAAAAATCTTTAATGAAATTTTAAGGAGGCCGTTGTTAGACGTCGAAAGTTGAAACATTAATAGAGCCACTAAAAGCTCGCAAGTCGGAATCTTTAATAATAGTCTGTTTGTGAAAATATATATTTGTTTATTTATTTCCCCATAATTTTAATACCTCAATAGGTACATGAAAAGTATTGTTTTCTTTTTCTGTTTAACATGTAAATTATATATAGGGCTATAAATATATTTTAAGCTCTTATACGAAGAATTTTCTGTGAAAATATCAGTAATAAAAAAAATGTTCAAAATCAATTTTCTCAACTTTTCTGTCTCTTCATGTATTTTCGAACATTGCTTTATTTACGAGTTATATTGCAAATAAAGGGAAAAATAGCAAAAAAATTGACATTTTTTGAATCTTAAACGGGTAAACGATATTTCGCACAAAAAAAACTATTTCGACTGGTCTAACTCTGGAATATTCAATTTCGTTTTTAGTTCCAGATAAAGATGCGAATTTTGAAGTAGCGTTATAAGTAGAGAACACATAAAGTGCGGGAACAGCTATTCGATATTTATTACAATGTGCATTTTGTTTTTACATATTATTATGAATAGTAATTAAAAAAAATGAAAATTAATGAAGACAGATCTGTGTATAAAGGGCTGTAATTTTAAAACGATTCATCAAAATCGACCAAGTCGGAGCCGCTGATAAATTAGGAGAAGAAAAATCGTATAGATTACTTTTACCTCAAAAAAATAATTTAATTCTGGCTGTTGCAAATTTGTTTCACTGGTATAATAAATTCAAACTAACAAACTTTTGTTGTTCTTGTGAATTATGTCGCATTTTGGTAACTTAACCCGAGAAAATTCTTAAACTAGAAAAAACTGATCTCCTTGTCTAGAAAATTATTTTAAAAAGCATGAGATTGTGAACATTTTAAAATTTATTTTCCATTTTAACAGATGATGATTTTTAACCGAGTGCTAACGTTAAATAATTTGGTTAAAACAATGACAATGACAATGAAATTATCTGAATGATTTTCTAATAGAAATGCCTAAAATATATAGAAAACATAATTGTCCAGAGAAAAATTCACCGAATATTGTTTTTTTTTGTGGAGAATTTTTTCAGTTTAACTTTCAAATTTTCGCTTTATCTCAATAAATATTTATTATTATTAAATTCTTATATTGACCGTTTAAATACAAAATATTAAAAATAACTAAATGTATGCATTTTTCAATGAATATCAAAATGTAACTTACCTATTTTTAGTTGATACTTCTTTTTGTTTGACTGGCTGAAGCGAGTTCTATTTGTGGGAAGTTTTTCACCGTCTTATATATACCGAAGATTATCCCCACAAAATACTTTACAAAAAAATAATATATTTCAAAAAGTTATCTAAGAATTTTTTTACATATTTTATCTCTTGCTGTATGTAATCAGGGTTGGAAATTCCAAGTTTATAAAATGCACTGAGGATAGCAATAATAATTTAATTGCATAAATATGTAAACAATATTTTGTTTACGTCAATATAGTCTACAGGGTGTTTCATGAGTGACTGGCCATACGCTCGTGAGGAGTTCAGTACCCTGAGACGGTCTCAAAATTTCCTTTAGTTCGTCTAAAATACCACGGTAAAAATTTGACACCAATTGTTCCATTTTTAAGTCAGAGAAGTTAAACGAAAACATTTTTGTTTTAATTATTTTACAATATTTCACATTTTTGTCTCTATTTTCTGCATCGACCAACCAAAATTGTGGACTTGTATTCTATCGAACGATATGCCTCGAACACCTTGGTTACGGTGCCACTACGTTATATCAAAATAGTTATTTATGTACCAAGTCGTAAGTGTACTTTCTTTGGTCAAGAAGACAGTTTGCAATCCGAGGCCCGTAAGGCCGAGGTTTGCAAGAATTCGACACCAAAAAATCGCACTCTACGACCCGCGGTGCATATTGTATTTTTCGTCATACCCATGAATCATTAAACTAGAAAAAAACTTGAGAAAACTAGTAGAAAACTATAATTATTTGAGTCAGGTTCCATATTTGCTAAGCAAATAGTAAAGTTAGCAATGCTTGGAAAATCCATGGCAACCGTCAATAAATTAAATATAAGACGCGACTTCTATTCAAATGACAACTACTATTGTCAAAATAATCATATTATTAAAATAGCTCTGAATAATTTTGAAAATAATGTAGAAGATATAGCAAGTAGGGCTTGTCTGGATTTACTACCAAAGAAGAGAAAATGTTCCCAAATTTACTTTATTTCATTATGTAATGAAAAATAACGACCCGTTGCCAATGGCAACAAGTATTTGGTACATAAAGCGATCGACAAAACAATGGAATTAGAGTATACTTACGAGGGAGGTATGACGAAAAAATATTTATGTTAAATGAGTTGCACTAGCGGTTGACGTCACGGCGAAGACTGTGGTAACAGGATTTCTGTCCAAGAGCGCATTTCTCTTTTATCGTATCATGATAACTCGGTTGATACGCACCTTAATAAAAATCGTCCCAATTAGCACACAGATGACCCATATAGTGGTCATGGTTATAATTACCACTCTAATAAATTTTAGATTTGTTTAATAGATATATATTAAGGTTTAAAATGTTAACAATTCTTTGAATTAAATATAATTCATTTTGTAAAGCATAACCATATTTTTGTTTCGTTATTTTATTTATCTTGATATATTGATATCATTCCTGATGTTCATCTTTTTCAACCGTGGTTACTGCCCATACTTATTAGCATGCAAGTGAGCTGCCACACTACTCCCCCGCTAATAACAAGAACAGTCAATTAGTTAAAATTAGTTAAACCATCAATGACAAAACGAACTCGCTTAGCAAGTAGTGCAGTGACATCACATATATCTGTCAATAAATAAGCTGGTTTAACTCTATCAATATTGATAGTCATGGGTTTAGTTCCCTTAATAAAAGTAATTAATTTATCTGTACGGGACAAAACTTTAAATGGTCCTTCGTACAGAGGAGAAAAACATGGCTTTAAACGTGTTATTCGAACAAAAATAAAATCACAAGTCAAAACGTATGGATTGATAAATGATTTGTGATTAACGTGCCGAAGAGGAGAAGTATAAATTAAATTATCAAAAAGTATACGACTTAGTAAAAAACCCGCCGGGTAACCGCAAGGTTTGACCAAAAACAAGTTCAGCTAGAGAACATTGCAAATCGTCTTTAGGGATCGCTCTAAAAGCTAACAATATGATAGGAAGTTCGTCCACCCAATGTGACGTGTTAGCTCTTAATGCAGCTTTAAGATATCGATGAAACCTTTCTACCATGCCATTACTAGAAGGGTGGTATGAAGTTGTACGTATTCGTGGAATCCTAAAAACTTTGAAAACTCGGAAAATAATTTTGACTCAAATTGAACGCCTTGATCTGTGGTTATATAAATAGGCACGCCAAAGCGGTAAACAAAATTCTGAAATAAAGTGCGTGCGACGGTTTCCGCCATGATATCAGAAAGAGGGTAAGCCTCTGGCCACCCAGCAAACAAAGAATGTATCCGTAATGTTATGCAATGTTAAATGGAAGTAACATTTTTAATATTATCTTGCAATATGATATTTATATTACAACAACGTAACTGAGAAATGTTACATTTCGAAATATTAAACAAATATTTAAGTAATATTGGTTACATTAAATAACATTTAATAGTATGACAAATTACTTCCTGGCAACGTTGAAGTTATATTAAAGTAATAATATCTTGTTTGGTGGGCATCTAGTAAATCGTTCGATAACAGTAAATATGTGAGAACATCCTTTAGAAGGAGGCAATGGTCCGACTAGATCTATGTGAATGTGATCGAAACGACCTTTCGGAATTTCGAAATTACCAATTTGACTTTTGGTGTGACGATTGATTTTATTACTTTGACAGCTAATACACGATTTCGCCCACAAATTACAATCAGTGCTCATTTTAGGCCAAAAGTAGTTGTTAATAACTAATGTTCTAGTAGCTTTAATACCAGGATGAGATAAACCATGAAATATATCGAACATAGTTCGTCTATAAATGTTTGGAACATACAGGCGTAACTTGGGGCGAGAAGTATCACACCAAATAAATTCATTTTGAATCTGGAATATTAATTTTCTTTAAATCACAAACAACTTTAGAACTTGATGATTGATTCGACAATAGAAATTTAAGATCAGAATATTCTTCTTGAGCTTTGCTCAGTAATTTTAAGTCGAAATTAATAGTAATTAAATTAGACTTTTTGGTTTCAACTAAAGAAATACATTGCTGTAAGGAGGACGTATCATGCATACGTGATAAGGTATCAGCTATAATATTGGCCGTTCCTTTAATATGCCGGATCTCACATGCAAATTGTGCAATATATTCTAAATGCCGTATCTGTCGAGGAGATCGGCTTTGGTCAATAATGCTTTAATTAATGGTTTATGGTCGGTAAAGCAAATGAATTTACGACCTTCGAGCAAAAATCTAAAATGCTTAATAGCAGTGAATAAGGAAAGAAGTTCCAAAAGCTGAGTATCTTGTTTGCGCTATAGTAAGCTTACGTGAAAAGGAAGCTATGACGTTGCTCCAAAACTGCCCCAGTCTTGGAGCAACAAATAAGTTTAGATTTTAAATTATCACTTATAATATCACAAGAGCTTAAATTATTTCCGAAAATTTTTTTGAGGGCACGAATATTTTGAAAATTATCCCGAGTCCCGAAGCGACGAAGGATAATTTTTTAAAAATATTCGTGCCCGAAAGAAAAATTCTCGGAATAATTTAAGCTTGCGTGGTATTCGGTAAGAAAATTTCACACCACTTAACACCATAATTTGGAAAAAAATTACTAATCCAACCTGACATTTTAAATTAATTTCACTGCTTGTCAAGTTGGCCAGGGTATTGTTGTTTTTGACATATTATGTTGATTTGTCATTTTTGTTTAACCGGTTCTGTCACAAAGCTTAATAATTACTAGTTTAAAAGGTCTGTCGTTGAGTTTAATAAGTGTATAGCGAAATGTCGCGATTTGGTAAAGAAAATCAACAAGTAACTAGACAAGAAATTCAAAATATAACACCAGATAACACCCGAAAATCAAAATCAAGTGTATGGAAACAGTTTGTTGAATTTTGTGACGAAAAGTTGTATAATATTCATGAGTGTATGAGTGTAGTACAGGTGGCTACTATACTGGAGGACTACGCATTTAATATGAAAAAGAAAAATTTTGAAGATTATAAGAAAGTGTGCTCAAAGTGATGTGGAACTCTACTGCTAAGCAGTTACAAGAAATTTATTACGAAAAATATAAAATAAAATTTAATTCGTTTTCTGATGTGGAATTTGCGACCGCCAGAGCTGCACGCGATGCTAAGCGCAAAAAATTACAGAGATACCCATTAAAAAGAAAAGTGAGTGCTTCAGCCTTAACCAGCGACGAATACAAAAAAAATATTGAAATGTGGGATGAAAATACTCCAGATGGATTGCAGCGTAAATTTTTTCACATAGTTTCACATGAGCTGGCATGGCGAGGAGGGGAAGAATATTCTGCGTGTATCCAATACTTCAAAGAAGAAACTGATAATTTCGGAAACCCAAAAGGTCGGATAGAATATAATCCAATATTCTCCAAAACCACACAAGGTGGTTCTAAAAAACTGTCGGATAGTAAATGGTTGATTACAAATTTCGATAATCCACAAATGTGTCCGGTTCGTTTGTTTAAGAAGTTGATGGAAAAAAGGGGAAATCTTATTCAGACCGACAGATTATTCTTAACACCAAACCCATACTGGAGTCAACCCAATTCGAAAGGATGGTACAATAATAGCCCAGTTGGTAAGAACATTGTATCTTCATGGTTTAAATCAGCAGCCTCTGATATAGGAATTGACACTAAAAAAGTAAAAATAACTAATCATTCTGCAAGAGCAACAGCTGTTTCGAAATTGGCCAAGGAAGGAGTTGGTGAACAACAGCTCATTAAAATTACTGACACAGTAATAGTCAGTCAATCAAACCTTACTTACAATTGGACGTTGAACATCATCATCAGATGATTGAATCCATGAGGAGAATTTCATCAAGTACCAGCAAGTTTAATCATGATCAGAGCACAATGCAAAATAAAACAGAAAGTACCCAGATTCAACCCACCAATTCAAGCCAGCCCACAAACATTTATAATAATTGTGTTTTTAATATTAATAAAACCTATAATAATTAAATTTATTTCGTTATTATTTTGCTTATTAGTCGATATCATTAGAGATTTGCCAATGAAGATATTAGTTCAACATGAAATAAATTCTAAAAAAATCATATAGGTATATCCACCATATTTCGTTAAATAAAAAAAAATTACCAACTTTAGTTACACCAAATGCTAAGACTCAGATGGGTATTAGTTCAGTCTATCGCCCTTTCATAATTTTAGGTTACTAAAGGTGATAGAAATGTATTTTTTGTTAAAGTAATCCATAACTCTTCTAATTTAAAAAATATAATATTAACATGGTTTGTTGCAGTAGGTGGCCGTGATATAGGCGGCCATGCTTTTGACAGATGAGGTTTATATTGGTAAATTACATTAAGTTACTGTATAGTAAACCAGCAAACAAAGATATTTTTATGTAAAACATTTCTTGTAAGCATTTGCGTTAAACAATTTGAGAAAAATTGAATGCTTTGAAAAGTATAATTTATGTAAATACTGCAAAGAGTTGAGTCAAGCGCAAATATGTCATCCAAGATTAATATATTTAACGAATTTAATGGAAGATTGCGATCAGGAAGCGTTGTTTACGAAAATCCAAGAAAGTCTGCTGCAGATGTCAAGTAAATATGGCCTTTTGCGTAAAAGAGATTTGAACAAAATTGTTTCAAAATATTACATATATGTCTTAAAACACAGACATCTAATTAATTTCGTCACCTTCCTATTCACCATTAAGAAGAGAGGATGGGTTAGAATTCAAGCAACATTTAAATCTTACTATGTTTGTACATCCTACGTTTTTTGAATTATAAATTGTTAATGCATAATAATTTAACAAATTTGTGTTTTCTGTTTAATGAAACTTTATAGCGAATAATAAATAATAATGTTAATTCAGAAATTTTGCATTATTCACAGGTATATCTACATTATTTAATGGTTGTAGATCATATGTTTACCTTTTCAACTGTCAAAAAATTTTCACTTAAATATCGTGGCGTCTCGAAAAAAATTCCGGAATTTTTTTTAATTGCCATGG
The DNA here is from genome assembly GCA_936432065.2 of Rutpela maculata. Classification (NCBI taxonomy): domain Eukaryota; kingdom Metazoa; phylum Arthropoda; class Insecta; order Coleoptera; family Cerambycidae; genus Rutpela; species Rutpela maculata. The sequence continues at coordinate 109,987,395 of OW386291.2, forward strand.
TAACTAGTCAAAATTAAGGTATCTTATTGGTTAAAAAGTAGAGGTGTGAAATTTTCATACAAATTATTCTCTGGCGGATTAACTATAATATCATAGATATTATTAATGATCTCTAAAGGGAGACTTGCAATTACTTGATCATATTTCCTACGATCATTAACAATTTTGGCAACAGCAAATTGTGATTCAACTAGCGTGAACCAAATTTCCGACTTAGAAACCCAAAAAAGCGGAAGTTTGACTTTTGTGACATATTGACTATGGTGTCACCACCGTATTATCTAATGAAATGTGAGGCGGAAAGCAAAAAGGGACCTCTTGTCGGTAATTTCCGATTTTTAGTTATTGATATTAAATGAATTAAGCTCTAATTCTGAACGATTTGGTGCAAAAATCATGTCTCTATGATTTCTTTTGTTTAAGTTACTAGTGCGTTTATGAAGAGGGACCTCTTGTCGGTCCCATGTTATTTCTCCATAAGTGACAGGAGGTACCTTTTCTAGGGCTGAATAATACTGAACATTGACTGCTTTATCGATTATTTTAAGTGTTTCATTCAATTATATCGGTTTTGTAATCGATTACAACTTGTAAAGGACAAAATCCGAAAATCGATCATATTGACCCAAACCACTAATTTCAACTGTACTGAAAAATTAACATCGCCGACAAGAGGTCCCTTTTTGCTTTCCGCCTCACAAATATCGTTCGTAGGTTCCGCCATTTAAAAAATCTAATTGACTGATTCTCTTTAATAACAGGGAGGCAATGGAAAACAACTCACTTACCGTACTAAAAAGTAAACTCCAAGGAAGATCTGGGAAAAATCTTGAATATTGAATTTCTTGAGAAAAATTTTAATTGTTTCTAGTATAAGGTTCGAAAATCCGGTTGTTTTCTAAATCGAGGTCTCAAAATGGTAACATAACCAATCTAATATCCAATGACTTAAAAAAGAAAAACCTTCGTACAGGTATTGAATGTTAAATTATCTCTCGTCCAGTATTTTGTCAGATATATTTCTTCAAGATTTCAATAAATAGCTCCGTAAATTCTTAATTCAAATTCCATTATCCAATTTTCGAGGGCAACAATTTATAGTGGTTATGGTTATAATTACCACTATAATAAATTTTAGATTTGTTTAATAGATATACGTGATTAAAATAGTTGTAGACTTGGGAATAGATTATGGAAATAGATCATAGGATGCCGCCACTGCTTGCGCCAGGACAATCTTAGCTATATACTGAGGATGGAAATCAATCGAGGCTGATTACCAAAACTAGATGGATAGTGGAAGGGAGAAACGGCCATATAAAATAAATTTTTAAGTTTTTTCAAAACATTATTCCTATGTCTCATGTTGTCCATATTGGGTCTTTTTACCGAATACTGGGGCTATCATAAATCGCTACAGGGGGTTGATTCAAATGGATGGAGCCAATGTTGGGTTGGCACATAAAATGAAGGAAAGAATGAATATGGTTAACGTAATGCAGGCAAGAGTAGAGGTGGAAAACCTTCGAACTCGAAATGGTAGATGGAATCAATTGAACCAAAATCATTTAGCATTTCAAAAATGCAGTACGGCTTCCAAGAGGGAAAGTCCACTCAGGACGCTATCTTACAACTTACAACCAAAATGTACTCTGCCTTAAATGAAAGTTGCCCATCACCATGTGTTTTTATAGATCTTTCAAAGGCCTTTGACACTGTGAGTCATCCGCTACTTGTGGAATCGCTAGAAGACATCGGCATCAGAAATAATGCTTTCAAACTTTTTAAAAGCTATATTACTAACAGAAAACAATGCGTCAAGTTGATGGACACCTTCAGTGATTACAAAACAACTGAATATGGCGTTCCACAAGGAACTGTACTAGGCCCTGTACTTTTCAACATATATTTAAATGGACTATTTTCAATAAAAAGCAAAGGGACTATCATCACATACGCCGACGATACGGCAATATTCTACTCATGTAAGTCTTGGGAATCTCTTAAACAAAAAGCAGAAACAGATATAAAAAAGATAAAATTATGGTTTGACCACCAATTACTTACAATAAACTTTAGTAAAACTTACTATCTACCTATTGCAAACTCTCGACCCTCATTACCCACCTTTGGTAAACTAAAAATAAATGATGAATTTGAAATCGAACAAAAAAACAACATAAAATATCTTGGAGTGTTCATAGACAACCACTTGAGGTGGGACAAGCATATCGATTTTATTATAAAAAAAATCCAAATGTTCATACCAAAATTTAAAATACTTAAGATATCTTAGACCTAAAAGAATTAAAAATACTCTATTACTCTTTAGTAGAGTCTCATATTAACTACGGTATTTTAGGATGGGGTAGCGTAACAAAATCTATAGTCAAAAGAGTTGAAATTGTGCAAAAGACCATACCAAAGATAATGTACAAAAAACCAGCTACTTATCCTTCAGATCAATTGTATAAAGAGGCAACATTAATGGATTCTAGACAACTGTTCTTTATGCAATGTAATATACATCAGCACAAAAATAAACAAAACCTGACACAACCCGACCACCATTACAACACAAGACATAATAATTTCGTTGTCCCATATATGAGAAGAACTATTGGACAAAAAAGTTATACTTACCTTGGCCCTAAACTATACAACACTCTACCTGTACTACTAAAATCCTTAACATCGCAAAATTCGTTTAAAAATCAACTCAAACAATACACCCTATCTCTCAACAGACAATCAATACATAATGTTATTGAATCAAAGTGAAATTAAGAATAATTATGCTACACAATTAATTTCACTAAAATATAACGGTTCTTATGGCTCTGATGTATGGATTATTATTAAGTGAAGTGGTTAATACTTGATTATATGTTGCTAGTAACCTCAATTTACAGCCCTTCAAAAATAATCTCTCATATTTCTTATATTTTTATTATTTCCTGTTAAACGTAACCTATTTTACTACAAATATAGAATTTAAGTTTTATTGTAATTTTACAGGTATTTAGTATACAAACAAATTATTATTATTATTATTATTTTACTAAAGTTCCAATCTCACATGCAGGGTTATTACCTAAGTGAGCAACTTTCCATGTTTGTTTACCATTGTGTATTTAAGTAAAATGTATTATTTTTTTTGTGGAAGGAATTTATGTAAATACTATGGTCTAATAAACATATTATTATTATTATTATTATTATTATTATTATTATTATTATTATTATTATTATTATTTTTTTTTTTTTTTTTTTTTTCGGTTTGCCCGCTGCCGGACAGGACTTCCGTGGCCTCCGACACCTCACGGTAGCCGCGCCGGCGAATTCCTTGCTGCCACTCTCCACGACCTGTGGAGTTAGTGACTGCAAATACCTAAATCGTGTGCCCTAAGTAGACGAAGGGACCCCAAGATAACCGCCTTCTGCATCTGGCCTGCCAACCATTCTGCCGAATTCTGACAGGCCGGTATGATCTTTAATTCTGAGAGCAGCGAAGGCTTCATCCCTCCGAGTACGCCGATTATTAGGACGACCATCTTGACAGAGTAGCCTGGGTACAGCACTTGGAGCTCATACCGGAGATCACGATATTTGGTCCGTTTTTCCCCCTCCTTCAAAGCGATATTTGTCTCAGCAGGTGCTGAGAATTCGATGACAAACATCACTTTGTTCTGATGGTCGAGGAGGACTATGTCAGGCTTGTTGGCTTGAATTAGCCTGGCGGTCGGGAACGAGTAGTTCCAATAAATTCGGCACCTCTCGTTCTCGACAACGGACTCAATATCTCCGGGGATGTAAGGCAGCACTGGTGTTTGGTCTACCCCATACGAGTGCCGTAGGTGGTAGTATAGCACTCGTAAAGCCGCGTTATGGCGGTGGATGTAGGCCGAAATCGCGTATACCGGGCATGCTGAAAGCAAATGCATCAGCGATTCCGGCGCCTGACGGCAGGTCCTGCAGTTGGTATCAGGGACCTCTACACCCATTACGCGGCTCCGGTAGACCAAGGTGTTTATTACACCATCCTGACAGGCCACAATGAATCCCTCGGTCTCCGACTTAAGCCCAGCTGACCTTAAAAAGGCGAATGTCAGCCTAGTCGATAAACCCAGTGTTTCCATGTTTTTGTAGTATACACCGTGCATGGGTTTATCGACATGCTGCCTAAACAGGCTCTCCTGTTCGGCAGCTTTTATTTGGGCTTTCAGACGAGTCGGCTGAAGCTCAGTGACTGACTCTGGGTCAGCACCGCGCCGGCCGCCTCGTCTGGCGTCGAATACGAGACCGAATTCATCTGCGGCTCTTTTTGCTGCCTTAAACAATCCTGCGCCCACCCCTGCGATTTCGTGATCTCTCACTAATAGCAGGAGCGGATCCGAGCTCCTGAGGATGTTACATGCCATACTCAGTACTACTCTGCCATGCATACACTCCAGACCCAAGAGTCCTCGGCCCCCCCGATGACGTGGGAGGTAAACACGAGGAACGGACGATCTAGGATGAATACTCCTATGGATGTTCATCATCTTGCGGGTGTCTCTGTCTAGTTGGCGCAGCTCATCTACCGTCCATTTTACTACTCCAAAGGAGTAGAGCAGCACAGGAACGGCAAGCATGTTAGTAGCAGACGCCTTATTCTTCCCCGAAAGTTCGGACGACCAAATCTTTCGGAGTAGGCGTCTGTACTTGCCGCGGAGAGATTCCTTGATTTGTTGCACATCCTGGATGTGATGTTGTTGCACACCCAGGTATGTGTAGGTCTCTCCGGCATCCAGATGTCTTAGGATGCTTCCGTCTGCGAGCTGCGCGTCCTCAGAAAATTCCCCGCATCGCCCTCTCTTGAGGTGGACGACCGCGCACTTGTCCAACCCGAACTCCATATCAATGGCCCGCGTGTACTCCTCGACCACCCTTAGAGCATTTTGAAGTTCACGCTCTCCGGAGGCATACAGTTTCAGGTCATCCATATAGAATAAATGGGTGACTTTATGCCTCCGGTTGCTGGGTGGTCCACAGTGGTACCCGCGAGTTTGGCGAAGTTCAACAGATAACGGCAGCAGTGAGATGCAAAAGAGGAGGGGACTCAGAGAGTCTCCCTGGAATACTCCTCTTCTGAATGCCACCTGCTCTGTCGTAACCCGCTGTGCACCTGATGTTATGGTGAAGCGGGTCCTCCAGAGTGGCAGCAGTTGTTCTATGCATCTCACTAGTGGCTCTGCTACCGCAAGACATTTGAGCAAATGTAACAAAAGTTCATGTGATGTTGTGTCAAATGCCTTACGATAGTCAATCCAGGCCATCGATAGATTCCGCTTGTACTGCACAGAGTCCTGTGTAATACAGCGGTCTACCAGCAGGCTGTCCTTACAACCTGCCATGCCCTTCTTGCCGCCACGCTGCTCGTATATCTGCTGGAAGACCGGATCAACCTGCCGTAGTGTCCGAGCATACAAGATACGAGTAAATAGCTTGTAGCAGGAGTTCAGACAGGTGATTGGTCTATAATTCCTTGGGTCAGACAGATCACCCTTTTTAGGGATGAGCACAGTACGTCCCTCGACAAACCAGTCCGGAATCTGCTGCCCCTCGTTCAACCACTTGTTGAAAACTCGGGCCAGACGACGGTGTGTGGAAGGAAATTTTTTCCACCACCAGTTATTTATGCCGTCTGGCCCCGGAGCAGCGAAGTTCTTGGTGCCAACGAGAGCTTGTTGGACTTCCTCCGGACTGATTGCCGGGCACACTTCTTCCGGCTCTTCAAAGGTTCTGTGGCACAGAGCCTCGAAGTGTGCTATTGCTGGAGTGTTGCTATCGAACGGACGTGTTGTTTCGTAGATTCCTTTCCAGAAGCTTTCGACATCGGCTACAGTTGGTGGATTATCGACAACACGCTGTGGCTCTTGAAATAGGCAGGAAGGATTCGTACGGAACAAGGTATTTTGCTCCATACTTCGTACCCGCCTATTTAGCTTTTTCTTGATAGCCATAAGCGCTCGAATCCTATCTAAACAGTGCTGCTTAATAGTGAGCATCACTGTTAGATTTAGAGTGTGGTGCTGGCGTCTGAGTCCGGCTGCTGTTCGCCGGACTTTAGGCGTAAATGCCTTGCCAGTGGTTACGTATTCCACCACACTCTGGATTCGAGAAGCGTGTTGTCTGGCCAACTGTATTTTGCCTTCGATCTTTTGTACACGCCGCTTAGCCTTTTCGATACCGCTCGAGGGGTTGGTATTCCTCTCGCGGGGCACGAGTTGGCTAGCAGCGTTGTACACGGCACAGTTGATCTGCCAAATGTCGGCGTCTTCTGGTAATTCCTCATCGATAACAGCGTCCATCCGAGTCAGGTCTTGTGGCTTTAGGTTAGCCCTGGTGTTAAGGCTAACCCTCGTCCTTAAGTTGACTTCGGCGTACCTTCTAGGATGTTCCCCGTCAGCTCTTTGCCGCGGTGGCAGTGCGGCTGGCGCTTCTACCTGCTGACGGGGTGCCCTTACGTAACCTGTCCTGCGCAGGTAGGATACTTGATCCCTGAGCTGTTGCTCAGAGAAGGCGCGATGCTCTGGATGCGTGTCGCACCAGATTTCGTGCAATCGCGCCATGTACCCTCTGCGCGCAGGTTCGCTGCTCTCATAGCAGGTCAGCAAGTCATCTCGAAGTTCCCTCGTCCACTTAAAGCGTCCATGGTCATAGCGTGTGTTGTCATCATTGAGACCGTCCGGTATGGCCCCTCCAACTTGTCTCTGACCCCCATCCGGTTGGGGTCGATTGTGAGGGGCCCTTCCTCTGTGTGCTAGAACCAGAGAAGTGGATCTCAGAGTGGTTAGCCCTGAGATCCACGTCCGACATCTGTCAGGCAGAGTTGCCTCTGCCTGTCCAGGTACACCGCGTGGAGGCTGCCGGTCCGTTTTCCGTTATTATTTCCGTTATTATTATTATTATTATTATTATTATTATTATTATTATTATTTAGCCGATTTTCCAAGACTTTCTATTAACTATCTTAAACGCATAATATTCGGGATATATCAATTACAATTTGTCTCCCTCTTATATCCAAAAAAGTCTGCAAAGGGAAGAGACCGATGTAATTGAGTTAGACGAGCTTATAGGATTTGCGAGTTTATTCTAGATTTCGCAATACTATCAAATATAAAATATGGATAGCTCCTCAAGATGCCAGAGAAGACGATGGAGACGATGAGGGAAATGAGTTGATTTCTAGCTACTACTGCGCATGTAAGTCTGGCGCTAGAACTCTGGGAACATATGCCCATGTGGCCAGGGTTCTATGGTTTCTAGGATATGCTCGACATATCCTCAAGTACGGCGCTTTTGAAAAACAATTTAGATGCTGCCAATAGACCACAACAACATAATCCTATCTGAGACACGTTATTATTCATGTTTCTCTTTAACTTGTTGGATATATAGTGGGCTTCTGTAAGTCCGACATGTCACCAATTCAGAGCCTAACGAGACTATTTCTCTCCCCGTTTTCGAGGATGCCGAACACGATGGCGGTAGTTTAAACTCTTTCCGAGTTAACCCCACCCCCTTAAACGGCCAAAAATCACTCCCGAAAGGGGTGAAACGCGGATACACCGTCCCATACCGACTAAACCAGCGTCACCCCCTGTTTTCGAGGATGCTGAACACGATGGCGATCGTTTAAACTTCTTTGGAGTTGACCTTACCCCCTAAACGACCAAAAACAACCCCCGGAAGGGGTGAAACGCGGATACGCCGTCTCATACCGGCTACATCAGCCCCCCCCCCCCCCCCCTTTAGAGGATCCTGAACACGATGGTGATGCTGGATCTTCTCCACGAAGCAAATTAATTCCTCAAACGGCTAAAAACTACCCCTTTGATACCCGGTTTTATGAAGTGCACCGGATAAGAGAAAATGAATCATATGTTCACAGATCATTGAATGCACACCGGATGATAAATAAATACCTATTATTTCTGCTTACATCATTGTTAAAAAATATTATTTTGGGTATTCAGCAGATAACTTTCAAAGAAAACATTCGTTTCTTTCATATACCATTGGTGCAAGTCTGACCAAAAAAGGAAGATCGACAAGACTCCCCCTACGGTGACTTCTTTCATACACCTACCATATCTAAGATTCAGCATGAAAAGCAATAAAACAACCGCTCTTTCTATATATTCCTTTCTATATATTCGTCATTGACCTCCATTGTCCATCTCTCTTATATGCAGACGACTTGAAAATATATTTCAGGGTCAATAGTTTATCGGATTGCAATAAGCTACAAGCGGATTTAAACTTAATTCACGAATGGTGCGATAAATTTAAACTATCTCTAAACATAAATAAATGTAATGTAGTCTCATTCACAAGAAAAATAAACAAATTGCAATTTGATTATACTATTAATTGTGCTAATCTGACACACCAAGACAGTCTTAAAGACCTAGGTGTAACATTTGACTCGCAATTATCCTTTAGAGAACACACCAATAACATAGTGACATCATCATTTAAAATGCTAGGCTTTATAATACGCAACGCTCGTGATTTTCAAAACATAAATACCTTAAAAACATTATATAATACCCTGGTACGACCTAGACTAGAATACGCAAGCGTAGTATGGAACCCTCACTACCATGCTCTGAGTAACAATATTGAAGGAATTCAAAGGCGGTTTTTAAAATTCTTGGCATTTACAAACGATCACCAGTATCCGCCTATAGGATATGACCATTCCTCACTACTGAATCGTTTTATGTACAGCTCTATGAAGCAGCGTAGAGAGATGCAAAGCGTAATATTCTTATACAAGCTTCTAAACAACATGATTGACTGTCCAGAATTACTTGAACAAATCAACTTTAGAGCACCTATCAGGCCAACTAGATCTACGTCACTGTTTTACCTTCCTAATACCCACACGAATACCTTAATGTTTTCCCCACTATATAATATCTGCCGGAATTACCAAACCATAGAAAACGATTTTCAACACTCGATTAAGCCAAATTAAATTAAGTTTCTCATAGTTTATGTTTATATATAATTATATTAATTTAGTAATAATAATTATTAGTTAGAGTAGTATCTGTTTAGTTCTAGGTTATAGTAATTTAGGTTATACATAATATAATAACTGTACTTCTGTTATATTCTACATATATTATAAGCTTACGTCTGTAGGTAAACCTTAAGGCCTTATTTGTAAACAATTTGTATTATCCCGGCCCTGTAAATGGAATGTAAATTCTGTAGGGTTCGTGTATGTAAATAAATAAATAAATAAATAAATAAATAAATAAATAAATAAATAAATATATTGATGATTCAAATCTGATCATGCTAATATATATAATATTAAGCATCTCTAGCCCTACCTAGAGGATACTATATCACAATCAAACGTTTATTACATTTCAAAGTCAAGAAAATACTAAAAAGCACAAAGAAAATAGTTGTCAAGTAAATAGATGTCTTCCTGTCAGTTTTTTGATATGAAAATATTTCATTTTTATTTTCTAATAGTAACTTTCATTTCGAATTGGATTTATATCCTTCTGACGAGTTCTAAAGAGAACGAAAAAGATGACGAGAAGAAGTACAATGTTTAAAGGAATTAATCCATCGAAAATATGATATACTTCAATTATTGGACATGCATGCGGTGAGCAAAATTTTATAACTATTTTCTTTGTACTTTTTAGTATTTTTTTGACTTTGAAATGTAATAAACGTTTGATTGTGATATAGTATCCTCTAGGTAGGGCTAGATATGCTTAATATTATATATATTAGCATGATCAGACTTGAATCATCAATATATAGAAAGAGTGGTTGTTTTATTGCTTTTCATGCTGAATCTTAGATATGGTAGGTGTATGAAAGAAGTCGACAAGTCACCGTAGGGGGGAGTCTTGTCGATCTTCCTTTTTTGGTCAGACTTGCACCAATGGTATATGAAAGAAACGAATGTTTTCTTTGAAAGTTATCTGCTGAATACCCAAAATAATATTTTTTAACAATGATGTAAGCAGAAATAATAGGTATTTATTTATTAAACTAGACGAGTTTTGGGGCTCTAAAGGAATGTTTGTTTTTTGTAATTTTTAATATATTTGTCAAGTAAATAGATGTCTTCCTGTCAGTTTTTTGACATGAAAATATTTCATTTTTATTTTCTAATAGCAACTTTTATTTCGAATTGGATTTATATCCTTCTGACGAGTTCTAAAGAGAACGAAAAAGATTGTACAATGTTTAAAGGAATTAATTCATCGAAAATATGATATACTTCAATTATTGGACATGCATGCGGTGAGCGAAGTTTTATAACTATTTTCTTTGTGCTTTTTAGTATTTTCTTGACTTTGAAATGTAATAAACGTTTGATTGTGATATAGTATCTTCTAGGTAGGGCTAGAGATGCTTAATATTATATATATTAGCATGATCAGACTTGAATCATCAATATATAGAAAGAGTGGTTGTTTTATTGCTTTTCATGCTGAATCTTAGATATGGTAGGTGTATGAAAGAAGTCGACAAGTCACCGTAGGGGGGAGTCTTGTCGATCTTCCTTTTTTGGTCAGACTTGCACCAATGGTATATTAAAGAAACGAATGTTTTCTTTGAAAGTTATCTGCTGAATACCCAAAATAATATTTTTTAACACCGGATGATGATTCCAGGTTTCTTGGTTAACTGTTCAACTGAAAAAATAGGCGCATACTTCGTGTCTAGTTTTTAGGTGGGAAAATCAGGTATAAGGAATCACTGGTAAAATTTCATTTATTTTATTATATTAAATAATGAACCTTTTTATTGACGTATAGGCATTACAGTATCCGAGGTCTTGTTTTTATGCTAATCTTGCACGTGGTCCAGTTACAGTAAAAGTGGAGGCGCAGAGATGTTGCGCGGGATGAAGTGTACTTTTGAATGTAATTCTTTCGTATATGTCGTTTTCCCACCTAAAAACTAGACTTGAAGTATGCGCCTATTTTTCTCAGTTGAACAGTCAATCAAGAAACCTATATTCATCATCCGGCGTGTATTCAATGATCTGTGAACAAATGATTCATTTTCCCTTATCCGGTGCACTTCATAAAACCGGATATCAAAGGGGTAGTTTTTGACAGTTTGAGGGGTTAGTATGCTTCGGGGAGAGAAGTGAAAGTTGTGTTCATTCCAAAGACAGGGCAGATGGATTATACCACCCCCAAAGCATATAGGCCTGTCAGCCTAACCTCGTTTCTCCTCAAGACGATGGAGAAGCTATGTGAACGATACATAAGGGATGTCGTAGTGAAAGACAACCCTCTGCATCCCAACCAACATGCATACACATTGGGAAGATCCACCGACACCGCCCTCCATGCGGTCGCGAGTCGGATTGAGAAATCCTTGGACAATAAAGAGTCCACCCTAGGTGTATTCATAGACATAGAAGGCGCGTTTGATAAAACCACCTTCCCAAAAATCACGGCAGCCCTAGTGGAGAGAAACGTCCCCACGATTATGGGAAGCTGGATATCCAACATGCTCTCCAAAAGAGCTGTACAAATCAGTGTGGGAGACGCTTCTGTACGAGGAATGGTCGCGAGAGGCTGCCCGCAGGGAGGTGTAATATCACCACTGCTATGGAACTTAGTTCTCGACAGCCTCTTGCGCCACCTCAACTCAGAGGGTTTCCACACAATCGCCTACGCAGATGATGTAACAATACTGCTCAACGGAAAATTTGAAGGAGTCCTCTGTGAAAGGATGCAGGGGGCTCTAAGAATAATTGAAAAATGGTGCAGAGAACACTCGCTGTCTGTTAATCCCAGGAAGACGGAGATGGTTCTCTTCACAAGAAAAAGGAAACCAGGAGCACTGGAAGCACCAGTTCTCCTGGACACAACACTAAGTTTCGCATCAGAAGTGAAATACCTTGGGGTAACCTTCGACGCCAAACTAACATGGAATCTTCACTTAGACAGAAGACTAAAAAAGGCTTACATTTCTTATGAGCAGTGCCGCAGGACCGTGGGGAAAACCTGGGGAATGAAACCCAAAGTGGTCATGTGGATATACACTGCCATCATAAGACCAATGATAACCTATGGAGCTGTGGTCTGGTGGCCTAAGAGTAAACAGACTACAGCGAGAGCCAAGCTCAGCCAAGTGCAGAGAGTTGCCTGCCTAAGCATAACAGGAGCTATGCGAACAACGCCGACGAGAGCAATGGAGGTAATGCTGTGTTTGCCACCACTGGATTTACATCTAGGAGAAGTGGCCTTAATAACAATGGCACGCCTCAAGTCCGTTGGCCTACAACCAAATGTAGGCTGTGGGGAGACCAGAAGTCGCCTGTGGAACGAGGCTGTCAGGAAGACGCCTCTTATACAGGCATGCACAGATGGCATCTCTCCCCGATTTGTCTTTGATAGACCCTACACAATACAGACAAACAGTGAAAACGAGACCGCTGGTGAAGGTGTGATTAACATTTTCACAGACGGATCAAGGAAGAAGGAGGGGGCAGGATGTGGAATATATTCCAGAAGCCTGCAAATCCAATATAAATGGACTATGGATGAGCGAGCCAGCATAGTACAAACTGAACTGGCGGGCATAACCATAGCCGCAAAAGAGATTGTCCGCAGACAAACTACGGGCAAAACAATCAGGATCTACACAGACTGTAGACAATCACTACTAGCCCTGAGAAGTTACAAAATAACCACAGGAGCAGTATGGAAATGTCATCAAGCACTTGTGGGTGCCTCCAGTACGAACAACATCTCGGTATGCTGGGTGAAAGGACACGCACAGTGCAGTGGCAACAAAAAAGCCGACAAACTGGCCAAGAAGGCAGCAGGCCAACTTATTTTTGGACCAGGCCCGGCCAGTCTGTTACCGATTACGGCGATAATACAATTAATTAAGGAGAACACCCACAACGAATTTAAGAAGCTGTGGGATGAAACAAGCAGCTGTCAGCTTGCTAGGGAACTACTCACGTATCCCAACAAGAAAACAGCAATGGACTACCTGGCAATGACCAGAAGGAATCTACGTTTTATAACAGGAATCCAGACTGGACACTGTCCGCTAAGGAAACATCTATACAATATGAGATTAAGCGAAACACCTCTTTGCAGAGGTTGTGAACAAGAAGATGAGACGGTTCAACACATACTCTGTGACTGTTCAGCCGTCTCATCAATTAGAGAATCCATCTTGGGAGAGCGTTGGCCTACCTTGGCCAATGTAAGGGAGATGCCCCTAGGCAACATCACCACCTACTTCGAAAGAATAGGTTGGCTGGAGGCCTAGGCGAGTGTCTGCCTAGAGGGAGGATGTACAAGGGGTCCAATGGGGCCTAAGTGCTGTGGTTTTTGACCACCCTCCTGCTAATTCCATAATTCCATAATTCCATGCTTCGGGGAGAAGATCCAGCATCACCATCGTGTTCAGCATCCTCGAAAACGGCAGATAGACGAAGGCTTAGTCGGTATGAGACGGCGTATCCGCGTTTCACCCCTTTCGGGAGTTGTTCTTGGCCATTTAGGAGGTGGGGTCAACTCGAAAAAATTTTAAACCACCACCATCGTGTTTAGCACCGGGCGATGCAAGTTTAGTCGATATGAGACGGCGTATCCGCGTTAACCCTTTTGTGGGGTGGTTTTTGTTTATTTGTAGGGGGGGGGATTAACTCGGAAAGAGTTTAAACCACCGCCATCGTGTTCAGCATCCTCGAAAACGGGGGGGGAGACATAGTCTCCTTAGGCTCTGAATTCGTGACACTTTTCGAGGTTTTTTCCGACTCACAGTAACTACTAATATGCTTATGATCTATTATTATCATTAAACCAAGCGCGGTCCTAGGGGGGGTAAAGGGGGGTAATTACCCCCTCCCCCAGAAAGGACACAAAAGGAAGAAAATATTAAGTTTGTTATAACTTTATTAACTCCATACAACAAAAATAACAATCCAGGTCGGCCCTTGCATTAAACATATTACTTGCTTGTTACATTATTTGTTGCTTGTTACTAAATATAGTAATTAAGAGCGTCGTGCACTGTTCACTTTTATCGTACGATGGAAACATGTGGCGTCATTATTTGCACCCACAAAATCGCATAACGATGGTAGCGCTTTCAGGATAGAGATGAAAGTGTTTCTTATAAGTGCTTATTACAAAAATAAATGTTCAGTTTCCTTGATAATTTGAACCTGCATAATAGTTTTACCGACTTCGAATACGATTTTCTTGAAAATTTTCCAGTTTTCTATGTTGGGCCTGTAAACTTCGTTCAATTGGTCGAATACTACATCATACTATTTTTTTATCAAAATTAACCAATATTCACCCTGTATATGAACAAATATTTTGTCACAATATATTATTTTTAGTTAAATAAGAAAATTGCAAGAAAATTGCAATCGAATCTTTAAATTATCACAAACATGTTTTATGAAAAAATCACTTTTTAATTTCAACCCCCCTGTACCTCAAAAACTACTCATCGGCTTGAGTTGAGACTTTTACAGTTTTAATTAGGAGATTACACTTTATTACGTACTAAATATTCAGAAAATTTCACCGAGAGCCATTTTATATGAAAAAATGTGCGTGGTCCTTACAAAAATACCTACCTTTACTTTATTTATACACAAAAAATAGATAGGAAGTAAAAATATACGTTTATATATAGGTTATACTTTTCAGCTTTTATGATTCTTCTAATTGGGATATCACCATATGGAAATTTTAGTTTAGTTTAAAACCGATAATAAACCTTAATTACACATCTTAAATAAATGTCTGAAAAAATATTCCAGCGAAAATTTTAGTATTAATTTATGGTTTTGAGTTATGAATGTAATTTTGTCAGTAAATATTAATATAGGTATGTAGAAATATTTGTTAAAAGATCCAATTAGATTCCATATCTATTTTAATCATTTTAGGAATTACCTTCCTATAATTTCCAGCTTCTACCGCAAATTGAGATCATTTTTCACGCATATGTGCGGAATTTTTTCCTAGTAAAATTGCAAAACTGTCTACTATGTGCACACAACCAGTTTTAAAATAAGTACTTAGATGTTGTATAAACATTTTAAATTTTTATGTTGTCGTAAATTGCCTTTCAAGCTGTCCTCAGATCTAGTTCTATTGTTAATGAAATATTCCGTTAAATGATTTATTCGCGAAGAACATAAATATTTATTTTGTAGTTCCCTGTGATGACTAATAACATAATGAAGGAATTGTTATAATTGCTATATTTTACAGCAAATCCTTCAAATTTTTACAATGTTTACCCAAGTTTAAGTGAAGTTGCTTAATATTTTTTTTAATACGCCTTTATTAGGTCGACCTGTATCTATGTATATATGTAAGTAATAAGGTCTAAGGAACTGAATTTCACCCACTTCTAACTGTTGTATCATCATGAAACTTGACAATTGTGTATAGCTCTGATGACAATACAATATAGTGTACTCAATATTACAATATGTTCAAAATGGCCACCACTCCAAGATGGCGGATTATCATTTTCCCTTGATATGGGTATCAAAAGAAAGGGCTTGATAAGTAGAAAATAAATATGTGATCAAAATTTAAAAATTCAAAATGGTGGCGTCAGCATGGCGGATAGGTTTTATCAATTATCGTCGGATTCGACTGAAAATCTGTATCTGTGGGTTATCGAGGTTGCATATTACAATTGAACGTAGTTATGCAAAATGGAACCAAACCACAATTTGCATTTCTTGAGAAAAAGCGGTGTAAAGTTATGCAACGGGAATTTTTTAATTTATGATTTTTATTTGCTCATCATATACGATAAATAAACCATTGCAGATTTTAGTTCTTTATATTTTTGGCATTTTTTTTTTTAATCTTATGACCTTTTTTGAGCAAAACATGGCTTGGTTCCTTTTTGCGTTTTAGTATTTTCGTTAAAGTAAAATCTCAAAATGTTGCACTAATCATATTTCTTTAATACAAAAAGTAATCAATAATGCTTGTTTCTTCTACATCCAGTGGAAGTATAGTAACGACAAAAAGTTTTTTTAAATTTTTTATTGTTCAAATAGGCCTAGAATGTCATGAAATGTCGAGATTTTAAGTTTGAGCAGAAACAAATTTCTGTCTCTCTGAAAGTTTTTTTTGTGCGCACGATTACTTTGGAACCGTTTACGATATCAACTTGAAATTTGGTACACGTTTGTATTTTAACGAGATCTGCAACTAGATTTTATTTTGATCTTATTCCGTTGAAGGGTAAATTGGGTAAATGGGGGAAAATAGGTAAATCAAGCAGGTAAGAGTTCATAAAATTGGTATATAATATAGTATATACAAGAGAAGCTAAAGTCTCAAAAAAAAATTTGGCATTAGCCACCCCCATTACAACCCCCACCCCATTATAAAAGGGGACGAAAAGAAAATTGTGTTTTAGTGGGTGTAGAAGAACCAAAGGCCTCAAAATATTTTTTTACTTCATCCATCCCCACTACTCCCACCCCACTACTGATGTAGGATATCGTTTTATGGTTTTTGGAGTAGACGATTTCAAAATATTATTAAAGTTCCACATACAAAATTTTTTCGTTGTGAGAGACTTGGATAGAAAATCTGGATGTGGAAGTAGTGATTCCTTGGGCAGCAGTATTCAAATACTAACATTTAACGCTAAAATATATGTTATTATGAAATATGGGAAGCTACTGCTCTTCATCCTCTACATCATCACTAGCATAAAGTTTTGTGTAGAAAGGAATACAATCCTTTGGTAATAAATGCCATATAGATTTAAGGCCATTCAGTTTCTCCAATGCTATTGGTTTGCCCTAGGGCCATAGTGGATTTAGATCAGATTTGGAACAACAATAAGCAACAATAAGCAGAATGATCCTTTGTGGTGAATGACCTTTGGCAGCACGACAACTGTTAGTGGCTTTGGGAATAATTTTAGCATTGTTAAGTTCCAACTCTGTATCAGTTTTGAAATCTGTCTTCATAAATAAAGAAAAAGGCTTTTCTTTTTTCAGTACTATTTCCCTAGCTTTAAGCCAACTTACGTCTTCTCCTTTGACACTCCTCTTTCTATTCGTGATACTGTTTTCTACTGTTTTCGCCGTTAGGGTATTAAAATTCCCAGAAAAGGGCCAACCCACTGTAACGGTCGAACAATAAATTGCAAAAAGGAACCAAGACGCCTGGATCTTTTTTGTATAACTGCTTTTCTCTTTCTATCGTTTCCTTTTGGTTCTTTGCATTATTATAATAGAAATTATGTCTCCAGCTAGCTGGATCCTTTTGCATCAAAATAGTGGATAAATTTTGCAATTTATGGTCTTATTCGTATGAAAATCGATATCTGGGAATTTTCGAGGTCACAGATTATAAATATTTAGTCGAATTCTTTACATAAATGTCGAAAGTGCCAAAATTCTCTCCTTAAATATAAGACTAAAAAGTAAAAAATAAATTAATTCTTTAAAAAACTAAAAAAACACGCTTTTATAAGTACTGCCCTAAAAAGCAAAAAACAATCGTCGAACCAGTTCTCTCTGTCTACCCCGTAAGGGTCTTAATATAAGCCATGTTTGTAATTAAGTATAATATTTGATTATAAAAGCATGGTGCGCTTTTCATCTGATCTA
This sequence comes from Rutpela maculata, assembly GCA_936432065.2. Classification (NCBI taxonomy): domain Eukaryota; kingdom Metazoa; phylum Arthropoda; class Insecta; order Coleoptera; family Cerambycidae; genus Rutpela; species Rutpela maculata. Next base: position 110,005,081 of record OW386291.2, read on the forward strand.
AGAATGTCTTCAGCGTTTTAATTATTGAACCTGTTAGAAATAGTGCTCGAAAAGCACCCCACGCTTTTATTCTCAAATATTATACTTAATTACAAACACGGCTTACACTAAGGCCCTTACGGGGTAGACAGAGAGAACGGGTAGAACAGGTTCGATGATTATTTTTTGCTTTTTAGTGCAGTATTATTTATAAAAGCGTGTTTTTTTGGTTTTTTAAACTAGTAATTTATTATATCAGGTTACTGGAGTATATACCTATAAATATTTTGCATGATATGCTTGCCCAAGAAAAGTAAACAATTCTTATAATTTTTCTAACACAAACTTATTTGAATTAAATTTATTCAGTAATACAACGTATTCAGATTAGAGCACTTATTAATATTTGACGTTCATATTAATACATTTTGTTAATAAATCTCCAGTGGTAATGTAGATGAACTCACCACCACTCGTCTGAATTGATTTTTTACTTTCACGTCCAGTGGAAGTATAGTTACGACATTTTTTTTTTAAATTTCTATTGTTCAGATAGGTTTAGAATGTCATGAAACGTCGAGATTTTAAATTTGAGCAAAGAAAATTTCTGCCTGGCGGTCTGTCTGTCGGTGCGTCCGTCTGTAACTTCTTTGTGCGCACGTTTACTCTAGAACCGTTTAAGATTTTGACTTGAAATTTTTTGGTACACGTATGTATTTTAACGAGATCTGGAACTGGATTATATTTTCATCTTATTCTGTTGAAAGGTTGGGTGGTAAATTGGGGTAACTGAGGATGAATAGGTAAATCAAGCAGGTAAAAGTCCATAGAATTGGTATTTACTATATACAAGAGAAGCCAATATTTCAAAAAAAAAATTGGCATTAGCCACCTCCATTACTACTTACTAAGGTTCGTTTTTATCACTTTAAAAGTTCCAAATATTGATTTTATCACTCACAGGAACTAGGTAATGATAATTGCTTTTTGCAGCTTTATATGATCATGGTGGGTAGTTGTAGTTGTTGCGGCTAGCATTACGTTATTTGAACTACAACGTGACGTCACTATTTTAAGTCAAATAACTTACTACTTCAGCTTCCAACTGACTATGGTCTACTTGTATTCATCGATGTTCTGAAAACTTTTTTACCAGTTAACATACACACACACAAAGTATATGGTTAAAAAATTGAGAATATCATCATATGTTAAGTTAATTGAAGAGCTAAGTGGATAAAAGTGTTATGTGACATTTTTGAAAATTTTGAGATTTCTACACAGACAACTATTTTAACTTATAATATATCATTTCAATAAGTTTTTGGGATAATAAACCTTTCCTAAATGCGTTTTAATGTTTGATAAAGGTGTTATGTACATATGGTTTTTATATAATTTAATGATCACATAACACCTTTATCCATTACTGTGCGATATTAAATTGTTTTAATCCAAAACACTTTGCTTTTAAAGATATGTTATATTGACATTAATGTGACAAGTTGTGTTAAGTGTTTCTTACTATTATAGGCCAGTCGTAGTAAACTGATATTACATATGGCAATGAATAAACGATTTCATGAATCATGTAAGATATTTATAAATTGGCTGATATTTGGAAATAGTGCTTATAGTGTTTTAATCCATGTATTCATTTCATTCAATTTCGAAATGGTATGAGATGGTACAAGAGTCGAGATGGTACTTGAGTATCTAATTGCTGTAAACACATTTATACCTTTTGGCAATTCAGCAGAAATCAGTCACATAGTGGCAATTTCTTCCCAGGCAAGTTTTAATAATGTTTTAAAAACAAAACATTATCAATATAAAATGCAATAATAAAATACGAATTTACCAAAGTATTCTAGCAAATTAGTCTGTAAATCAAAAATACTGGAAAGTGACGCTTTGCGGTGTTGATTTTTGTACAAACATTTTTATGCTGACAAGTAGAAGAGAGCTGGACCGTAGAAATTTTTATGACAGGAGCAAAACTGATATCTGGTATGGCTTCTGCCCACCCAATATTTTGAAAGAGCATTAAATTGTTTAAGGCAAATCTGGCGAATTCCGAAATTCTTGCGGAAAAAATAATAAGTATGATAATTACGCCAATCAAGTCAAAGGTCATTTGGGTTTGTAAGGTTATCGTTTAAGAATTACAGGGTTCGCTATGCTTACATCTATTGGGTTAAAAAAAATTAAAAAAATAACATAAATAATACTAAAGAATACGGAGAAAATTACAAACTAGCTTTCGAACAACAAAAGCGTGACGGGGCAAAAGTTACAGTAGATAGAACGATTTGCTTTCTTACTTTAGATCTTCAGCAAACCATGCCGCTGCCAAAATTAAGTACGTCGAAAGCATTTTACCTTCGTCAAATGTGGTTTTACAACCTTGACATACATACATTGAGGAATACTGAAAAAAAAAAACGTTCTTTTTCACATGGACTGAAGATATGGCCAGCCGTGAAAGCCTAGAAATTGCTAGTTGCTTACATAACTTTTCACAAATTTACAATGAATATTTCCAAGAAAAGATCGATCACATTATAATATGGCCCGACTCCTGTGGTGGACAAAATAAAAACTTCAATATCATTACACTTTACCAGTTGTTGATTTTAAAGAGAGAAAAGTTATCGACCATAAATTTTCGGAGATGGGACATTCATATTTAGATTCAGACAGAGACTTTGGCAGAGTCGAGAAAATTTTAAGGAAACATCAAAACATCTACGTTCCGGACCAGTATCGAGAAATTTTAAGAACTCCCAAAGACGCCGTTGTCATAGATATGAAGAATCATTTCAAGGATATTGATGGAATTGCCTCAAAACTCAATTTGTACAACAGGAAGAAAAACTTGAACAATGAAAAGGTTTATTTTCACGACGGTATAAAATGGCACCTATGGGTGCTACTATTATATCACTAGATGAAATGACTCCATTTTACAAAGTCGATATTTTAAAGAAAAGGAATATGCATAAGATAAATTCCGACTGTATTGCTCTAACGGTGTTTAATGAAAACAAGGGCAGCCTAAGTGTAAGAAAACTGGCCAATCTTAAAGAACAATAACCATTCATAAATGAATGGTAAGGCCGTATTATCACAACATACTTGGAAATGACCAAACTGTGGCTCAAAACCGTAGAACTGTCCGACTACCTAAAAATTCTACAATGTTTTAATAATAATAAAATATGTTTAATTTCTTGACACTTTTATTCACTAATTCCTTATTCATTTCAGAGAAACTTATGAGCGGATAAAGGTGTTATGTACATTAATTTTTTAAAATTTTCGAAAATAATGACAACTGACAACTTTAGTTATTTGTCTCTGAAAAGTACATCAAATGTCAATATCATCGCAAAATGCAAGCTATATAGTTGTTATAACAAAAAAGTTCTCGCCTAAAAACTTTCGAGTTAAATTACTCAATAACGTGTTTTTGTGACATAACCCCTTTATCCACTTAGCTCTTCAATTGTAATCAAGTAGAGACATCCATATTCTTCATTGAAATAACTTACAGTTTCAAGTTGAAAATGTATTAGCCTTAGAATAAACAATTCGTATATTTGAAATAAATAATAGAATTCTTTGTTTCTCTGTAAGTATATTTATTGAAAAAGTAGCTGCTTAGCTTAAGAGAAGTATATTCAAATCGAGACGTTTATATTCTAAATATAAAACTATGCATAATTTCAAGTAAAAAATACTACTTTTGGAACAAACATAATATAAAAGGTCTCGACGGTTAAGTATATGGAATTGAGCCCAGCGGCTTTTTGGTCTGTTCATTCACATGAATGTTGCTTATGATGACTAGGAATACTCTATAAAATATATAATAAACCTTTATCTCCTATATTACCAGAGATATGGCGATAACAACCCTCAACTTTAAAATTAATTTTTTTCAAAACTATTGAAGATAACACAGCCACACAAAAAAAATAAAGTGTCTTGACCCCAGAGACTGACTAGGTAGACTTTATGTTTTTCGGGTCGCTGAATCCGAATCCGGGGTCCATTTGATCCCATCTCATCAGGTTTAAGGTCATTTGAAGGTCAAATTGAGATATGACCGTGAAAAATTCCGTAAAAAATTTATGTTTATGTTTTTGAGGTTGCTGAATCCGAATGCGGGGTTTATTTGATCCCATGTTATCAGGTTAAGGTCATTTGAAGGTAAATTGAGATATGACCGTGAAAAATTCCGTAAAAAATTTATGTTTATGTTTTTGAGATTGCTGAATCCGAATCCGGGATTTATTTGACACCATCATGTCAGAATCAAGGTCAAATGAAGGTCAAACACATGAAATTCAATAATACAATCTTTTTTGACCCCGGATTCTGAAAAAGCAGAAAATTTTACGTCCAAATACATCCTGAACGGTTCATGGAACCGATTTCTTAGGTTATTTGTTGGTTATCAAGCGGTCAAATGCTTATTTTCCATTTCTTAGCTGATATATCGATTGTAAATCGAAAACTTGCGTCTATGACTAGTGACCTTTAAGTTTTTGTGGACGCTTATCATGATCCCGGTATCCATTTGATACCATGATGTATAAACTGAGGTCAAACGAAGGTCAAACGCTATAATTCGAATGATATAATTTTTTGGACCCTGAAAGATCATCTGCAGGTCAAATACAGATTTCTTTTGAATCTTTCAACTGAATTGTGAAACCGTCAGCATTAGCGTTACCCGATGTACACCACGAGGAGGTTGCGTGAACGGATTTTGTACATCATTTAACCCTTTTAAGAGTTGTTTTCAAGATGATAAATGGATAGGTGATCAATGAACTAAAAAACAAATTATAAATTGAATAAATAAATAAATAAATAAATTAATTAATTAATTAATTAATTAATAAGAATAAATAGATAAATAAATAAAAATCAATGGTGCCTAGTTTCACGCAATGACTCAATGATTCCGAACCTAATAAAGGTGGGGTTATGTCAGTCTATAAACAGGGAATTCTTTTCCCTCTGTAACTCAGTATCTGGTTTGATGTAAAATAAAATAAATAAATGAATAAATAAGAGTTGCTGTGCCTAGTTTCACACAGTGGCTTATTGGTCTCGAATTCAGTAAAACTGATCTATAGGGCTGTACCAGTCTAAAAACAGGGAATTTGTTTCCCTCTGTAACTCAGTATCTAATTCAAAATAAAATAAAATAAATTAAAAGAATAAATTAACAAATGAGTGGATAACACAAATAACTGTAATTAATAACTGTCTAGAATAACTAAATAACGTTGCATAAATATATAAACAATACAAACGAATGAATACATAATACATATAATTTTAGTTTTTCTCTCTCTTTGAGCTATATCGAGTTCGCTTTTCCTCAAAAGACCTGTGTAATGGATTTCGTTTACGTTTCCTGCTATTGTTTCGGATTTCTCTTTGTAGATTCCAGCAGAAATCTGCCATCATGTTTTCGTCTCAACTTCCTTGGTATCGAACTTCCATCACCTTCAAATCTTGATGGAACCTCTCGCCTTGCTCTTCGCTAAAGTCACCGAGATTGTTTGGAAATTTATCAAGGTGAGAGTCAAAGAAATGTAATTTCAAATTCATCAGACAACCAAGCTTTTGAAAGTCTGCGATCATTTTCGCAACAAATTCTTGGTAAAAAGGGCTTTTTGTATTTCCCAGAAAATTTTGAGCCACTGTTTTAAAACTTTGCCTAGCTTCTTTTTCAAATTCATTCATTGTATCAATGAAGGTGTTGTCTTTGAACATTGTCCTTATTTGAGGTCCATCAGAATACGGGGTTAAAAAATTTATATCATTGGAATTATGGCATTTGACCTTCGATTGACCTTGGTTTATAAGTCATGGTATCAAATGGATACCGGGATCGTGATGAGCGACCACAAAAACTTGAAGGTCACTAGTCATAGACGCAAGTTTTCGATTTACAATCGATATATCAGCTAAGAAATGGAAAATAAGCATTTGACCGCTTGATAACCAACAAATGACCTAAGAAATCGGTTCCATAAACCGTTCAGGATGTATTTGGACGTAAAATTTTCTGCTTTTTCAGAATCCGGGGTCAAAAAAGATTGTATTATTGAATTTCATGTGTTTGACCTTCATTTGACCTTGATTCTGACATGATGGTATCAAATAAACCCCGGATTCGGATTCAGCAACCTCAAAAACATAAACATCAATTTTTTGCGGAATTCTTCACGGTCCTATCTCAATTTGACCTTCAAATGACCTTAAACCTGATGACATGGGATCAAGTGGACCCCGGATTCGGATTCAGCGACCCGAAAAACATAAAGTCTACCTAGTCAGTCTCTGGGGTCAAGACATTTTATTTTTTTTGTGTGGCTGTGTAATTAATTGAAATTAATAGGAGACGTTGATATAAAATAGCTTTATATTTTACATTTATTTACATTCATATTACGTCATTTAGTACATAAAAAAAATTTAATTTTTGTGGGTGCTGTTTTTATATCAACTTCTTGAGTGACGTCCACCAAATAAATCTATATTATTTAACACTAACATAATTATCGTGTGTACATTTACTTTAAAAATCATTTATATTATTCTGTTATCATAAAGAAAAGCAAATAATGAGTTTTTTGAGTTTAACACTCAATGGATTTTGGGTTTGACGGTACCGTTGGATTGGAAAAATATTTTAAATCCAACAGAAGTTTGTGATTACAAGAAACTGCTTACAAACACGCATACCCACATAACAAACACATACATACAGATATTTTTTATTAGATATTTGATTTCAGTGTCTTATTGAAGCAGATTTCGGTACAAAATTTTTTTTCTACAATGGCTATTTTTGTCGGCTTATAATTGTAATGAAGCATTCTTTAAATTCTTGCTCCATTACTAAGATTCCGGATTTACACACGACACCAATGTGCACACGGCCCGCAAACCTACCTATCTCCCGTCTAGAGGCATGGATTTGCACACGACACTAAACTATACGCAGTTCTACGTCACCAGTAAGCGAGGATTCTCGGATATAAAAGCCCGGCCGCAAATCAACATAATTCAGAGTGGATAATTGTGCCAATCTGTCTACAGCGTGCTGAGCTGGACATATTACAGTTTTGTACATCTCCCGACGCAAACACGACGGAACGAATGCAATCTGACCCTGGGTATCCTACAGCGTGTTGAACTGGGACCCCTCGAGTCGTTAGTTATTCCCCGGCGCCGTTTCGCCGCCAAAACCAGAGCGAATAAGCCTGACCTGGAGACCTCCTACAGCGTGTTGAACTGGGAAACTTCTTGAGTCGACGATATTCACCCGACGCCCGATGCCACTCCCGTAGCAACAACAAACGTCGCATCGCAATCGTTACACACTCTCTCTCTCTCTCAGATAATAGAAAATGTTGTCCTAAGAACCGTAAAAGATACGGACATATAATTGTACCTGTATGTTATGTAACACTGCCTGTTTGAAGAAGTAAATAAATTGTTTATATTTTTATTGGGCTGTCTTATTAACTAATCTGGACCCTGATTAATCTCCGAACCAGCTACCCGACAACAAACCGTTACATAATATAATGTATTTATTTGATTAAATCCATTAGGTATAATAATATTACGTTTTACTTTAAATTCTTTATTTGCAACTGTTTTTGCCAAATTGAAATAATGTTAATACACGATCATTAAAAAAATGTCATCAACTATTTATAATTAAACTTTTATTACTGTTGCGTTATATTAAGTAATACAAAAATAATAAAATTTAAGAAAAACATAACAATAATTAAAAGCTAGGTTGCATTTTCAAACATGCCATTCAAATATACTGAGCCCTCATTTTAATCGCGAATATCTCAAAAACGGAGGAAAAAGTTTTTAAAAAATTGTGTTTATTATGTGTCTGTTGCTAAACCCGTATTAAAATTTAAATATCTTACGTTGAACAGTTTTGAATATCTCCTAAATTATACAGGGTGGAGCACTAGTGCGTCGGAAAAATACAAGTAAACTAGAGAAAAAAGTCTATAATCGGAAATTATTTTCGAATATACAGGGCGAGCCAAGACGAAATTACAGGATCAAGTGCCTTTTTTTTAAACGGAATGCTATGCATATTAATACATTTTTTGAAGCTTTGTAACGGGATTTTTGTCGAAATCCCGTTACAGTTCTTTTTTATCATATTTAAGTCATTAATTCTATGCATTCTTTGTATATAATGAACAATCACTTAAATTTGTTTAAATAAAATACACTCTTTACTGTTGTACTTCACTCTGCTATCATATAAAGACTGACTGCCTGGTCCTAATCCTTGTCCTGAGTCAGCAGTTACATCATAACAGCTCGAATGTTTTTATTATAAGAAATCACATACACCAATGAGTAGTAGTACACTACATCCACTTTTCCTTTTACAACAGTGTTAATGAAATTAACAATAATGTCCACAATGTGAGTTATGGCGGTGCACCAAATATAACAATATACCTACTTCGGCTCTACCACTCGCTTTTTCCAAAAATGACAAAGTACTAAAATCAAACTGAATTATTTTTGGTTGGGTTATACAAGGAGCCATACAACGTATATATCTTAAAGCGGATGTGTTAACTCCTCAGTTTAGCATAGGTTTTAAAATAGCCTACAAGTTTTAAGAAATAACTATATTAAGACCGATGGGACTTAAAACATACTTCTACAAGAATAAATCAGCGCACTTAAAGAGCAATTGATTATTTTGTAGGCATTTTAAGACAAGACACGTTTGAAGTAGAATTATTCACAACTAATATGGTCGATGCACACAGCTGCCACCACTTCCAAAGGTCAAGAAATGCACAACGGTCAGCCACACTGGGAAGGTTCCAGATTGAACAAAGAAATGTAATTTTTTTTTGTAAGAGAAATGTTTTTTAGAAAGAATTTATTAACATTGAATTATATTCTTGAAAGATGATACTGATTTATTTATTTTTAAGTCATCGAGGAGAAAAATAATTTATCCATATAGTTATTTAAATTTGCGTTTTTGGAGGGCGCAAGAATTTTGTAAGAACTGTCTAATTAGATTTTACAGTAAACTTAGCCTCGTTGAAAATTTTAGCCCACTCTGAGGGCTCTCAATACTTCACCTACAAGTAATCCCTCTCAGTACTCGCGATATGTTCATTTTATAACTATGTATGGCGTCCCATATATTTTCTTTTATATTTACTTTATTAAATACAAAACATTCTCTCAAGCATTTGTGTGTGCATTTTAAACTTTAATAAGTACTTATTCTAAACAAAGTATGGTTTTATAATACCCTTCAGATATTCTACGAGCAGAGATTTAGATGATTCATTAAAACTTGAAAGCTTTAAAAGTAGTTTTAAATGAAAATATGTAGGCCTTTCTCTAGGTGTACCCCTATACCCGTATAAGGTTTTAAGTTAGACCATTTACGTTTATAAGTAGTCTCAGAAATAAGCTTTTAGAATATCTTATAGAGTATGTTAAAATTAAGATTGTTACTTGGGTCTTGCTACCTGAATAAATGGGCATGTCTATCTCAACTCCTCCTAAACTGTAGGTTATTGTTTCGTCATTATCGATGTGGAAGACTTAGTTTGTTTCTTCTTCATCGGTGTCTTCTTGTATGGAATGCACATTCGCCACTTTCTCCTTCTTGAATTTTCTAGGAGGCTCTGCATATGGTTGACTATTTCTCACACGTTTTTTTCTTTCTGCATGTGTCTTATATTGAAACCTGAAATGTCCTTGGGATCCACAGTTATTGCATGTCTGATTTAAGGCCGGACACTTTTCACTTGAAGAAGAATGTTTGTGGCTTCCACGTCGACCACAAACCTTCGGTGAATAGTGAGTTGTAGCTTGATATACATCTATTTCAGATGTTGCCTCTACGTATGCTCCTGGAATACTGAAATATATTTCCTGCAAGCACAGTCCGCTCATACCTTTTTTTTTACCGGTCCTCAATACTCGCTGTTTGTGTCAAAGGACCTTTTGAAAATTGTTTATTTGTGAATAATTTAATAATGAAAATTTAGTAGATAATTAATACAGTCAATTCTCAAAATATTAACAGTCACAAAATTCATTAAATATTTTATTTTCAATTTTAAAGTAAATCAGAAATATTTCCGTTCTCCGCCCATGCTTCCGTTCGAATCGTTTCACGCCGAGATCTTTTCTGGTCTATTCGGATGCATGTCGTAAATATTAGAGAACTAATAACTATTAATATAAACACCTGACACAGTTGTAAAACAGTTCGCTCCGAATCATCAAATCTATTTACAAACTAACCTCGGACTACAAAACGGCAAATTTACACAGATGTGTATTTAATTAATAAGTGTAATTAACTACTGTGATTAATAAAATATTTTAAGTTTCCTCATGTTACAAAATAAACGAAAACATATTTTTTTTTTCGAATTTAATTCATTCAACGAAATGCGAGTGGTTCAGTCCCATACCCTAGAAAAATAATACACAGAGTATTTAAACTTAAGTGACCCTTCTGTCAAAAAGTCGGAAACGTTTTGCGGTGATTTTCAAGTGCGCGATTGCTCTATCAACTTAAAAAGCATCGTGTTCATTTGCACGCGTACGTTGAATGCCTTTTTTGATTTTTCCTATCTCAAGCATTCTGAGCAGACATCTCCTTCGCAATCGAAATGTTCCAATGCTGTTCCACCCAACCATTTGAAGCTCATATTTATTCGTCTCATCCTGTATACGATACAAAAATTTAGTTCCTCGGCTTAGCCAGTCTAGTTGCTGTTATCATCATCATTACATTATTATTATTATGATTATGATTATTATTATTATTATTATTGGATTTAAGATTTAAAGATCAGTTAATTCCTCACCAGCACATGTATCAAAAAGTGTCTTTTATAATGAATGTAAAATGTATAATCATTTACCTACTGATATCGAAAATTCCAAGTCATTTATTTTTAAAAGGACGATAAAGAATTTGTTAAGGGAAAAGTATCAATAAATTTCATTTAGTCTTCCTATTTTTTACGTGTTATATTATTTGTAGTTTGTTATAATGTATGTGTTGTGTGCTCCTTTATACAATTTTTTTTTACGTGTAATTTGATTTTATATTTTACATTTTGTTATACTAATGTAATGTTTAGACGATTTATTATGGTATGTATTTGTGATGCACTCCTTATAGCCACTTGTATGATTATTACTTAATTGTATCTATGGTTGGGATATAAGAATTATTATTAATATTATTATTAAGAATTTTAGATTTATGCGATACGCTTTCTTAGCTGAAACTGGAAATCATCAAACCCATCTCATTATTATTATTATCACTATTATTATTTTTTAGACTTCGCAAGCGGCATACTTATTTATTAGTTATTATTATTATTTCCAACGCTGAATGACCACGCACCAATTCGTATCCCCCGCGTATGTTCATTCGTTGTACCATTTTTTCTGGACCCATTGTCATTGTCCCTCGTGTTCGATTCGAACAGATTCCGTGAGGGTTTCTTTCTTGGTGTTTTGGACCTAAGTCCCTTGTTTTTGGACCTGAGTCCCTTGGTTTGGACCTGAGTCCCTTGTTTTGGACCTGAGTCCCTTGGTTTGGACCTGAGTCCCTTGTTTTGGACCTGAGTCCCTTGTTTTGGACCTGAGTCCCTTGTTTTGGACCTGAGTCCCTTGTTTTGGACCTGAGTCCCTTGTTTGGACCTGAGTCCCTTGTTTTGGACCTGAGTCCCTCGTTTTGGACCTGAGTCCCTTGTTTTGGACCTGAGTCCCTTGTTTTGGACCTGAGTCCCTTGTTTTGGACCTGAGTCCCTTGTTTTAGACCTGAGTCCCTTGTTTTGGACCTCAGTCCCTTGTTATGGACCTGAGTCCCTTGTTTTGCGAGTGCGTTTAATACATTTTATGAAATTCACTTTTTTGTGTTAATTACTGTACGCTCTTTTAATAATAATAACGCCAACACCAACAATTTTTTGATTCTCAAAGACAAATAATAATTAAAGAACTTTATGGTATACTAGTGATTTAAAACATAAATGATTCGGACAAATATTATTTCTATTTCCTCCTAAATGCTTGTAAATCTCCCTATGATAAGGGTCGTTTTAATTGGTTTTCTTAATTATATTATAAACATTGCGATATAATAGTGCTAGGCCCGTTTTCTTAGTACCCAATGTATATTTGTTTGAAGTTTTCCTTACAAAGTTTATGCTCTGTTCCTTCTTATTTTTCACTGGATTTACACATTAAAGAATTAAGGCGCACTCGCTTTTATTTATATGGTTAATCCTCGTCGCCACTGAACAATCACTTAAATTTGTTTAAATAAAACACACTCTTTACTGTTGTACTTCACTCTGCTATCATATAAAGACTGACTGCCTGGTCCTAATCCTTGTCCTGAGTCAGCAGTTACATCATAACAGCTCGAATGTTTTTATTATAAGAAATCACATACACCAATGAGTAGTAGTACACTACATCCAACATAGTCCAATTTATTAATGAAGTTTATTGAAACATCAAACTTGCTCCCGAAATTGTCACGTGATAGCTCACCCAGTCTAAGTGCCGCTTAACATTTTGTAGACGGTACTTAACTAATTCAAATTGAGCAAAACGGCTTTCCGAGACTGTGCCGCCCCGGTGGAAGGAATGGAAAAGCGCGCGGTGGGGAGATATTAAAAATAGGGTCTCGTAACTTACCTCCTCCTTCTTGTTGTGTTTTCTAGAAAAGCAAGGTACGAAAACTCTCGTAATTATAATTTAATAATTTATGATATTAATCTAATGATTAGTTGTTAGTTTAATGGCATAATAATTGTTTAAAATTTTAGTGATTATCTGTACAAAATATTTCTTTATCTTTGCCTTATTTAGGTATAATTTACCGCATAAATTATTTACTGGCACGTGGGTATATTCAATACTCACCGGTGCAGTTTTTTTCGTGTTGACGCTGAATATTAGACGGGTCGGTGATCCCGTTTAAAATTATCTTGTGTGTAGAACAATATCTGCCGTATATTTTGTTTTTATAGGTGTGAAAAAGAGAAACGAGGAGGATATGGACTTTACTGTTTGAGGTGCCGGATGGGCCAACTATTCTGGAACCTGCAAAGAAGGACTCGGCTGTTGGATTTTTCCGCATTTGCACGAGGTGAGTGGTTTTCATTGTGAAATTTTTCATTGTGAAAATTAAATCTGTTTTGAAATACCACTGAGTTCGCGTGAAGGCATGGTCCTTTTTAGTTAAATTTCGGGTGAAGTCTAGAATTCTTGTGTTTTTTTTCATAATACCTGATTATCTTTTGCTTTTCTTTATAGACCAGTAAGGTTTATTAATTTTTGTGTGGTTAAATATTCAATACCTTTCTTGTTTTTTGTTCATAGTCAATTAGTTAAAATTTCTTAAATTTCATAAATCTTAATTATCTTTTGTTTTAAAATACATTATCTAATTAAATCTTGTGCAGAGAATTTTTATTCAAAAGTTTTGGTCATATAAAAAAATTTTTTTTGTAATATTTTGCTATCTTACATTTTAGTTTTTACAATTTCTCATTGGATTCAAATAGTAGTTTTTCTTGGATTTACGTAATTAGTTTTAGGGAGTTTGCTACCAAGTATAGCCTACTCAATATTGAGGTTGCTTCACAACTTATTATTATAACTTATTGTTATTTTTATTGATATTTCCCTGACTGGTTTTAATCATCTAGTTTCCCCTTTTTATGTAAACACTTGGACCAAGCGAAGAGGAGAGACCCAATCAATCAATCAATCAAAATAAATTTATTAGTATTAGGGATTACAATAATGCGCCTGGGTCAGATCTCGGTTCGGAGCCGACCGCACAACCACGTCGCGTAGCGTCGTGGTGAATATGTTAGGGCTCCTGTTATATATAAAAACTTAAACCTAACAATTTGTAAATATAACCATGAAAAAGTTTTAAAATACTTAAGACTACTTAAAGTTAAAACTGAGTTCTTATTAGGGCGCGCACACGCGCACTGTTTTTTTAAAAAGATCGGGTTGCTGGTACGGGGAAAAACTCAACGAAAAAACCCGTTCGAACCAATGACGACATTCATCCGATGGTCTGTCTCCCTTCGGAAAGGTAGGGTGGAAGGGAAGTTATGATTTAAACGGTTTTGGTTTGCAAGAAGTTATTGGTCGAGAAGGGATTTAGAAAAAAGACAAAAAGGACAAAAGAACAAAAATTAACATAATTAACAAAAATGAGAGGAATAGAGAGAATAGAAAAGGGTTTGAGGGTAAAAGGTGGTGAAAGGGAAATTGTGATAGGAGAGACCCAGTACACGTCTTCCATCTTAAGAAAGGAATTTGGTGGTCGTGGAAAGCAACATCGTTAGAGTGGACAGAGCTGATACTCCAAGATAAGGAGATTGATAGTGGGATCCCAGCTCTCAACATACGTACCTCAAAATCCTGAACATTGGAAGCTTCCCGCCCCATTATCCTGCTGCAGCAGTTACGTAAGAATTTTTGGAAACTGTACGGTCTAATTTTTATTGGTCAGAAGAAAAATTGTACAAAACCAGTCAACTTTGCTAATTTTTTGCAATTTTTATTACTCAATTTTTTCTTCATTTTTTTTTCAAATTTCAATCAACTTTGTTAAATTTTTGTGCTTAAACTATTTTAATATATTTTTTTTTCATTTTAACCTTAAATTTTATTTAAATATCAATTACCACTTGTTATTTTCAATATTTTGTCTTTCAATACGTTTTAATCAACTTGTAAAGAAATTGTAAATATTTGTTTAAAAAAAAAAAAACTATTTTTCTGTAATATACTGTTAAACTTTTAATTATTTTGTGTTCTTATTCCTGCTCTCCCAATACTCAAGAACAGACTATCTAATCCTTGTATCTTTATTTATTTTTGATATTAATTTGATTATACCTTATTAAGGAAATACGCTAGCGTCCTAAAGGCCCAGTACAACTAAAGAAAAAAATCTTTTAAGTGTATCTAAAAAAAACTTAACCTACTGACCCGTGCTGAGCTAGCAGGATCTAGGTACTACACCTCTTGATTGGGGAATTTGCAATAAACCAATAAAGTGTTGTTAGAGTTTTTTTCTAGACTCTATTCATCCCTATGTTATTATTGACTATCTCCCAACCATTTGGATGTAATGAATTTTTTTTGTTGAAATAATGTCATTTGCAGATGCATATTGAAAAAATCACCAAAGTCACAATTATGGGTTTTAAAAAAAACTTATGTGAATGCTAGTTACGAGATATCTAATTAATGTTCTTGAATCATTTTTACTTCCTAAAAATGTACAGGGTAGCAAAAAATTATTTTTGAATTAAGAAATATTTAAATTGGATTATCTAATTTTTTTCAAATGGAACACCCTGTAAGTTTTTCGACGATGTGGTGTAGAAATGAAAAACGAACATTTCCTGCAAGTACTTTCCTAAGTGCTCCACATGTTGCCCATTTTTACTTAGAGACATCTTTATGCAATTTTGAAATGAGGCCATTCAGTGGGACCATTTCTTCGAATCCATTGAAGTGGGTAAATGGTATTTTACTGGACCCTTACTGCAATAGTTTTTTTTGTAATTTTGTTTGCTATTTTCGACAAGCAGTGAAACCTCAGTCACCTTCTTTCACAATGTTTTATTCACTGATGAGGCAACTTTTCATAAAAATGGATTTGTTAATAGACACAATTTCCATTATTATGCTTCGGAAAATCCTCACTTTTTAGGCAAGTTAATAACCAGCACAGATGGTCTATAAACGTTTGGGGAGAATTATTGGAGAACATGTAAATAAGGCCACATTTTTTTGACGGTACACTGACTGGAGCCTTTTATCTTCATCTTCTTGAAAACTATATGCCACAATTATTGATGAATCCTCCTGAAAGGATTCGAAATAGGATGTGGTTTCAGCAAGATGATGCTCCACCACATTATTTAAATGCAGTTAGAGACCACTTAAATAATACCTACCCACTTCAATGAATTGGAAGAAGTGGACCCACTAAATGGCCTGCTAGATCCCCAGAACTTACAAAATTTCTTTTCATGGGAATACGTGAAGGAAATTGTTTATAAAGACACACCAACAACAGTGCAAAATATGAAGGAAAGGATAATAACTGCTTTTAGATCTATCACACTGGCAATTTCAGGAACAGTAGAAACCTCATTTTAAGAGCGCCTAGAGATGTCTGTCGATCGAAATGGGCAACATGTGGAGCATTTATTATAATATTTTCCAATGAATTATTTGAAGAAACATCTATTTTTTTAGTTTATTCTCGAATTTAGTACTTATTAGTCTTCCATTTGAAAAAATTGAAAAAATTCAATTTAAAGTTCTTAATTGAAAAATAATTTTTAAATAGTAAAAATGATTCAAGAACATTAATTGGATGTCTCGTAACTAGCATTCACATAAGTTTTTCTTAAAACCCGTAATTGTGACTTTGGTGATTTCTTCAATATGGAGCTGCAGATGGCATTATTTCAACAAAAAAATTCATTACATCCAAGTGGTTGGGAGATAATCAATACTAGCAAAGGAATTAATGGAGTCTAGAAAGAGGATTCAAAAAATATACTGATATATATAACATTCCATTTAAAAAAGGCACTTGATCCTGTAGTTTCGCCTTGGCTTGCCCTGTATATTCGAAAATAATTTCCGGTTATAGACGTTTTCATCTAGTTTACTGGTATTTTTTTTTAATTTCTAACTATCGTAGAACTAGATGTATTTATAGAGTTCCATTAGTCGATATTAATAATTTTCTTACTGCCATGGATAACTTGCTAAATAATGAGACTGTCTTTTTGTGCGGTGATTTTAATATGAATTTCTATTATAAATATATAGAAACATCGGCAAAACAATTATGTAACCTGATGTCAACATTTGGTTTAAAAGCATGCATAAATGGC
Organism: Rutpela maculata; assembly: GCA_936432065.2. Taxonomy (NCBI): domain Eukaryota; kingdom Metazoa; phylum Arthropoda; class Insecta; order Coleoptera; family Cerambycidae; genus Rutpela; species Rutpela maculata. The sequence continues at coordinate 110,022,102 of OW386291.2, forward strand.
GAATTCAAAACGACTCCAAAACAATTATAGATAACATATTTTCAAATGTAAGTGTTGGATCCGAAAGACATACATGAAGATATTTCTGACCATTTTATGCAGATAGTAAGTTTTAAATGCAAAAGGAATAAGAATAACGATGATCATTATTTTAAAAGATGCTTTAAGAATAAACAAAACATAAGCAATCTTCAATTTATCCTTTCCAAGGAAGAATGGAACTTTTTGGACTCTGATGCCAACTGCGACACTAAATTTAACATGTTTTTTAATATATTTATTGATTGCGTAGACATAGCATTCCCAATACAAAAATGCCATCGTATTAGAAATAAAAATAGTCGACCATGGGTAACTGCAGAAATTATTAACCAAAGCATGTTTATGAGAGATATCTACAAGGTGTACCAACATACTAATTATAATGAGATATTTATTAGATATAACATTTTAAAGAAAAATCATGAAACATTAGTCGAAAGTACAAAAAAATCGTACTATGACTCTTTATTCGCTGAATCCAACAATAAATCTCAAACTGCGTGGCAGTCAATAAAAAATCATACTAGTCAAAAAAATAGAATAAACCTGCCTCATTCACTTTCAGATGAAAGTGGAAATAAAATAGATGAATATCAAAACATGGCTCAAGGATTTAATGACTATTTTATCAATTCCATAAAAACATTAACAGATAATATGAATATGAATACAAATGCTAGAAATGCATCTAAAGCAAATTCACTTTTCTTGTCCCCCTTAACATTGTTACAAACCAAAGACATCATTAGGGCAATTGCAAACAAATATTCAGCCGGTTTTGATGGTGTACCATGTTCCTTGTTATTAGAAGTCATTGATTACATAGCCGAGCCACTTACTAAACTAATAAATTTTTCATTTTTAGAAGGTATATTTCCGACAATACTAAAACAAGCATTGGTAGTGCCTATTCATAAAAAAAGAGACATCCTTAATATCAAAAACGTACGAAAAGGCTTATAGTATAAGGCTAAATGATTTTCTCTTTAAAGAAAATATATATGTGGTGCAGCTTTCCGGCCACGACAATGCGGAAGTTGAGAGTATTAGAACATTTTATGCGCCTCATTTCAGACTCTGGTAGATACACCTCTCTCAGAGATCTCTATGCACGTTGCCACGGCATAACCCCACTAGCTGACTACGTCCAAGAAACATCGCAAAAATTCTATCAGTTCAAACTGAACGGTAGTCCACTAACCCGCAACATTACCCGAATCAGACAGCATAATGCAATACTTTTCGACATAAGACACACCCTACCATACCAGGCGTTACCTATCTTCCGCCAACCTCCCTAATCACACCTTCCTTCTACCATAACCTATCTCTTTATCTTTCACCAACTTTACATCTTTAACCTCTTTCCCTTCTTTTTATGTTTGTACAATTTTGTTCCGTTGTCCCTTTTTCTTTTTGTCCTCTTTTGTCTTTCCAAATCCCCTCTAGGCCGATAGCATCCTATAAATCTAAACTTTTAAACCATATAACTTTTAACCTACTCTACCTTCCTCGACGGCGGTCAGACCACGAGGTCGTCATTTGTTCGAATGGGTTTTTTCATTTAACTCTCTGTTTTCCCGTATCAACAATCAAAATTTTCCAAAAGTGCGTTTGCCTATTGAGTTTTTAGTTATTTATAGTGTATTTTAAATAGTTCTAGGCCCAGGTGGGCACATTTTCAATTAGTTCTTAAGTTTGCCTGCGGCAGACAGGAGTTTCTAGCAATCCAATTTAATTGCCGTTAAGCCGAACTGGACCCACCCCGCCCAGCTCCACATTTACCACGACGCTGCACGCCGTGATTGTCGGGCTGGCTCCGGGCCGGGATCTGGGTGAGGCGCATTCTTGTACCGTTGAATACCAAATAAATTTGTTTTGTTGTTGTTGTTTGCAATCCAAAGATCCCGTGTTCGAATCCTAGTCAGGTTGGATGTTTTTTTTTCAATTTTTTTTCATATGTTTTTTCACAACAACAAGTTTGTATCACAAAATTTAGGATGTCCAAAACCTAACATTATTTACAAAAAAGCTACGAAGAGTATCCTATAGAATGTGTAACAATTATATAAAAAGTTCAGTAAATTGGCGAAGAGTACCTACGTTTTTAGCTTGTTTAATACTAGCTTGTTATGTAGACACCAGTTATGAACCATAGAGAGCCTCTGATAATAAAATGTTACAATGTTTATTATGGGTATGAGCCAATGTTGTCTTATCTGTAAAAAAAAGGTAAAGTTTGCTAAGGGACTACCGTTTGGCAAGTCAATAACATAAATGAGAAATAAAACCGGTCCCAAAACAGAACCTTGGGGTCACCAAATTTAATATCAATGTTACCAGAATTAACATTATTAAAATGAACAAACTGACGATCAGTCCAATACGACGTAATCAATTTTCTGCCACCCTCAGGGAATTTGTAAAATTTCAGTTGGTTCACTAAAATATTGTGCGAGGCGCATAGTTGAAAGCATTACTTAAGTCCAAAAACTGCACATATATTAATTCTTTGGCCTCAGAATCTTTATTTATTACATTTATCAATATAGCTTACGTCACGCGTCGTGAAGTTGACAATTTTGATGATAGTGGTGATCTTATTAATTTTCGTTTTGTTTAAAATAAATAAATTCCATTTTAAAATTTACTATGGTAAAGTACTTTTTACCTAAAATTTTGTTTTCCTTATACATTGCTTATTACATTACATTTCCTTATATTATATTGGGCAAAAAAGTCCGCACGGAGAAAATTATCCTTTAATGAATTTATTTACTACGAGGAACTATAATTGGCAAAGAAACTAATTTTGCCCTTCCAGATGAATCATTCGAACCACTGAGTGTCGTCCAGGTAATTGAATTTTACACCTAAAATCGATATTGAGGTCGGTGAACAAATAATGAATTCAAACGTCTTTTTAACAGGCTTCAATATCGACATTAGGTAATGAGGTTCGTTTAAATGAGCGATGGTGAAATTTTATTTTATAATTTTTAGCGACCTTTTTAAAGGTGGTTCAATTCTTTTTTTACAATATATGACCTATAATTTCATATAATAACTATGGTATGTAATGCGTTACATTATTTAAATTTAAGAAATAATGTTCTTAGATATTTTGTGAAACAAGTAATTTGATAAATAACAGGTACTCATCAATGATGACAAAATATTTTGAGAATATTTTCTGCATTAACATATTGCTATCAATATTTATAATGATAATGGCCCAGTCTATATGAGTACTCTCATAAAATGAAAAGCGATGTTAGATAATAGTTTTATCAATTATCAGTTTAATCAATTTTAGAATCAATACATTATTAAGTTAACCTGATAATTCAATTCTATAACCGATTATACCAGTTTTCAAAAACCATGTCTTCCTGGTATATGACAATTTTAGTAATAATCAGAGAGCCGCTAAATTTTTGTTTGGGCACTTCTAATCAAAATGTTACATTTTTTATTATTAGATTATAAAACTGACTGTCTATTTTTACCAGTATTAAAAGAGGTTGTAAACTTCCAAAGTATTCAAATGATTAGTAGTAAGTCATAGTGACCAGTCTGATTTTTTTTAGCGAATAACAACATAATTGTGTACTGTTTCATAAACTTCATCGTAAGATTTATAGATTGAGCAACGGTATGGGAGTGAGGGCAGCAGACACACACGTGCGTAAAAGGTGTGATTTTTAAGTTATTTCATCCAAGCTGAAATGTTGAAATATCTTCAAATGTATCGTAAGTAAAAAATATTTTTTATAGGATTTTCCAAATAGCAGAAGAGTAACTAACACAGCTCCACAAAATAAAAAAAGTGGTCTGTTTCTCGGAACTCCATTGGGTGATCCTTATGTACTTTGACGTGCTGAACACGAATTAGGTGTCCGTTTAGCTCCCCAGCATTTTTTTGTAAATTGCAAAAATAACCTAAAAGAAACCCATAATTTAGGTTATTTTTGCGATTTACTAAAAATTGGTGGGTAATTAAACGGGCACCAGATTCGTATTCACATATCGAAATACATAGAGTTTATCCAATGAAGTCCCAGAAACAGCCCATTTTTCACTTTTTTTTTGTGTTTGTGTAACAAATTTCTATACGCGATTTTCTATAAAATGGCGGAGGATCCGGTGATATTCATATACAGGGTGGTTCGTAAGTAATGGTCCATAGAGCAACAGTGGGTTTCTGATATTAAAATATTACGATATAACTAAACTTACCTTAGTACAAAAGTTGATATTAACAGAGATGCAGGGTTGTTAAAGTCAATATTATATTTTTAAGTTTTTCAAGTATTGTTGTGAAAATTGGTGAATGGTGTTCTTTGAGATGAAAAATTCAAATCTGCTCCCATTTTTTGCGTAGATCCAAGAGGGCGCCACAGAAGCATTGTTTAAGGTGTAAAGGTGTAAAATTACTCTCAACTTTTTTACGTAATGTTACCTCTTTTTTTATTAAAAAATCCTAAACCTATCTCATTTTAACGAAAAAAAAGTATACTTGTCATTAGACCGTTTTCGAAAAAATCGCATTTTAACATTCATCCTCAGAAATCATTATAAGAAATATTAACGTAGTAGGCGCCGATGCCAACAATACTTGAAACACCCTTAACCCCAATCGTGTATTTATCTCTCTCTTTTTGTTGAGACAGAAAAATACACAAATTTGGCAGTTTAAGTGATCATCTAGATTTTTAAAGTTAGGACCCAAATTTGCGTTGTGATAGTAATAATATTGAAAATAGATTCTTTTCATAAAGTTTGATATTACTTGTTCCTATTTACTGCTTGAAATAATTATAATTATTATTATATTATTTAGAAAACCTCGTTTAACGCGAACCTTTATTTTTGTACTCTTTTATTTGTTCTACACTTTATTTAAGGCTGATTTCACTGTAATTACAAATTTTATTAGTACTTATTTCATTTGTTTAAAGAATTATATTCTTATTTAATCTCACTTATTCCCGAAAAGGTAAAATATGGAAGAAAAACACAGAAAACGTTTTAATATGTTTATTTTATACGATATGTACAGAAGTTGGGGCAACAGCCCCGATTATAGTAAAATGTATGTCTAAGTATATATAGATGTATTGTAACGGTGTATTTATTTTCACTCTTAAATGTAATAGTACAAACTAACGAGAGTGAAGAAGGTTTATTGCAATGAACAGATCGTTCTAATTTAACTATAACAACGACGTAAATAATGATACGTCACGGACCTAGCAACCTTCCACTATAAAAGCCGCTGCAGGAGCTAGTGATGCGACATCGAACCGAAAATATCGATATTTCATATCGATGGTAACATCGAACAAACTTATCGATATGTGATATTTATCGGGTGAAAAATATCGATATTTGCTCATCGAAATTCTTATCGATATTTGATAAAAATTGATGAGCTAGGGGGAGAAATGAGAATTTTTTTTATAGGGATCTCATAACTAATGAGTGGGGGCGGGGGACAAATCAGAAAAAAAAATGTATCCATATCTCAAACTTGAAGAGGGGGGGGGGGGGATATAAGAAAGAAAATATCATTATTTCATTATATCGACATTTTATTAACATCGATATTTCATCGATGTTTAATAATGTAAGTTATCGATGTAAAAACATCGAATATCGTCCATCGCAATATCGATGTTTTCGATACATCGATATATATCGCGCATCACTAGCAGGAGCTCAGAAATTCATTCTCATCTCGGAGAGAATACTGAAAGGTTCGCAACATCCTAACCTCAAATACAGTTGTCACAGCGCAGGAATGACACTTGTCGGTGGGTGAGAGTTCTTGGTACAACGTCTGCGTCTTGTTCGTCTCAGCTAGTAAATCCGCCGCTATCATATACTCGATAATCACTTTGAGTTAGATGGTAAGAGGGTTAGCCCTAGACGAGCTTGACCTTTCTGTTGTTACTACGTACAAGACCGCCGCTAACCTATGCAAGAGTCGTTCCTACGTTAAGCATCGGTATTTGTTGGGAGGAGGTTGCGAACTTAATTAATTGCCTAACGCCGCGTACTTTTCAGAACCAAAGTGACTAACGCTGCGTCAACTGAATATCAAATCGACGTATGTCAAAGAATTTGGTTATCGATATAACAGATGTTTATTAATTGTCAGAACGACGCATTAGATTGTTAATTGTTGTAGCGACAGCTGTCGGTCGATTATCAAAGCGACGTAAGTCAGATTAAACGGTTTCTAAGGTGATATTTCTAAACGCCAAAGTTAACAGTCAAACGCGATTTCAGTTGACGTATCGATTCTCACATTGCTTATTTAATTCTTTTACTTCGAACGTTTTCGATTTGCAAACTTCAACCGTTCGACGATTGGCAATAGTAAAGGTTTCTAGGTTCAATCAAAGTCAAAAATTGTCGACACCCCCTTTTTGTGTTTGTATAATTTATCATTCATATCAGGTTAGATATGAATTGTTGTTCAGTACCTTAGACTAATATTATCAAGGATTGTGTTTGTATACTAATACTATCTCGTTTAATAAACTTTGCTGAGTTGGATTTATCTTCTCAGAGTATTTATATGTATGATCTGATGTCTATGTTGAATCAACCTTGTCAAATTGAAAACATCCTATCTGACTTTTATTGAACCCTGGAATTACTCCACTGATTACTATCCACGTTACAGTATAATCATTGTTGTGACAAATTGTCCCAATAAAATTAAAGATAAAGAGTGTGCAGGGAGCATTGCCACTTACGACTCTGAAATGATCAGCACACATCTGCAAACAAACAGTAATGTTGGTTTTTGCAAACGGCATCTCTTGCCATCTCTGAAAACTTGTAATTTTGTGTTCGGCCAACATAAAATTTCACAGTAGGCTCCGGGAAAGTTTCCTCAACATTGACCAACAAAACCCACACAAAAATCTATGTGTTGGTATTTACAATTTTCGATGATTCGTCGCACACACCACAACAGGGTAGTGTGTAGGTAGATTTGCCAACTGGGGCCCTAGCTTATTCGCTGGCGGGGTAGACAAAACTGGTTGTCTATGGCCCGATGATACGCTTCGTAGTTATTTATTTTATATAGATTGATAACACCATCAATAAAATCCTGTGTGAGGCATTCGGAACATAACCCAATAATCCATTACTTTTAGAAAAGAGCTACTGTCAAACCTCATTGTTGTTAAATAACATCCTTATTTACAATACTGTCTAATACTGTGTAATCCAATACTGTCGATAATGTCTAATACAGCTGACCGCGGTCCGAAAGGTTAGTGACCTACTAAGTTTATTTTGCTATGTATTACTGACCATTTTACAGCTTGATTATTCAATTACAAAGGAATTCTCTCTGCGCAACCTATCAAAATTAATAAGAAAAATAAAAGACAAACTAATTACGCTTAATTAAACGTATCTTATTCGAACAGTTTGACCTAAATTAATAAGAACGAATTACTATAAGTAATTAACTATAAGTAACTAATTACCCTCAATTAATATCATCATCATGGTGTCACAGTAACCGATAGTATTACGTTGGGGTGGTTTAATATAAAGCCGTGAATTGTAAGAATGTAATTCGCGTAGCCAAGAATTTGTGGAAACTTAGAGAGAAATTAATAAACAAATTAAAGTTAATTGGCCATTTTGCGATAATTATTTAAGTTACATTACCTCTACCTGTGTACACGGTAAGATTACCAGGATTCTCTCCCCCTGTACCTTGCATGCCCTCGTGATTGTTTTCTAGACCATCCATTGTCCGAGTACCGATGGACCTGGAGGCCGTGTTCAAGAAGTTAGTTTGAAATAAATGAACCTATTTGACAGTCAGACAAGTCTGGTTGGAGTCAACACTTCTCGTATTTATAGAATTGAAATCTTTCTCAAAATTATTAAATTTGGATGAAGCAAGGAAACTTCTAGTTTTATGAAAAAATAGTTTAAATCCTTTTTTTGACAATTTGGGCTTGAACAAAAGAACAAATGTTTGCCTATACAAACAACACTTCTTGTCCCTAGGAGATAATCAAAATATAAAGGCTAACTACATTTTGAAATACAGAAAGGGCATCGGTTATATTGTGGCCATGAATCTTTGCAAATAACTCGTTTATTTTTAATTTTTCAAAAAAACTCTATTTCAGATTTTTTGTCCAAAAAGATGCGTACCTTATACTGGTTATAGAGATTGATCGACGGAATACTTAATTTTCGATTTTTATTAGGAAACTGTTCGGTATTTGTAGAATTTATCTAAAAAATCAAGTTTTCCAGGATTTGTAGATTCGCTTTTGTTTTGTCAAATTTCTCACAAACGTCACCTAATAGACTTAATCGAGCCCTACAATCGCCATTTTTGAAAATCAAAATCGGACCTTCGGTTCGGGAGTTATCAATTTCTTTGGAAAATCATACTCGGCCTTGGAAAAAAGTACTTGCGGTTAACGGATTCGGGCCGCCAGCAATAGGCTTCATTTGTAGCAGAATACCTTTAATACCACCAAGTCTCATCGAAATCGATCAATATCCTGGACAGTTATCGTGCTTCCTAGCCCGATTTCGAGAAAACCAGTTTTTTGCAAAAAAATCTAATTTCTATTTGTTTTTCGACATAGTCTGTAGTATACTTATCTGTAGATCTTTACCAGTGGCACCATGTCTTTTTTGAAATATCTCGATCCGACCGCCCGTTATCGAGTTATTCAATTTTTCTCGAAAAACTTGAAACATCTATATCGGATACTTCCGGTTTCCGAACGGAGCCGATTTTCCAGCGTTAAGGTTTTCTAAAGGCCTCCCATTAACCACCCAAGTTTCATCGAAATCCGAAAACGGATTAGGGGGGCTGAGCGTGACAGACCGACAGACAGACCGACTGACCGACCGACGGAATTTTCTAAATTCGCTCTCGAGTCTATAGATATGACTCTCATGTCGGTCCGTCGTTTTTTTCGGGTTTCGATGGTCCACTGGAAAAATGCAAAACCTATACTACATTTTTTCAAAATGTAGTAACAAGCGATTGCCTTATTAGACAACACTTCTTGCCTCTGATCAGTAGGTTGCCAAAGTTAATACTGACGACTGACCCTTGTACACAGTTTAGCGGCGTTTTTATATGGTTTCCGATGCCCGCGAGTTCCTTATGTTACCTTACATTAAAGAACTGCCTTATGCTTACGTCATCCCCCTACATTAGCTAGCGTTCGCTATTAAAATTCCTCCAGGTCCGATAAGGCTTTCTTTCCCAATGAATTTGTAACACACCGTTAATTTACAATGGGGTTCTTTATCGTTTGCGGTACTACTTTGTTTGTTTATATTTCCACCCTAGCAGTTACACTTTGTGCGTGAAGATTTTGCTGTTTTAGAACGTTTTTAAAATATAGTTATATACTGTACGAAATATTCTTTACCTAAATAATGAATTTAATATTTCCGAATTTATTAGATCAAAAGTATATTTAAAATAACATTATGCGTGAACTATTTATTAATTATTGTTACTTAACTTTATATGGAATTATTTTAAAGTCGAAAAATAAGTAAATTTAGATTAATAACTCTTGAAAAATAATTTACCTAGGTACGGTGTATTTTATACTTTTGACATTTAAAAATTGTCGTGACATTAATTTTTTGCAATTTTATTTATCTATTTTTCTTAATATCAATTAATTAACGAAAATCAGAACATGCCGAGACATAATAATTATTCAAACTCAGATATGAGCATATGGTTAATATTTATTGTCAACTGAATTACAATGGATGTGCTGCGCAACGTGAGTATTTGCGAAAATTTCCAAACAGATTACAACCTGATCGTAGACTATTTCAAAATCTGTTCAGAAATTTAGGCGAAAGTGATTCATTTCGTCCTAAACGTGATAATTTAAGTCGACCGAAAATTATTACGCCTGACCAAGAAGAAGAAATATTAGTTCGCATTGCAGTTTGAGGAAAAGAATCTGTCCGTCCGTTGATGTGACAGTCAGTTTGTCGGTCTGTCTCTAACTTTTTTTTGTACACGGTTACTTTGGAATGGTTTAAAATATTGACTTGAAAGATATATCTATGTATTATACTGAGATCTGAAATTAAATTATATTTATCACCACCACCTTAATGTTAAAGGGGGTAAAGAAATTAAATTCCGATCTAGTTTGTGTACAAGAACGAAAGGCCTCAAAAATTTTTTTTTAGCATCAGCCATTCTTTCACAACCCTCAGTACCGATGTGGCATATCGTTTTACAGATTTTTCTTGTAGACGATTTCAAATATGGTATTGTTAAAGTTTTATGAGAAATATTTTCCAAATAGTGGAGTGCAAAAAGTAGTATCAACATTTTTTTCGAGAGACTCTAATAGGAAATCAGTATGTGAAAGTAGTGATTCCTCAACGACAGGATTTTGCAGAGTGAGCGGGAATTATGCCTTTATTTTCGATTTATTATACTACATGGTGTGGAAGTAATTCTAACGTAATGACACAATGAGATATAGTATATAAATATTATCCATATTATTATTTAAACTTAGTTTTAAACACGATATTTATTTTATTTTATATCAAGTAATTGTAATAATTTTATGAGCTATACTCGATTTATAATAATTAATGATCGTAGATATGAAATTATCTGAAAGACAACAAATTATTTTTTGTTTCCACAGACTTTCCTCTGTTTATATCTTTTTATATCGTTATGAACAATGAAATGTGGCCGGTTATAGATTATAGATATTCAAATATATAAACTTGCATAATAAGGTTTATTGTTTTCAGATTTAATCATTATTACATATAGAAATTGTATACGACTCCGATAGCCGTCGTGGTGCGAGCAAAATGTAAAAAACAGACAGAACTCTGATGGATTTATTTATTACGATAATCATCTGCCCAGCAATCACACATAATTGGCCCATCGTTAATAAACCACATACATGCATGCCTTCACTTCATCACTGGAAAAGTACTGGCAAGGAGCACTAAATTATTGAATAAAGTGCAACACCGGCCAACGCTCGCCATCACACACTTTGCTAATAATAATGGCGGTATACTGAATTTTCAGCATTAACTTATTTTCACGTGTCATTAATGAAAAGTATTTTACTATTGCCTTGATACACGAGGATTGCAGATATAGTTTGAGAGAGATAGATGTAGCGAATGACGAATGTATCCACTACATAATACTGTCAGATGTTTATACCCCTAGAGACATCTATGAGCGATCCCTCTAAGTTCAAAACTGAAAACATGGATGCCTTCTATCCCAGCCAACATAGTGACGTCATCATTACGTCAATAATTGGACCCTATTTGGTCACTACTTACGTCAAATGTTACGTATTATTGACGTGAAAATGACGAAAATCTGTCACATCCCAGAGAAGTCATTCGATGACGTCTTATCCACTTATTACATGACGTCTTCAGTATGTCTGGGGTGACGTAACTCGTCGTTTATTGTATGTAAAAATGACGTCATAATTGTTATTACGTCATTAGTATGTCTGTTACTAACGCACGTTTAAGGATTCCAGGTCTAGGAGGTCTCCATTTTCCAATATATGATGGGTTACAGAATGAGCCGCTATGTAGATGAATGGACAATTCATAGGTTAAGCACCCGCTGGTTTCATCATAAAACCAGTGAGTTTTTAAACCCATTAAACAGATAGCATAAAACCTGTATGCTAGCTTCAGTCTAGCTACAGAATAAATGATCCTTAACTCCTGATTGTTATAAGATCCATCCAAATAAATCGATGTCCCCTGAAAGAATTTGAACATTGCAATCTACGTTGTTTATTTTCTATAACTTTATAAGAGTATAAAATAAAGTATGACTAATTATTGTCAGTGGTGTGTATGTGGCGCCATCTAGAAATAATTTCTGCTACATACTACATGGTAAGCAAGCATTTTACACAATACACCAATAATCTGCGTATGACGTAACTATCGCGTCATATTATTGGTCACTTACGTCGCTGACAGGTAAATGACTTTAAAAATACGTTAATATGACGTTAGCATGTTAGCTGGGATCGTTGAGTGAAAAATAGAACTCTTCAATCAACGCTTCTATCTTTATAATGATTATAGACAAGTGATTTTATTCGCTATTGGCAAAAAAGTTCTTTTGTATATTATTTAAAACCCTTTCATAGGCACTGGAAAGTAGAGGTGGGTAGTACTCGTATGATTCGTATCATTGGTACGAATCCTTGCAGTGTTTCGAATGGTACGAATCCCACAAAAAAAAAATCGTACATTTCGTATCGTTGTTGTAACCGTATCACTTTGTACACAAAAGACGAATATAACCGCCGATACGATTGATACGAATATGGAATTTCGGTACCGATAGTGCGATGCGATACTGTACTAAACTAGTCCTGTCGAGGTTTTAAAAATTTTTTTTCGGAAGCATAATTCCCATTACCCACTGGGCATAGTATCTGTCCATTTCTTTGGGGGGGATGTTTTATAGTTATAATCAAAAAATAAATGCATTTAGTTGCGTGTAACTATGTATAATGGTTACGATTGTTACGATAGTTACAACAATCGCAACAATGGATTTTGAACAATGGATTTTGAACAATGGATTTTGAACTTGGATCAAGCTGAACTTGAACTAAATTGGCACAACCCGTTCTTAGAGTTCCTTATCCACTCTTCTTGTCTTTTGTATTAGACTTCACAACCTTGATAAAGACTCCTCCTCAAGGTATTGCTATCTATCCTTGGTTCCTCCTTGCCAGACGTTCACAATAACATGTACTGTCTCCTCTTCCCCTTGACAGAATCTGCATGTTGCATTCTCTACCATTAGACTTATATAATCAGCTACAACTTGCATAAGAAATCAGGGTTGCCACCCGTCCCGATTTCGTCGGAATAGTGTATTGTCCCTGGGCCCGACTGGTTGCGCTTATGTCCAGATTTTTAGCAAATGTTATTCTGTGATGTACAGAGAAGTTCCAAGGATTGAGAATCAAGTTATTTCCTTGTTATTTGTCAATCTCTATTCGTTTGCAGATGGAAATATCTCCTTTTACTTCTTATACAGAACGTATGTTTCGCCATATGTTCATGAAGTGAAATACCGTAAAGAATAAATGCTTTGTGGAATTGATTAAGGCAGAGATACAAATAACTATGAATATGGTTACAATTTATGCCTAGTGTGTCGAGAAATTTATTGGACCTGGACGATGGGCAGATAGGTAGAAAATAAAAATTGCCTTAGTATATTATTTTACATTTATTCAGGTTTTTCTTTACATATTGTTTATTGCGCTGCGGTACGTGAAAAACATTTAATAACCTTGAACTTCCAAACAAATTATTGGGAAGTTCAATTATGGGGGAAAGCTCTCCCCAAATTGTGGAAAATGAATCTAGGGCCTGTATGGGTTAGGAACGCTTATCCCTATTTCAATAAACTAAAAAGTGGCAACTCTGTAAGAAACTGGAATTGGTTTTAATTGTAACTAATAAGCTTGTTCCAATCTTTGATAAGAACGACCCAATGTTCAACATTACCGTTGCTTAGTGAGATCGATTGCACAATAGTAAAACCTTCCTTATAGTCTTCGCTGCCTCTTCAAGTTCAAGGTCAAATTGTAGAAATTGGGAAGAGATATTCAACACTGCGAATAATCCAATAATGTTGGGTGCAATAAAACTTGCTTTTTACGTTTTCCTGAAGTCGATACTTTAATATAAAAAAATGCAAGGCCAGTTCTGACAAAAACCATAAGATGATTAGCCAATTGTTTACAAGTTTCTTTTAGAATAATTTAATTGTTTTTCACTCTCATAGAGATGATTAAAAAAACGAAAACTAAGTGGTGCACTTGCTGTTAATGGTGCTATCAACCAGGCTTTAAGATACCTAAAAACTTACACATTCCTTGAAGTCATTTTTCCTCTGAGGATGTGAGCTTAAATGCAGATCAAAATATATCAATCTAAAGGGAGTAAATTCGCTTGGACAAGCAAAATACAGTACACCTTTGTCAAGATTATTTGTAGTGATAAACTACAAGGAATATGGAGGCCATGCAGTGTTCGAGCCGGGGGTTGTAACCACTCCCTCCCTGAATGACAAAACATTGGAAAATACTGCGAAAGGATGAAGAACGGTTTCCCCTTGTTATCGAGGCGAGGAACACAATGGTTGCAATATTCCCCTCTCCTTCTGAAACTACCCCTAAATGGACAGGAGACGCCAAAACAACTCCCGGAGGTCGAAACGACCCCCTCTCTGAATGACAAAACATTTCGAAAATACTGCGAAAGGGCTGAAGAACGGTTTTCCCTCGTTTTAGCAGATGAGGAACACGATGGTTGCAATACTCCCTGCCCTCTCCTGGTCAAAAGATGTTCGATTTATCAATATTCCCTGTAATATCCCCGATCTTTCAAGCCCTCACAAGAGTAGTACGGAAAAATCAGAATAAAGGGTAGTTTTTTTTCATTTAGTTCCAAGAGAGGGGGGGGGGGGGGTGGTTACAGTTCCGTCTATGCCCCCAGCCACTTTTTTTGGGATTTTGCAATGCAGTAGAAAAATACTCTTTGTTGTTCAAAATTTTCAAGTGAGGATTAAAATGAAACTACATTGTTATGGCAGAGCTTTTATTGTACATTAATTTTAATTTATCCCTAAATATTAAATTCGTAATATAAAATACAAATTAAATATGCATCTGCATTCAAAAGTTACATTTGATAGAGCTTTTCGTTTATTTAATAATAAGAATCTAACTCCTGGCAGTTCATTTACTTCAAAGTAAAGAATAATTGAAGAAAATAGTTACTCTAGTATTCATCTTTTTCGAATGGATGGTGAGGATGGCCCAGACCACTGCAAAAAAATACATAATATACATTGTGTCCGCGGATGGGGTACCGCAATCTAGTAAACTTTCCTATTCTTGATTTGCCGAGAAAAATTCATTCTTTATAAAAAGTGTTGCTTGGCTTAGGAAGTCATAAACAGTTGTCAAACTTATAAATTATACAGGGTATTCCAAAAATTATAAAAATATGAAAACGACTTTAAGCAAACTACCTTTTTTACATTTTTATTGAAAATTTTGTTTAACAAAGTTTATTCAATTATGAGGAAAAGCTTAAATACGGAGTTTAGTTGCAAAATAAGGAAATAACAATTATTATCAAACAAAAAAAAACATTTTATTCAACTATGTTGAAAACTATTCCTCATGTATACCTCCTACTAGTACGCATTTTTCTAATTTTTTTCAAAATTTTTCATAGACAGATGAGATTACATCAAGCAATGTCATGGATTAATGTCAATATCAGTGTAGTAGATATTTATTCATGTTTTGTATTTTCTATAAAAATATTAATTACTGATTATGCACAGATCTACAAAAAAAAAATGTTCTGCTCCAAGGACTATACCTATCATAAGTATTTTGGTTGAAACCCAATTTTCAATTTAAAAAATTTTCTACCAAATTTCGACGTAAAATGTGTTTATAAGTATTTACATGAAAATATAATAAAAATTACTATTTCCTATGTGTTTTTGGGCGATGATTACGAATCCGTCCTCAAAAAGACGCTCTGTCCTCTAAAAGGCAATAAAAGGCAAAAGGGGCAAAAACTCAATTTTATTGAAAGAAGAAGTGCGAAGTGTGTCTTCCTATATATTTTGTAATGTTGAACACGAATCTAATGTTAAAAAAGAGAACTTTGCCCTCTAAAGGGCAATAAAGAGCAATAAAATTATATAAAAAAAATTAAAAAAAAATTTGAAAAATCACTAAAAAGTAAAAATAATTTTTTAAAAATTCATACACCTGGAAACAAAAAGCTTTGGGGACGGTCATATAGCGCTATTATATAGTTACTTTGCTCAATTGACCGCCCCCAAAGCTTTCGGTTTCCAGGTGTATGAATTTTAAAAAAATATTTTTACCTTTTAGTAGTTTTTTCAAATAAAAGCTTTTCCTTAAATTTTTTTTTATATAATTTTATTTTTTACTTTTTAGTTTACTTATTTTACAGACAAACAGACAGACAAAACCCTTTCATTTGCCACCGCCATCCACCTCTTCCCTCTCCCGTCTTCTCACCTCTCTAACACTACTTCCCACTTCTTCCCACCCCTTTACCCATCCCCACCTCTGCCCACCCCTTCCCACCTCTTCTCACCCTGTTTCATCCCTTCCCCTCTCATTTCCCACCCCCTTCCCCTCCCCTTTCCCATCTCTTCCCACCCCTTTCCACCCCATCCCCACCTTTTCCCGCACCTTCCCACTACTTTCCACACCTTCCCACTACTTTCCCACCTCTTCCCACCCAGTCCCCTCCCCTTTCCCACTTCTTCACCACCTCTACCCACCCTTTTTCATCCCTTCCCCACCTCTTCCACTCCCCTTTTCCACTTCTTATCACCCCATCCCCATCTCTCCCACATGCGCTATATTGAATTTAGAATGACGTCACATAGTTTATGGTATTTTACTCGTCAAATCCTTTCATTTGATAACCATATCAAGGGAGTTGTGAAGAAAAAGGCGATCCGCCATCTTGGGACGTACGCTATATTGAATTTAGAATGACGCCACATAGTTTATTGTATTTTACTCGTCAAACCCTTTCATTGATACCCATATCAAGGGGGTTGTGAAGAGAAAGGCGATCCGCCATCTTGGGACGTCCGCCATATTGAATTTAGAATGACGCCACATAGTTCATCGTATTTTACTCGTCAAACCCTTTCAATTGGTACCCATATCAAGGGGGTTGTGAAGAAAAAGGCGATCTGCCATCTTGGGACGTCCGCCATATTGGATTTAGAATTAAGTCACATAGTTTGTCGTATTTTACTCGTCAAACCCTTTCATTTAATACCCATATCAAGGGGGTTGTGAAGAGAAAGGCGATCCGCCATCTTGGGACGTCCGCCATATTGGATTTAGACCGGTAATGGCTATACCATGTTGCATTGTCACCGGATTTATACACGTGTGCCAAATTTCAAAGCTCTAGCTTAATTAGAACTAATCGAAATTCAGTTTGTAAGATTTGACAAACAAACAAACAAACAAACAAACAAACAAAAAACAAACATTTCAAGTTAAATGAAAGCTTTTAAAAAAGGGAAAAAACTCAATTTTATTGAAAAGAGAAAAGCGAGGTGTTTGTTGAACATGAATCCGAAGTTAAAAAAGTGCACTCTACTCTCCAAATGGCAATAAAGGGCTAAAAAGGGCCAAATATTAATCGTTTATTGCTCGATGGTGTAGTGTTTTTAAGACTAGCCTAAATTGACCTAGCTAGTGTTAACCCATGCATGCGGCAAATCGTTCGTAAGGATCCTATCAAGTTTTTACCTCTTCTGTGGCCAGCCACAAACCTTGGCTGACACTAGTTAGGTCAGGTTAGGTGTGGCGATCTTGCCTACATATACTTATTTCTGTAAGAATTAAAATTTTAGTAGTTTGCTCAGCCAAAAAACGGCTTGTATCAAGCTTCGCCTGGTTCATCGTCGTCTGCACTTAGGACAGAAGTAGGTTCCCCAATACGGTTGGAAAGATACTGCTTGGCGTCAAAACATTCAACAACTGTGTTCCTACGGTGTAGAGGGTAGGTTTCTCCGCTCAGTCGGCATCCCACAAAATGCCACACGTAGGCTGGCAACAGCAAAACAATAGGCTGGAGACTATCATGTATCTGTCCTACCTGGGCAAAGTTGAACCATTTTGATATATAACTATTTAGAATAAGCGCTGGATATTCCTGGGAGATCCATTCCCATTCTACTGGTTGCGCCAAACAAAGCAGTGACATAGCTAAGTGTGCTAAAAACTCAATGGAATATGCCAAACCTTTTTTGGTGGGCTTTTCCTTCTCCTTTTCATCGAATAAAGTTTTGCAATTTATAATTTCTTCTATAGACAGGCGAGGTTTTCTTAATTTCAACTTGTCTATTTCTTCGTTCTCTCCATTCGTAAGAATTTCCGGGGACGACAGAGATTCATGAGGGGAGAGAGGGGCGGGAGAAAGTTTGTCTGCTAGGATTGGCTGAGGTAGACTGTCAAAACTGTAAAACTGTGTCGGATTTTGGATCGGCTCGCCCGAGAAATATTCATCCAAAACCATCTTGCTTGTCCTGACTGAATCCAAATTGTCACCAGTGATCTTAATCGTGCACCCATTTGTCACGACGGTATACTTATATTTTCCAATATTCGCATCGTTGGTGCTTAGACTATGCATCAAAGCCCTAGAAGCTCTGGCCGAACAGCGCAGGGCACTGTCGTCGGAGGCCTAGGAATAAATACTTGAGCTGGAACTTTTGGTTTATCATTTGATATCTTTGCTAAATTAAATTGTGCTTCCACTTGAGTGAACCAAACGTCTGGTTTAGTAATCCAGAAAGCTGGAAGACGTATTGTAGAGGTAGCATAATTATTTTGTTCTTGGACAGGTAATACAACATTGTCTACTTATTAAATAATGTTATGTCAAATAGTTGAAATTTTAAAATAATAAAATTCTATATCTATGGTAACAGAAATAAGTATATATAGGCAAGTACGCCACATATTCCCCCCCCCCCTGCAACATAAAAATCAACCTACCAAAGTATCAATATTAAAATGGACTTTTTTACAGTCAGATTTGACTACTATGTAAATATATTTTTAATAATTTTAAGCATTAATGGCTCGTGTGAACGAAAAGGTTTAAATTTGACAGCCTGCCTCACTTTTAGTAATTTTTAGGTTGGAAATGGAAAAAAAAATTAATTTGAATTTGTTACTAAACCCGGCCGTGCCGGATGCCAGAACTTCCGTTTCGTGTTTAGTGTGTTAAGAAGGGTATGCATACCGATTCTTATGACTGTTGAAATAACATGTGCAAATCCGTTGCTGGCTCTCCCTCTATCTGTCTAAAGATACAGTAAAACCTTTTCCACGTTTATGGACTGTTATAATTTTGTTAGTTCTAGAAATAACTCATACCAAGGGGATAAAGTTGGTTTAAGTCTATCTTTTCGAATGAAAACAAATTTACAATATTTACTGTCAGGACTGACAAATGTATTTTGAAAATTGACTTCCTTTAGGATTTGTGAATTGTAAGTTATTAAAATAGTTTTGTAATTTGTTAATAAATAAAGGTACTTTTATATCAGAATGTGATTTACTAAAATATGCACCAGGAAGACGTAAAGTTTGGCCATAAACAAGTTCTGCAGATGAACAAAATAAATCATCTTTAGGCATTGCTCGTAATAAAATAATCATCAAACCAGTGAATTGAGTTAGCTCTGGCGATTAATGCAGTATTAAAGGTTCTGTGAAATCTTTCTATCATGCCATTGCTTTCTGGGTGATATGAAGTTGTGTGAATTCGATGAAAACCTAAAAATTTTTAAAATTCACGAAAATGATTTCATTCGAACTGAACTCCCTGATCAGTTGTGACACGAACTGGGATGCCAGAGCGACAGATATAATTTTGAAATAAGATTTTAGCAACAGTTTCTGCAGTAATGTCTGATAAAGGATAAGCTTCCGGCCAACGAGTGAAACGTTCAATAACTGTTAGTATGTAAGAAAAACCATGTGAAGGTGGCAATGGTCCAACAAGATCAATATGGATGTGTTCAAATCTACCTTTTGGTACTTCAAAGTTACCAATTTGAGTTTTCGTATGTTTATTTTAGAAGTTTGACAATTTAAGCAAGTTTTGGTCCACAAGGTGCAAGCGGTGTTCATTCTTGGCCAGAAATAGTTAGAATTGATAAGTTTTTTGGTAGCGTGAATACCAGAATGCGTTAAGTTATGAAAAATATCAAAAACTGCGCGTCGTAAAGGTTTTGGTACAAATGGTCGGCATTTAGAAGAAGAAACATCGCACCAAATCTCACGATCTGAATTAGCAATATTGATTTTTTGTAAACAGTATTTGACTTTAGAATTGGCATTTGATTGATTCGTTAATAAAGAGGAAAGTTCACAATCGGTCGATTGAGCGTCTTTCATAATTGTAGATTGAAATCGGTTGAGTTTATTTGAGAAATTGAATTAGGTGACAAAATATCATGCTGTTCGAGTAACGAAAGATCATTTAAACGCGGTAAGGTTAAAATGTTTAATTGATGTATACAAAGATAGCAATTCCTTGTCGAAAGTTGAGTACTTTTTTTGAAAATCATTTAATTTGTGAGAGACAAAAGCTAAAGGAGTAGATAAGTCTCCAATTCTCTGTTCTAAAACTGCACCCATGGGTATATTTGAGCTATCCACAGATAATGTAAGCGTTACATCTTTGTTGCAGCTAGGACGAAATAAGATTTTTGCATTTATTAAAGCGTGTTTAGCTTTTAAAAAACTATCAGTACAATTGGTTGGCCAGGAGTCTATAACTTTAACTTTATTACGGGCTAAAGGCCTGTTTGCACGCATCTAGTAATTTAGTCGAGTCGTTTAGTAACTTAGTACTCGACCAATGCGGACAGCGTGTTTTAGTTGAGTAATTTAGTGGAAAGCAATGGAAAGCAATTACTAAATTACTCGACCGTCTCTCTACTCAACTAAATTACTGGATGCGTGCAAACAGGCCTTAACTCAGTACTGAAAGAATGTAAAGGGATTAAAATGTTGGCAAAGTTAGGAACAAAACGATGATAATAATTAATCATTCCTATAAATCGTTGTAGTTGTTTGAGAGTTGTAGGTTTTGGGAAATTATTAATAACGTTAATGCGGTCATTGATAGGTGAAATACCTTTAGCGGAAACATGATGTCCAAGGAAATCTAAAGAACTTTTACCAAAAACGCATTTTGATGGTTTAATATTAATTCCGTAGGTGTCAAGACGTTCGAAAACTTGACGTAAATGTAATAAATGTTCATGAGAATCTTTACCTGCAACTAAAATATCGTCTAAATATATAAAAATGAAAGGTAAGCCAATAAGAACTTCATTCATGAAACGCTGGAATGTTTGTGCAGCATTACGTAATCCGAATGGAATTCTTAAAAAATGGAATAAACCAAAAGGAGTGGTAATTGCTCTTTTGTAAACGTCTGCGTCTGCGACGGATATCTGACACAAACTAGATCGATTTTTGAAAAAATAGTGCAACCGTATAATTGAGAATTAAAATAATGTATATGTAATGGATAACGGTCAGGAATGGTGTTTGTGTATTAAGTTTTCTATAGTCACCACAGGGTCGCCAATCGTTAAGTTCTTTCTTAGCGACCATGTGTAAAGGGGAAGAAACTGATGAAGAAGATGGTTCACAAATTCCTAATTCAACCGTTTGAATTCGTTTTTAGCGATAAATGGCCTTTCGTTATATTAGGCTAGGAAAACACACCTCGCATTTCTTCTTTCAATAAAATTGAGTTTTTGCCTTTTATTGCCCTTTAGAGGACAGAGCGTCCTTTTTTGAGGACGGATTCGTAATTATCGCCCAAAAATACATAGGATATAGTACTTTTTATTATTTATAAATATATTTACGTCGAAATTTGTCAAAAAAACCGTATTTTGACAATATAAACCGGGATTTACTCGAAATCTACGTAGTAGAAAATTTTTTAAATTTAAAATTCGGTTTCAGCACACAAAAATACTTAAGACATGATAGGTTTAGTCTTTGGAACACAACATTTTTTTTTGTAGACCTGTGTAAGAGTCAAAACTTTTAAAAAGTAAATGTTTCGTGCGGCATAAAGCATCATAGAATAATCGGTCCTTATTTTATGGATGGAAATTTAAATCAAAATATTTGTTTAAAAATTTTGAATAATTTTGTTTTTTCTAAACTGGACAGTGAAAATTTAGAATTTAGAAGAAAAATAATTTTTCAGAGAGATGGATGCCCAGCACATTCTACAATTCTACTTAGACAATAGTTAGACAATCACTTCCACGACAGGCGGATTAGCCGGTATGGACCAAGAGTAAGGCCAGCCCGTTCGCCAGATCTAATCCCCTTGGATTACTTTTTATGGGGGTATTTAAAGCAAAAACCATACGCAAACGATTTCGAAGACGACGTAGATTTATTAAAGCAAAAAATTGTGGATGTTGTTGCAACCATAAACGAAGATGCGATCTTTCTATGAAGAATTTAGACGTATTAGAAAAATGTGTACTAGTAGGAGGTCTACATGTGGAATAGTTTTCAAGTTAGTTGAAAAAGAGTTTTTTTGTTTTTTTTTTTTCAAAATTGTTATTCACTTCTGTTGCAACTTTGCAAGCTTTTCTTTATAATTGAATAAAGAAATTAACTGTTCAATAAAAATGTAAAAAAGGTAGTTTGCTTAAAGTCGATTTAATAATTTCTAATTTTTAGAATACCCTGTATAATTTGTCTCAAGTTTGACAGCTGTTTATGACTTACAAAAACCAGCAAATTCTTTTATAAAGAATAACTTTTTTCCGGAAAATCAAAAATAAGAAAATTTACAAGATAGCGGTACCACATCTGGGACACATTGAAAATATATAAAGTAAGGATTATGTTAGCGATTTGTGGTATTACAAAACAATCTAAATCAAATATGATTAAATATAGTTATTTACATCCTACTAAACTTAAATTAATAACTTTCAAAATGTCAGACATTTTTAAGAACTGTAGATAAAATAAATCTAATTTACTTAATATTTTAGCATAACTTTGCTATTATGTAATATTATGTATTCTATTGGTATATTAGTGCCATAATATTTTGCAATTTGTAATTAAAAATTAAACAATGAGTATTAATAGACGATGTAAAATCAAAAAAAAGGTAGGTACTATTAATTTTAGTGTTAAGATTTTTAGTTTTTTGTAAGTGGAAAAGCGTATCTCTAACAATAATTCCGAATTAATTGTTGAAATTAATTTACATATCATCTGTAATATAAAATATAATTTTACAATAAAGAGCTTTATATAGGCAGTAGTGAATGGTTAAATCGAATAAGTGTAAAATTATTAAAAAGCATTTAAGTTTGAATAATGAGAATACACTTTATAAAATAGGATTTCCTCTAAAATATCTCTATAAACATTTAACATTCATTTGTGTATTATTTGAGTTTCAATATTGACAACTACATATTTCACGAAAATTGAAAAATTCATAAATTCAACATATTATTTACACTATAGAGACTTTACGGCAAATACGTTAACAGGCATATGTACATTGCTCCAGCAATCAAAAACTATGGAGGCGTTTCCCAATTGAATTTTGTAAATCTAAATATATTGAATAAACGTACTAGTCGGAGAGCCGGCCGTCAAATATCCTATGAATAATCTTGGTGCTAAGGCTTTCGCGGAGCTGGTGAACTGGCTGCTGGTTTCCGGGTCTTCTTCCGCGTTGACTTGGTTGAGTGCTTGACGTTTCGACCATCTTGTCGTAGTCTTCTTCTGAAGCGAAGTGACTTCGCTTCAGAAGAAGACAAGATGGTCGAAACGTCAAGCACTCAACCAAGTCTACGCGAAAGAAGACCCGGAAACCAGCAGCCAGATCCTATGAATAAGATACATGGAAAACTTTGTGTGAGTGATTAATACTACCACAGACCTAAAGGGAGCCACCTTTTATACAAGCTAATTTCGCCTGCGTCATGGAATTTTGACCCCACTTTCGGTTATGATTTTTAATGTTTTCTTAAGTCTTCAATAGCCCCTTGAGGTACCCACCCCCGGGGGTTGAAAGTACCCCCCACTCTCAATAACTAAAGGCCACGAAAACAGAAAAAATCAGCTGGTAAACGGTATACCTCAGTGTTCAAAGGCGAGGAATACGATGGTGATAATATTTTTGGGTTAGGTCACCTGTGGTCAATATTTACTTATTTTATTCAAATTGACCAAAAAAACCAGATCCAACAGGCCTTCGCAAGCGTAGCACCGAGAAATCGGAAAAAGGGGTGGTTTTTTTTATTTGGATGTAGCAATTGGACTCTAAGTCGAAAAATATTGTCACCATCGTAATCCCCGCCTTCGAAAACGGTATACTGCTTTCCAGCTGATTTTTCGTGGCATTTAGTTATTGAGAGTGAGGGTAGATTCAATCCCCGGGGGTGGGTTAGGTCACTTGTGGTAAATGTTTAACTATTTTATTCTAACTGACCAAAAAAAAAAAAAACCGATACGACAGGCCGTCGTAAGCCTAGCACCGGAAAATCGGAAAAGGGGGTGGTATTCAGGTTTAGGAGTAGTGGGTGAAGGGTAGGTCGGGAAATATTATCACCACCGTATTCCTCGCCCTTGAAAATGGGGGTATACTGTTTTCCAACTGATTTTCTCTGTTTTCGTGGCATTTAGTTATTGAGAGTGGGGGTACTTTTAACTCCCGGGGGTGGGTTAGGTCACCTGTGGTCAATATTTACTTATTTTATTCAAACTGACCAAAAAAAAACCCGATCCGACAAGCCCTCGCAAGCGTAGCATCGGAAAATCGGAAATGGGGGTGGTTTTTTCAGTTTAGGTAGCGGTTGGACGCTAGGTCGGAAAATATTGTCACCATCGTGTTCCCTGTCCTCGAAAAAGGGGGGGTACATGTCTTGCGGCCCGGTGGGGTAAAAGCTTTACCTCAAAGGACTATTGATGACTTAAGAAAACATTAAAAATCGTAACCGGAAGTGAGGTCAAAACTCCATGACGCTGGCGAAATTAGCTTGTATAAAAGGTAGCTCCCTTTAGGTCTGTGGTAGTATTAATCACTCACACAAAGTTTTTCATGTATCTTATTCATAGGATATTTGACGGCTCTCCGTCTATACGAGCAACATAACACGAAATTTTGACTTACCCAGTCATAGGACAAAATCTTCCATTGCAGTCAAAAGTATCCAAATACGCGACATCCTCTTTCGTTAATGAAAAATCGAAAATATCGAAATTCTGTTGAATTCGAGATTTAGTTACTGATTTCGGAATGGTAACCACACCTCTGTCCACTTGATATCTCAACAAAATTTGTGCGGGTGTTTTCTTGTATTTAGTCGCTAGTTCTTTCAATTTTGGGTCCTCCAATAATTGTGGATCGTCTGGTTTAGCCCAAGGACGATCTGGAGAGCCTAGTGGACTATAGCCTGTTACGACAATGCCCTTTGAACTGCAGAAGTCGATAAGTCTCCTTTGGTTCAGATATGGGTGACACTCGACCTATATTAAATTAAAAATTATGTACTAAATATATAGTTAAAATTAGATATTTTTATCAATAACTAATTAAGTTAAATATGCGACTGTTGTAAAGAAAATTGTTTTAAGACGACAACGTGAATTTGAAACAATTATAGAGGATTTTGAATAAGTACGGAGAAGCTACCAAATCTCAATCTGAAGAGCAAGTCATAAGTAAGAATAAATGATATTCGTACACAGTGTCCGCCAATAAGTCTGCACCGTATGGGAAACTGTGTTATTGACTTTCTGAAAAATTTTACTTTTGATAAAAGTTAGTGCATATTCTCAAACGAAAAAGGGGTTACACAAATGTGTGTTAGTCCTGGAGCTTAGGTCGGAATTTTTTTTTTTTTTGAAATTGTTTCAAGAGTAAACTATCTTTATTTTTGAAGATATTGAAAAATGCTATTTAAAAAAGTTGCTTATAAGTTATATTCAGATATCAAATCTGGTTGTTCTATTTTAAAAATTTAATTATTCCACTTTTTTGCGCATAATTCCTGAACATATTTTTAAATATTTTTCTGTTATTAATAATTCTCTGTATATAATATTTTCAGCCTAAGTAGTGGATTAAAATCCACTTTAAAGAACTCTTAGCAGTACTTTTTTGACCAAATAAGTATTTCGGGAAAAAATGCTGAATTTCATGGTGCATAGATGTTCTCTTTGTTTCTAGTGTTAACTTTTTCGAAATTTTTAATTCAAATCGCTAAATGAAACTTTTCTTAAGCGATTTGTATTAAAACATTTCAAAGAAGTTAACAAATGAGAACAACTATGCACCAAGAAATTCAGCATTTTTTCCCAAAATATTTATTTGATCAAGAAAGTACTGATAAAAGTTCTTCAAAGTGGATTTTAATCCATTGCTTAGAATTGATTAGAGAGAATTAGTACTAACAGAAAAATACTTAAAAATATAGTTCAGGAAATATGGGTAAAAAAGTGGAAAATATTTATTTTTAAAATAGAACAACCAAATTTGATATCTGGATATTACTTAGTAGGGCGGGCCGAAAAAAATGAAAATTTGAATTTGCAAATGATATAGCTTATAATTTGTTGCTATGCATCTAAAACTAATTCACTTAAATTTTTAGCTAAATCGGTTAATATCTAGCCGCCCTCCCACGGCCTTTAAAATGAAGGAAATTACCAATTTTTCGATTTTTAACATTTTTCAAATTGGAGTTTGAAATTTTTTTATGACTATTAATCTAAACATGTGTGGCAAAAGTTTTCCGAATAAAATATTTTTCAGTTCCAGGGAAATAAGGTCGTTTCCTTCAAGAAAATTTACAAAATATTGTTATATGATCAGAAAGTATATTAAATATACATTGCATATATCATATTAAAAAAAGTTCTAATGACAAATTGGTTTTGAAAAAAAAGGGCGGTAAATGATGACGTATCTGTATCTGATGATCATTCAATTGTAGAGAATTTTCATGTTTTCATTCATCATGTTGGTGGTGGTGCTCTGTTGATTTGTTGTTTACATTTACATTGTGTGTAATATTTGTTTATAATGGAACCCAATTTTGTGAAAGGTACTTCAGAGAATTTTTTTGTAACTTGCTAATTTTCCGAGTTACAGGCAGTTTTTCACGATAACTAATGTACTACATTTTTTGCACATTAAAAAATACATGAAAATTCCAAAATTATATTGAACTTTTAAAAATGGTATAGCTATATTGATTTCATATTTTTTTATAATAATATACGTAAATGACGTTCATTTTTCGAATTTTCATGTATTTTTTGTGCAAAAAATGTAGTACATAATTTATTGTGAAAAACTGCCTGCAACTCAGAAAATTAGCAAGTTACAAAAAAATTCCAAGAGACAAAAAATGTTTAGAAGGCTTCAATGCATACGGCTGAAATTTTTTCAAATTTTTAAATTACATATTTTTCAAGCGCTACAGGGGTAGTTTTTCGTGTTTTCCAGAATAACTCGGTGAAAACTCACTTTACAGACAAGTTGCAAATAAAGAAAAAAGTCTTGTATTTCGATAATACATTCACCTGAATTTTTTCAGATTTTTTTTCGATTTTTACATTTCCCCTCTCACTTTTAGGAATTTTAGAGTGGCCATATCTCCAAAAATATGCATTTTTCGAAAAAGTTCACAAAAGTAAAAACATCTTATTTTGGGCCAAAAAAGGTAAATTTTTTTGTTTCTCTTTCATTTTTGACCTATTTCTACAAGTTACGGAACCCATGATAAAAGGGGTGTTTTCTATCCTTTCCGATCATTTCCTACTCTGATCTTTTTTCAGCTCTTTTATTAACGTCATTACAAACACATTGCATAATGTTTCATCAAAATCCATTCTCAAATTAGAGGTGAAACCGTTGACTGGACTATATGCTAATAGAAAATAAGCAAAGCAAACGACGCCCGTCGATTATTCCTTTACCTAACTGCGAATGCGCTCACATCTGACGTGGCGATGGGCGCGAATTCAAAATTTCTTAATTTAAATAATTAATTTCATTATTAAAATGACTATAGATTGTAAAATAAAAATATAAAATTTTTACTTGAATATAAAATTTTTAAAAATAGTCAATGACCCTATTAGATATGTTGCACAAAAAAACCTTATTTACGTCAAATTCTACTTTTTAGTGACAAATATCATTTGCAAATTCAAATTTTCATGTTTTTCGGCTCGCCGTATTACTCGCATTATAAGCAACTTCTTTAAATAACATCTTTCGATATTTTCAAAAATAAAGGTAGTTTACTACAGACAATTTCAAAGAAATTAATTTTTAACAAAATTTTTCAGAAAGTCAATAACAACAGAGGTTCCCACATGGTGCAGACTTTTTGGCGAACACTATAATATATGATATGAATGAATAATAAAGAACTTGTAGTGTCTACTTGGAGATTGGAGATTATTTACTAAGTTATGCAAGCAAGAATTAAATGTAAAAAAGGCTTTTATTATTTAGGTGTACTAAATTGAACAAAATTTAAAAAAATAAAATTAACTGTCTTAAAAGCTTGTCGTATTTTTTTTTCTATTCACGCGACAAGCCTTTAGGACAATTAACTTTATTTTTTATTTTCTCGTTTTAGTACGCGTAAATAATAATAAGAGCCGTTTTTAAAAAGCCTTTTTTTACATTTAATTTTATTATTAAATTTGACAAATAAAAAAAGTTACTAAATTAAGGATGAATTTCGTTTTTTTCTAAGTTCTGTAGTTAATGGTTTCAGAGATCTGCAAGTATGACGGTGGCGTCCGAACATCTATGAGACTAAGTATTTAGTTTAAATGTTAAATATCTCAGAAACCATGATACTTTCGTCAAAAGCGGTAAGAACCAAAATGAAAGACTATTATTAATTAGGCTTTCAAATGATTTTTTTTCTATTTCCACAGCATAAAAACAAACAAGTTATGGCAGAAAAAATGTACTTCTTCAAATATTTTTAATAAAAACGTATGACCTAGACGCTCATTTTTTTTGTCCACACACAGCGCTTGCCTTAAAAGAAAAATGCATTTTAAACTATAAAGGAATTTTAGAAAATATCTCAAATATCTCAATAAATACCTATTAGATTTAGAGAAAATATAGCTTATAAACTGAGAATCAATTTGTTTTTTTTTATATATATTTGTGTAGAGTTGATAGTTTCGGAGATTTTATAGATGGCATCAGACCGTTTTTAGGCTGAAGTATTTAGTTTAAAATATTGAATATCTTAGAAACTGTGACACTTCTATAAAAAATTCTAAAGAACAGAATTAAAGATGGTTAATCAATCTTTAAAATGACTTTTTGTTTGTTTCTACATCACAAAAAATAAAGAAGTTATGGCTGATTCAATATGCGTTTTCACATTTAAAAAAAAATTGTCGCCATTTTGTTTGTAATTGCTCAGTAATTAATTTTTCTTTCAAAAATGTTGTTTTTCGTTAATAAATAGCATCATCTAGATGCTAAATTCATTTTGTTCACTTAAAACCCTTGTTTTAGAAGAAAAATTTTATCCGCCATATTATAGCCGCCATTTTGAATTTCTTAATTTTGACTTCAGATTCAGAATCAGCGATCCCAAAAACATAACTATTCTACGTTTCAAAATTAAATTAGTAACACTTTTTCAAATATTCAATATTCAAATTTAGTTTTCACGCCTATCCGGACTATATAGAAACTGAAGACGATACCTTTTACTACAATAATAACCCATAAAGAAAAATTACCATTACATATGAAATTATTCCGAAATTTTACATATTTTTTACCTCTGGGTACTGTACTATATAGAATTTACACATTGATACAATTTTGAGTTAGTACTTTGTGACGTTAGAATATCACTAGTGAAGACGTGTACTGCTTGATATATTGGCACCACTATAGTCATTAGTCAACATCGTATTGGTTAAAAATAATTTATTTCTAATAATGTAATTTTTATGTTTTCCAAAAATAACCTGATTTGTTACTGGTTTGATCGTAGCAATTCCAAGAAGTCTCTCAAGTTGTCTCTTGTTGAAATTCGAAACACCAATAGATTTTGTAAGGCCCTTTTTGACACATTCTTCCAGAGCTTTCCATGTGTCTACATAGTCAACGTCACTGAATTGAATTTTGCCATTAGCATCAAATGGAAAAGTTTCTCCATCTTCCTGTATAAAAAAAAATATATCTTCATAATGTTCCCTTCTAATTTGATTTATAACTAGAAATTATAGAGTGCCTTTATTGGAATATAATTAAAGTAAAGTATATATATTTTTAATAAATGTAGTAAAAAATACAAAATAAATAAATAACCTCGTACCATTTTTATGGGAAATTGACTTTCGATGGAATTGTCTACATGTTTATACGGTGTAGATTTGTCTCTTATAAACAAGTCTCAATAGACACGACCTCAAAAAATGCACACATATAATTAGATTTATCAAACTTAGACAATTTAGTTATTTTAGACAATGTAACTTATTTACGGTATCAAAAGTTTTAGATAAATTAATATAGTTATTTATGTACCAAGGCTTGTAAGTGTATTTTACAGGTCGAGAACGCAAACCGAAGTCCCTAGGGCTGAGGTTTGCAATGTTCGAGATCTATAAATACACGATATAAGCCGATGTGCATACGGCGTTTTTCGTACTACTAGCAATATTACAATTTTTAGGAAAATTCATTCAAAATTATTATATTTCAAGATTTGTCGAATTCATTTATTAGTTGGCTTAGAGTCTAATTGGAGTGTGTTTGCTTTCTGCTATGTCAATAAGTTGTCAAATTGATAACTTCATAATAACTTCTGCCATTCAAGTTATTTACGTGAGTTTTTGCAATAAAATATGGATTATGATCAAAGTATCGACATTCAGGAGGCAGCCAAAATTGCGTGCGCTTCGTTGGTGCCCGAATTTCATTATTATCATACTCTTCATAAACACGAAGAGTATATTGCATTTGATCGGCACATTTCTAAAACCGTAAATATCGCTCGCAGACAAAAACTTTTCATATCATTATGTTAGTGAACGAATTCTGAACAACTTTCAAGATGTCCGTCTGTCCGTCCGTCACGTTTCTTGTAAGCACGATAATTTAGGAAAGAAAAGTCCGGCGCGATAGTTCAATCGGTTAAGGTGTATTGAGTGGCGAATATACTGATCGACTGTCTACCGTGGGCTGGGTTCGACCCCCAGCCCCGGTATTGACAATACCGGTGGGTGTGGATGTACGTCTGCGTTTTTTCAAATGTGTAACCCCCTTCTGCACAGCCTTGGCTTTGGATTTGGGAGGTTGTCTACTATCTGTGGTGTGTTTATGTTATGTTATGTTTATGTATTGAAATTTGGAATGTAAATTAATGTTAGGTAGAGGAAGAAACCTACTGTTTTTGAAGAAAATCAATCGGTGAATAAGAAAGTTATTGATCATTTAATTTTAAAAAATTGTCTTGTACTTACATAGAAATCTTGCGAAATGTTATCTCTATAATATATTTTTTTTTTGTTTATACATTTTACTAATATTTATATATATTTCATATATAATATATCTAATGCGGTGAAATGATTCTCGACATTCAGACAGACAGACATTCAATTATTGCAGTAATGTGTGACGGTCCAGTGTCTAAAGTTTTGCCTTTCATGCTGCTGAAAGCACACATGGCCAGTGCCACGGCGTATTACGACAAACGGAAGATTCGAATCAACGCCGAGAAGTCCGAGTCGATCCTCTTCACGCGCCGGTTCACAGAGAACCGCATTTAACACCAATTTCAATCGGGGGACAACAAATTCCAATCAAACGGTGAGTGAAGTATCTGGGGGTTAACTTGGACAAACGACTGACGTTTAACATACATATTAACGAAATAATACGCAAGGTCTACTCCATGTCCAGGAGTCTGTACCCGCTCCTGGTCAGGGGTAGCGGACTTAACAGGACAAATAAGAAACTGTTGTACACGATGGTGATCAGGCCGGCCATCACATATGCGGCGCCGGTGGGTGCAGCATTCCGGCCACGACAATGCGAAAACTTCGAGTTCTCGAACACAAATTTATGCGCCTCATTTCTGATAGATATACCTCCCTCAGAGATCTATACGCACGATGTCACGATATAACCCCACTAGCGAACTACGTCCAAGAAATCTCCCAGAAATTCTACACCTTCAAACTGGGCGATAGTCCGCTAACCAGCAACATAACCCAAATCAGAATGCATAATGCCCCATTCCAGATCAAACACCCTCTACCTCATACCAGGCGTTGCCTATCTTTCGGCAACCTTTTCCCTAGCCATACTTTCCTATACCACAACCTACCATTCCCCCACCTTTGATCTTTCCTCAACTTTATCTTTCCAATCCCTCTCTATTCTCTTTCTGTATGTTCTGTTTTTGTTCCTTTTTTTATTATCTGTCACCAAAAATTCCATTTTGACCAATAAATCTTTAAAAATTCAAACATTTTAAACCCTATTCTCTTTCCACCACATATTCCTGGTGTCAGGGAGACCACCAGGTCGGCAGTTCTCGTACGGATTTTTTCGTTTAGCTTTTCATCCGAGTCAACAGCCAAAATTTATTCAGTGTTAGAACCAGCAACTAGTTCTAAGTTTTATATGCATTAGTAAGTAATTACTTACCGATCGCTAATTTGTAAACGTCACTTACAAATGTCTTAACCAATTCAGTAAAGGTGTCAAATTACCTGAGCGTGCAAAAAGTAAATTTTGTGCTTTTTGCCTATGGGCCGTAAGTGACACGTTCATAACACTGACAGACGTCAAAAAATGACAACTTTAGAGCTAGTAGTAGGAAAAATATAGTTATACCCATTTTTCTTTTATTAGGATTTCTATATACAAAATCTAAGAACTGGCAAGGTGCCGTTCCTATTGGTCTTCCTGGTTCAAAGTAGCGTTGAGATTCTGTAAAATGTCATTTACCCCAACAAAAGCTAAACTAAATCCATATACAATTTTTTGAAAAACTTTGGTCAGAACGCTGAAATGTATTTGCCTATAATTCCCAACACCATCAGAGTTTCCCTTTTTAATCAACAAAAAAATTAAAAAAGGAGGAGGTTCTCAATTCGACCCGTATGTATGTGTTTTAAGGACAGAAATAACAGAAGCTAAGAGAGCTAAGAGAAGCTAAGAAGCTAAGATGCTAAGATGCTAAGAAATCGAGGAAAAATCCTGATATTAACATAATTAGTGATGAGTGAATAGACTGAATTATTGATAGTTCTTGTTACTTTCATAGTTAAGTCGTCATTACCAGAAGATTTTTTGTTTCTGAAATTTTCAACTATTTGTAGAACCTCTTCTTTCGTTACTGCAGTTAGGACTAGAATTGATTGAAGTACTCGGAAGAGATACATACATTGGCAGCCAAAGTATTTCTTAATAGTATCGATAGCACAAGTGTCCCTAATTTCTAGTAAAATATTTTTATGTTATACCCGCCAGTCCCAAGTCAAAGTGCTTTTATACACTTCTAAAAAGTTGTGCTACGTCGATTTGTTACTACACACTCTCCATTGTATGGTGGTTGAGATTTACGTCTTCTAGAGGAAGCGTTCGTCTTTGCCCTGTTTGAGGATGCGAATTCTTACAAGTATTAAATAAGTTCTTGCACATTTACTGCACAATTCTGGATTAAACCAACAAATGGTATTATTCGAACTCTTGCATTTTTCTGAAATTCAGAACACCGATCAGATCATAGAAGCCGAAGAGAGGGATTCTAAAAAAGTAATTAGGATATCTTGAAGGGAAAGGATGTATTACAGTGTTATAATTTAAGCTGAGTGCATCATAAGAGAAGTCAGTCTTGGAGAAAGAGCATTTAGCAATCCACGGTAAGTACAACTCTTACCTTTCCCGTCTATCGAACATCTTAAAAACATATCGAATCTACCTGAGAGTGGAAGTAACCACACACAGTCAAAGTGTGGCGGACGGTTGGCGCCCTTAGTAAACAAACCAGTGTCATGTCGTTAAGGATATGATGCTCTAGTCTTGTGTACATAACTTTTTTTTTTTCTTGAACCTGTGTAATTTATTTAAAAGAAGCTAGTGTATCCAATATCTGGAAGGTGGACAATTTTTAAGGACAATTATTAAAATTCCCACATAGAGCAATATGGTATGCCTATATTGATATTATTTTTTTTTACAAAATTTAGACCTCCCGTCAGGTTTTTAAATAAAATCCTGTATACAGCGCTTATTGCGATTTCTTTTTTATTTGAAACACGATAAGAAGTAACACACATTTCAATGTGACCTTCATTAGATAAGTCATCAAATCTAAAAATAAATAGTAACAAGCTAAAAACGTAGGTACTCTTCGCAGTTTTCTTGTAAATAATGTTAGTTTTTGGACATCCTAAATTTTGTGGTACCAACTTTGTTGTGAAGAAAAATATGTGAAAAGAAATTGAAAAAAAAATGTCCAACCTGGATTCGAACAACAACAACAAGCATTTATTAATGTTCACAGGATACAATAATGCGTCATTCCGGAGTCCGGCCCGGAGCCAGCCAGACAACCACGGTGAACATCGCCGAGGTGGGTGTGAGGTGGGCGGAGCGGGGGGTCCGGTTTGGCGGTGACGAAAATTATTTGGTGAGTTAAAACTCCTGCCTAATGGAGAAAGGCTTAAATTTAACAATATCGTGCAACGTAGTTCACGAGGGTACTTAAAAATAATTAAAATTAAAACTGAAAAAACTATCGATTTCGCGCATACGCGAACACTTAAAAATTTTGATTGCTGGCACGGGAAAACAAAACTGAATGAAAAAACCCATTTGAGACAATTCCACCCTGGTAATCTTCCTGACGCCAGGAAAGTGTCGTGGATAGTTAAAAGTGTGTAATGTTGTGTGAAATTTTGGTTTGTTAAGAATTTATTGGTCGAGACTGAATTTAGAGACAAAAATGGACAAGGAACAAAAATGGTAAAAACAAATGGAGGGAATAGAGAGAGGTTGGTTATAGGTTTTAGTGAAGATTAAAGGTGGGGAAAGGAGAAGTTGTCGTGGAGGAAAGTGTTGTTAGAGAGGTTGCCGAAAGATAGGCAACGCCTAGTATGGTAAGCTGTGTCGGATATTGAAAAGGATCGCATTATGCTGTCTGATTCGTGTTATGTTGCGGGTTAGAGGACTATCGCCCAGTTTGAATTGATAGAATTTTTGGGAGATTTCTTGGACGTAGTCCGCTAGTAGCGTTATGTCGTGGCAACGATTATATAGATCTCTGAGGGAGGTGTATCTGTCCGAATCAGAAATGAGGCGCAGACATTTGTGTTCGAGAACTCAAAACAAGACAAAACTTTAGCCACTGCACCATCACACATTACTACGAAAATTGAATGTCTGTAATATATATCTTTCGAGAATCATATTTCAAAGCATTAGATATATTAAATATAAAATATATATTAGTAAAATGCCTAAACAAAAAATATACAAGCGACAAAAATTAAAAATACTTCTAGCTAACACTAATTTACTTTCCAAATTTTAATACAATCGGACTTTTCTTTTTTAAGTTATCGTGCTTACAAGAAACGTGACGGACGGACAGACAGACGGGCATTTTGAAAGCTATTCAGAATTCGTTCACTAACACAAATATATGAAAATTTTTTCTCTACGAGCGATATTTCCGGTTTTAGAAATGTGCCGAGCAATTGCAATATACTCTTCGTTTGCGAAGAGTATAATAAGGTCTTTTTGAGGACTTTTGGAAATATTGAGGATCTTCCGTGAATATGAGTTCCACGTAATGAGTCATAAGTTTGACAAGGTACGTACATCTCAAAAACTGTGCCTATTGCGAATTTTGTTCAAGTCAAAATTTACAACATATCAAAACCAATTCCATCGAAAGTCATTTTCCCATAACAATGGGTGAGGTCTCTTATATTCTATTAAAAGCTTACGGAATCGACAGTCTAATTAAACTATATGATTATGTAGCAGTGAGGTTGCAAAAGCGACTGATATTTTCAAATAATTATTTAAATTATTCATATAATAGGTAGGTGTAAATACGCCTGTTCCCTAATATGTTATGAAATTTTCCCTGTACAAATAATAACAAAATTGTTTTGAGGAACAGATGGATTGTTTTATTAAGATAACTAAGAATACATTTACAGATACAAAATTAATATTGACGAGTTGGTTGATACGAAATAAAAAAATGATTATTTAATAACTGATTGGAATATTTTACTAGAATGTTATCAGCTTTTATCTAAATCTTTGACGTAATTTATATGTTGCAATTTAAAGGACTGAGAATATAAATAGAAATAAATTAGCAGAACCTAATTATACCAGTGCGTACCAGAGCACAAATTTTTCGGAAAATAATTGTTTAAAGTATAATTTTCAGGATAATGCAAGGTTCTGAAAGTGCTGGAAATCTGATCAGATATTGCTTAGGTAAATCAATCATTTTGATCTAGGATTTCCACGTTTCCGGTCCACAAGATACATCTTCATAATCAGTGTTTGATAAGATTTAAGGGGGAATCAGGAACTAAATGTGGAGGACTTATTTTTAACATTTCTTAATGACTAAAACTAATGGAGAGCTTATTCTTTCTAGATTCAGGTGCTGCCCAGTTATTCTCGAAATTGGTGTAAACAAATTTTACAGAAATTGTTTGAACAAAGCTTACTTGAAATGTGTAGTGTAAACAGCATCGAGGCATTTTTAAAGCTATTGCAGATAGATGCATACTTCTATGATATGGAATTTACAGAAAGGAATGGAGCGATTTTTAGTGCATTGCGATCGGTGGCTTGCACCACAATATACTTTGATTGCAAGACATTTACAAAACGTTGCTTATTACTTATATATTATCATTTGTTATCATGAAAAAAAAACATAAAAATTTGAAGAGTAATTTACTTGCAAATAAAAATTATGCCTAAATTATTATTAAAATATGCATGAGATACAGAAAACAACGTGCAACTAAATAAACATAAATTTACTTCCTGTGCATAAAAAATAACAACATCGAAGTGCATATTTGCATTATGCATACTTAAATTAAATTATCACCTAATAATTTATTGTCACAATATCAACCTATTATACATTCCAACATTCTGGCTAAAAATACTGAAAAATAGCCATATATTGGGTGTTTCGAAAAGATTGGGACAACGCTTAGCTGTAGATACTTGACATCGAAACAAGTCGATTTAACTCAAAAAGTAGTGGTCTAACTCTTTTCGTTTTCAAGATACAGGGTGGCAGAGTAAAAAAATTGTATTCGTAACTTGTCTCTATCCTGGAGGCTATTATACGTATCTACTTCAAAGTTGGTAACGATATGTTTTTCAGGTCGCTAATTACAATGGTGATATTGCCGATGCCATATTTTATAGATGGCGCTAGTTACAGGACTTTTACGTGACACTTTAAGGCATAACTTTTTTGAGGTTAGGTTTTGGACATCGTCTTCTACTATAATCGAAACACAATTCGGTTTCCTAAAGAAAATGTGTACTTGTTTAAACACGATAAAATGCACCGTTTCAGAGAAATGCGCGATTTACAACTTTATCCCACACCAGTTCGAAGAAATTCAACACCCCGGGTGTTTTAATAAGATTGGGACAACGCTTTGCGTAGACTCTTAACATCAAAACAAGTTGATTTAACCCAAAAAGTAGCGTTCTAACTCTTTTCGTTTTCAAGATACAGAGTGGTATAGTAAAAAAATGGTTTTCATATTTTGTCTCATCTTGGAGAATATTATACGTATCTACAACAAACACTATTGACGACTTCAAGGCATCATACTTGACGTACACCTACTAGATAAGAAAACCGCTTTTAGGTATAATTGAATTTCCTCGAACTGGTGTGTGATAAAGTTGTAAATCGCGTATTTCTCTGAAAGGGTGCATTTCATCGCGTTTAAACAAGTACACCTTTTCTTTAGGAAACCACATTGCGTTTCGATTATAGTAGAAGACGATGTCTAAAACCTAACCTCAAAAAAGTTATGGCTTAAAGTGTCACGTAAAAGTCCTGTAACTAGCGCCATCTATAAAATATGGCATTGGCAATATCACCAATATAACTAGTGATCTGAAAAACATGTCGTTACCAACTTTGAAGTAGATACGCATAATAGTCTCCAAGATAGAGACAAATTACGAATACAATTTTTTTACTTTGCCACCCTGTATCTTGAAAACGAAAAGAGTTAGACCACTACTTTTTGAGTTAAATCGACTTGTTTTGATGTCAAGTATCTACGGCTAAGCGTTGTCCTTTTCGAAACACCCATTATATTATTTTAAGTTCGTTCTTTCATGGCAAACTATATTTAGTATAATAATAATAATAATACATTTATTGTCATAAATTTCCAGATAAACATTGAGAACGTCAAAACAAAATAAAAGAATAATTAATCAGATAGTTTGCACAGAAACATAACTAGAAAGATGTAAAACACACTAAAAAATATACAACAAACATCAGTATACATATAACATAATATAAAGGCAAAAAAATTCCACAATTACGTGTTTCTTTGCATTATTTTAAATATATATAGACACGAAACGGTCATTATCCCCAGTTTTTTTAAGTATTCCCTACAAGAGGTATTTATTATAAGAGAGATTCAGCATAGTTCGTATTAATCTATTCTGGCATAGAAAGATTTTTATTATCCACGGAATGGTACCAGTAAATTATGGTGTACTGTAACACTGATTGTATATGCGCAAAGTAGAATAGATTCAAATTGTCTAGATGAAGTTGGTCTCTTAAACATCTTAGTACAAATCCTGATTTATTAACTTTTTTCAACATAATCTCTACACCGGGTGGCTCAGCTGATAGGAACACTCTTGCAACTCTTGAACGGGGAGAATGAATTTTTTTTTAATTTGGTGTAGTGATATGATATAATTATATGATGTGAAGAACCGAAATGGCCGACTTTCGGTTTCGATGCAATTGACATGAAAATCAAATTTTTAAATGGGACGACATATATATTTTTGCATATTTGGATCCTGATGGCCAAAATACATATGATCTGATCCTCAAATATTTTTTTTATTTAAAAAAATATGGATTTTTTAATTTTTAGTTTTAATCATAGAAGGCCGCGATTTTGCCAAAATTGTTAAAAATCAGTCTGCAAGCACCTTTAAAATATTATCTCATCAGATACTAATATTAAATACGTTTTATTCTTCATTATTCAACGTATCGGTTTTTCAACGAAAACTATTTTTTTAAAATTGAACGCCTATGGGACAACCTGTTATTTAATCAGATCTTTAATTTGTTAAGAAAATGATATGTATAACGTCTACTTTCTCTTTGTTCTAAATTTACAATTAAATACATATTAACAAAAATAATTTTTTTTAAATATTTTTTTGAAAATAAAAAAATAATTGAGGATCAGATCATATGTATTTTGGCCAACAGGATCCAAATATGCAAAAATATACAATTAAATACATAATAATAAAAATATTTTTTTGAAAATAAAAAAATATTTGAGGATCATATCATATGTATTTTGGCCAGCAGGATCCAAATATGCAAAAATATACAGGTCGTCCCATTTAAAAATTTAATTTCATGTCAATTGCATCGAAACCGGAAGTCGGCCATTTTGTTCTTTAAATCGTGTAATTGGAAACTTCATCCCATATCACTAAACCAAATTTTAAGAAAATCTATTCGCCCGTTCAAGAGTTACAAGAGTGTTCCTATCAGCTAAGCCACCCGGTATGCTCAATCCAGCGTAAATCGTTGTCAAGATTTACTCCTAAGAATCTGGTTTAGTTTATTTGTTCAATAGACTTACCACCAAATTTCAGGTATAGTGATTCATTAGAATGATTTTTGTGTACTAATAGGGCCGTCTTGTTCACATTAAGCTTTAGAGCATTGTTTTTACTCCACTGGTCCACCTCAGAGGCCACTCTTGTTGATCTGAATGACAGTCATGCTAGATTTTTTTTCTGCTAAAACCGCATATTGGAAAATTGAATTAACTTCCACGTGAGATGCAAAGTCATTCACAAATATTAGGAACAAGAGTGACCCTAGGACAGAACCTTGTGGGATAAGTACATTTACCACACCTTGCTCTAAAATGTCCTCTCGTATGTCTCTTTTTATTGATGTAACTAATACAAACTTTTTTGATTCTATTACTTAGATAAGATTTAATTAACGCTCGTATGTCTCTTTTTATTGATGTAACTAATACAAACTTTTTTGATTCTATTACTTAGTTAAGATTTAATTAACGCATTTGCAACCCCTCGTATCCCATAGTACTCTAATTCCTGCAATAGAATATCATGATTTACGAGATAAAAGGACTTAGTAAAATCAAAATATAGTTGCCTTTATCATGTAATTTAGTGATTCAAAGATAGTGGAGGCAGTAGATTTGTTAGGGAGAAACCTATGTTGACTATCTATTAGTAATTATATTATTCTCAATGAAATGTGCCACAGATAATTCTTCCAATTACTTTCGCAAATGCAGATTAAAGAGGAACTAATCTGTAATTATCACTGACCTCTATATATTAAATGAATAGCCTATACCATAGGGATGCGCGTGAAATTTTAGCCAAAATTGAAGAATTCAATAAAGGCGAAAGTCGTCTACCACGGAGCTTTACGTCTTGCGCAGTATACCTGTTTTTAGTTCTGAAGTTAGCAACAAGTTGCTGGCAACGCGTTGGTAACAAAGCAGTTCGGCAACGGTCAGGTAGGAAATAAGTTTTGAGACATTATTGTAAAAATAAATCTATCCATAAACACCGCACCGATCTCAATTGTAAACCTCACTTTTTCGATGTTTATGTTTTAAGTCATAGATAAGAGACATACGCAACCAAATAAATGTTAATATTTTCTTAAATTTGCCTCGCAATTGGTGTTATATGGCTTAGAAAAGACCGAACCTCTGTAAAAACTTTGATTTTAAATGAAATTTGTGGAGTTGGAGCTTATTATTATACTCTTCGCAAAAACGAAGAGTATATTGTATTTGATCGGCACATTTCTAAAATCGTAAATATCGCTCGTAGAGAAAAAAATTTCATGTCATTGTGTTAGTGAACGATTTCTGAACAACTTTCAAAATGTCCGTCTGTCCGTCCATCCGTCCGACTGTCCGTCCGTCTATCCGTCTGTCCGTCTGTCCGTCCGTCCATCACGTTTCTTGTAAGCACGATAACTCAAGAAAGAAAAATCCGATTGAATTGAATTTGGACAGTAAATTAGTGTTAGCTAGAGGAAGAACCCTATATTGTTTTTGAACAAAATCGATCGGTAAATAAAAATGTTATTAATGATTTAAATTTGAAAAAAAATTTTTTTGATTTTTATGTTTATGTAATTGAATATAAATTTGGTGAAATGATATTTCATTTTAATATCTAAATATTTATATATTTTACAAATATACATTTCATAATGTAATATGCAACCGTGTAAATATGATTTTAGCTCGTGTCTTATAATGTAAAAATTTACATTTTTTTACGTGTAAGGTGGTTGTGTAGTTCTTACGCTTTTGACTCGGAATCCAAGGGTCCCAGGTTCGAAACCCAAATGGGGTATGGTATAGTTTTTTTTAATTTTTACTTTATTTTACCAACTAAGTTCGTACTATAAAATTAAAAATGTCTAAAACTAACATTATTTACAAAAAACTGCGAAGAGTATTCTATAGAATGTGTAACAGTTATATAAAAAGCCCAGTGAACAGGCGAAGAGTACGTTTTTAGCTTGTTCCTTTATGTAATAAATACTTTCAAGTGGCATGTCTGTGACATCACAACTCCAAAAAGTGAAGGAAAACAAATAGCTGTTTTTTATCCGATTTTCGAACTATTCACTAAGAAATTTAGAATGACCATGAATCATTTACCATCTGATAAACGAAGACTTTGTTCAACTTACGTATTTAGGGCCGGGACACAGTGCAAAATATAACATAAAATATGGATATAACCTATAAAATGTAGATAAAAGGATGTGCTTTTCGTCATTTATAAACAAAAATTTAAATTGGTCGTATTTTGATCATGTTTCAGCTCACGGAACGGTTATTAATATGTATTGAAATGTGGTAATGTCATATTCATTAATAATTATTTTGTGACCAAATACTGAATTTATAATTTTCTAATCATAAATATATGATTGCCTCAAAACTTATTTCCGTTGCCAAAAATTAATTGATAGCGTGAAGTTGGTAACGTGTTGCCAGCAACGAGTGGCCAAGTTCACTCTTCCTACTAGAGATGGTACGAAAGAACCGAACCTGTTCTTTCGGAACAGGTCCGAGCTAACAGTTCCGCGGAACAGTTCTCAGATTTAGAAAATACTAGTTCCGACTCCGCTGGACTGTCATACGTTTGAGCGGAGCACTGAGCACATGATAACGTTGTACCTTCGGACACGGAGCCGGAGTGGAGTGAGCAGATCAGACTTGCGGACTTTTTGGTATTGGTGGTAAGTGGTAGTATTTGTGTGGGATGTATATAATAATAATAAATTCTGTTTAATTAGTGTTAAGTATTACAAAAATGTAGCTCTAGCATTATTTAATTCGAGGAGTTTTAGGAATAGTTTGAAGCATTAGGTGAATATTTTGATTTATTTCCATGTAACAATGAAATGAATTGAAGAAATGGTAAAACTTAGAAATGAAATACTCACGGTTCTAAATCGCATTACAAAACATATTAAAAGTATATTAATTTTATGACACCCTCTACTCTTATTCAGAGTTCAAATACTAGTTCATATCGGTTTTGATATACAG
Organism: Rutpela maculata; assembly: GCA_936432065.2. Classification (NCBI taxonomy): domain Eukaryota; kingdom Metazoa; phylum Arthropoda; class Insecta; order Coleoptera; family Cerambycidae; genus Rutpela; species Rutpela maculata. Next base: position 110,064,797 of record OW386291.2, read on the forward strand.
GACGTATTTTGTATTGACCACTTTCTTTTCAAGAGCTTGGAGCTCTGGAGATTTCAAAATCAAAACTTTGAATGGAGCATATAATTGACATGTCAGTTTTCAACCTTCAACAACCAATCAGCATTCTTGTTTCAAAAAAATCAGGACTCCAAGCACTTGAAAAGAAAGCGGTGTCATTATGGAGCATATGGAGCTGCGAGTGCGAAAGAACGGGCAATCACTAATGCCGGACTCGGAGCAGGTCGGAATCGGAACAGGTTTTTGGAACAGGTATACTTTTTTACCCGGAACAATTCCGACCTGTTCCGAGAAAAATCCACTCAGTACCATCTCTACTTCCTACTGCGCAAACTCGGCAGCCCCGTGCGCAAATTGTATTTGTACCATTTTTCAGCTCACACATCGGCTATCCATTTAATATATAGAGGTCAGTGGTAATTATATAAATGATTTTTATTGCCTTCTTTGTATATCGGAACTAATTTACCTATTTTAGCCTGTCAATAGTAAAAAAAAGTTTTATATAATGTATCATATTTTATATTTTCGTTCAAGAATTGTAGTTCTTTTTGTATCGTGGAGAGACGGAGTATACAAACGGACATCCGATTTTTTTCACGTTTATTGCTTCTTTTTTCCTTAATTTTTAAAAAATCCAGTGGCACGAATGCGATGCATCAAGAGTTTTAATTTCTCGATTACGATGGTAATAGGAGGATTTAGTTACGCACCTGTCCTGAGGAGGCAAAGTGGAAGGAGGAGAGTGCATGGATTGACGACCTTGAGTTTGTTTCCCGGATGTGTGGTAGTGGGGGGGATTTCATCCTGCCTAGGACTAGCCAGTTGGCGCTGAAAACCTTGTACGCGGGAAAAATACATTGCCATATGGGACCTTCCCCTCTGTCTTATTCCCTTTGTCAAATACTACTTGTGCGCACAAAATTTACTTTGCTAGTGATTTATTTCTGGGGTAATACCCTATAGAAAATGGACTATAAAGTCGAAATTAAATTATTTTATTGTTAAAATATTTATCCGAAATAAAAGTCAGTGTTAAAATTTCATCAAGTTTTAGGTTATGTTTTGTTTGAATTCTTCAAAACGAAATGATGGAGTCAAGAAATTACTACTCAAACATTTTAAATACGTACCTTGTACGCAAGAGGCCAGTGGATAAGGTATAAGTCCAAGTACTCCAAACCTAAATCTGCGAGTGTTGTCCTAAGAGCTTTCTCTACAAGGTCAGGCCTGTGATAAGTGTTCCATAACTTGCTGGTAATAAAAATATCTTCTCTTTTAATTACACCGTCAGCAAATTTTGCCCGAAGGGCGGCTCCTACTTCTTTTTCATTACCATAAACGTGCGCACAATCAATGTGTCGGTAACCAATGTCAATGGCATCTTTAACTGCTTGTTCGACCTCACCAGGTTTTGACTACAACAATATAATGGACTGATTTTAAAGAAATATGACGTATATAATGGCCAAATCACTGTAGTTTTGTCTAAATACTTATTACAATCCCATATTCAATTTCCGCCATAAATGGAAAGGGCAAAATACTTTTACACTCGCTTGAGTGCACCTGTCCTTACACAAGTTTGGTCGGAACATTGACAATGTATTTTTATAAAATAATTAATTCCAGAAAACTGTTGTTAATATAATGAGAGTTGATGTAAGAGTAACAATTAATTACTTAATTTATTTATACGAAGAATACGAACTTTATAATAGTAAATAAAACTTAAATGAACTGACAGCGATTGTGTTTTGTTAGTCTGTTTATTTTGATCATATATGCAAGGCATACTTCGACGCTTTTTTACGCAAAATGATACTTGCTTTAGATCGAAAAGTATTCAGTATTGACATATGTGTATTTCGAAACCAATAATATCCGAAATGAATCAAATGAGTGCGTCATGACAACAAAAATATAAGACATAATTTCGCCTACTGAGCATTGGAACTCTTTATATAATTCTTCCCCCAAAGGACACCGCAGATTCCTTATGGGAAATGGCTTTCAGTCAAACTCCTTGAAACTCTAGAATCTGGTAGTTTTTGTTCTCGAGGGCACTAAGTCTTAAAAACTCATGGTTTTGAGATAGAGCCCTCTGAATTTGGACTTTACGTGCATTCTCCAGCATAGCTAATATGACATATATCTCAAAACCATGAGTTTTTAGGACTTAATGCCCTCCTGAACTTTTGTTATACACATCAAGAACTACCAGAATCCAGGGTTTCAAAGAGTTTGACCGAAAGCCAGTTCCAGTAATGATTTAACTATGCTGCAGAATGCACGTAAAGGCCAACTTCAAAGGGCGATATCTCAAGACCATGAGTATTTAGGAATTAGTGCCCTTGAGAACTTTTGTTCTACACATCAAGAACTACCAGAATCTAGAGTTTCAAAGAGTTTGACCGAAAGAAATTTCCCATAAGGATTCTGCTGAGTCCTTGGAACTTCTTTGATTAAGTCAGTAACAATGGTATGTGAAATATAATGACTATTTTCTGTCAGCTCATATTAAGCAGAATACATATCTTTTAGATATGTGCATCGTGTAGCACCAGAGATGTTAAAGGAGTAGAAGTCGCAGTCTAGTATGACCGACTGCGAATACATATATGAATAAAATTTTACTTAAACACGGCACAATACAGTTTTATGTGGCACCCGTCTTATTAAGTATACAGTCAATATCTTTTTTATTTTTATTTTTCAAATAGGTATTCGGCAAACCCAGACTGCAACTTTCCTTCCTTTCGTAATAGTCTTATTAAACATAAATATTTAAAAGAAAAATTGATATTTAATCTATGTAAAGTTCGTTTGGATCTGAGAGACACACTGTACATTGCAGTTTCGATATTCTGCACTTCTTCGTATTTTGTATGCTTAATCAAAAACTTTAGTAGCATTTTGCTCTAAAATTATAATAAAACATAATTTATATAACACAAGACAGTTCACACGACTCTGACGATCATCCTATATGGGGAGTATGGGTCAATTTTAATGAAGAGCATTCTGCCACGTTATTTTGCAATGTTCAAATTTCATTGACTTTAGAAACATCATTCTCCTATAATATTTTTTTCAATCTCCTCTCAAAAAACTGATACTTTTAGCCCAGTCACTGTATACAAAAAAAAACTCCAAACCGAAGATTTTCCAACGGGATTTTCTTTATTTTGACGTCACAAATAATTTCTCAAAAGTCCATAAAGCCTACAAAAGTTACAGCAGGTCAAAGGTCATGAAAATCAGTTTTTCTCAAATATCTCGTATATGATCGGTTTTACGTTAATTCTCGCTGAAATTTTGTTCGTGAGATAAATCTGCATAAAAAAGGTTCTATACAAAATTTACGTAGAATCAATAGTTTTTGAGATATTGGGCTGAGAAACTTCGAAGCAAAGTGCATGCGTATAGAAAATGAAAATATGCGCAAAACAAAGAAGTCGTCTCGAACCAATTTGCACGGAAATGAATAGTAGTGAAATTTCATATATTATCAACGGAGGATTTCTTCTCCATGGTGTTATTTCGCAAAAAGACTCAGCTTTCGGTTGTGTTATTGATTAGTACATTAATTGTCTCCTAAATCATTATGAGATTAATATAGTCTTCGCATTCAATGGCTATACTAATAATAGTACAAATATTAAAACAATGGAGCAACTTCAACGTATAAAAATAACTCAAAAATCCACTGATACGCTTTTCGAAGAGATAACGCCAATAGTTTCTAATAAAGAACAATTCTTGTCCAATAAATTGAATAAAAATAGATTTATTTCTTTACTAATGACCAAATTAGAAAGTTTTAAAATTAATAGCGTACAGGCCCTGGATGATGCTGATGTTTTAATCATAGAAACAGCTTTGAAGCAGTCAATTGAGCGCACTGGAGATATTAATCTCTTCATAATTTTAATAGGATGCACTCCGATTACTCACAATATCTATTTTCTTAAACCCGGAAAGGGAAACGTCCAATCGAAGATCTACAATCCCTAGACAATCCAGAAGTATGCAGATTGTAGAGAACATATTCTATTTTTACATGTCGTTAGTGGTTGCGATACTACTAGTGCTTTATTTCGAAAAGGAAAAATAAACGCATTTAAAATATTACAAAAAAGATCAAAGGTCCCTGCAATAATCTTATGGAAATTGGGTTTCGGTCAAATCGTTTGAATTTTGTATATGTTTTAGGTTTCGTCATCCCAAGCAAAAGTTTCAATGGACACAAAGCTCGAAAATCAATACTTTGGCTGCTACAGAGCTTGAAAGCTCCAAAGCTCCACCACAGATTTATTTATTCGTGCAGTCTTTATAGATTTTTAAATAACTTATTTTTTCGATTTTAATGTCTAGGTTTATGTTTTTGAGGTTGTTGAATTCAAATCCGATGTCAAATTGTCCAAATTGACACTTGACAGCTGTCAATTAGCTGTCAAAGTGCCTTAACAAAGTGCAAATCTTATTTTTATGTTATGAGTTTATGCTATTTAGGTAACTCAGTTCATGTATGATGTGAATACAATAATTCGACAACTGGCAACTGTCAACAGGCTGTCAGCTAGCTGTCAAAGTGCAATGACAAAGTGCAAATCTTATTTTTTTGTTATGACTTTATGCTTTTTAGGTAACTCGCATCAGTTCATACATGATGTGAATACAATAATTCGACAATTGGCAGCTGTCAACAGGCTGTCAGCTAGCTGTCAAAGTGCAATAACAAACTGCAAATCTTATTTTTTTGTTAGGACTTTATGCTTTTTAGGTAACTCATACTTATATATACAGAGGTAATAGTTATTATATAGTATGTGGTGACATGAACATAAATTTTCTGGCACAGACTAGTGAATCAAAAGATATTGTTAATCTCTTTAGTGAATTTGACATGCATAATCATATCAGTGAACCTACACGAATAACGGCAACATCAGCAACTTCTATAGATGTAATATTTTCTAATGTAACAGTAAAATCTAGTTTGGTAAAAGAGACACACTTCTCGGATCATTGTTTCCAAATATGTGAATTTAACTTACCGTTATTGAAGAAATGTGAAAGTGAAATTATATTTAAAAGAGATTTCTCTAGTAGTAATCTGGTTACGTTCAGAAATATAATAGCACATGAGAGTTGGTCCGAAATGTATGAATCTATTGGTTTAGACAATATCTTTGACAGTTTTTATTCAACAATCATGTTTCATTTTAACAATGCTTTTCCATACAAAAAAATACAAACTAATAGAAATAAAAAACCTTGGTTTAATCATCAACTTAAAAGCTTGCATCAAACACTCTGTGATATGTCTAAAATATGTAAAAATACAAATAATGCTGTGGTAAAGGATAAATATAACAAACTAAAGATTATATATAGAGAGCAGGTAAAACAAGCTAAAGCAAATTTTAATAATAATAGAATCAGTAACACCAGTAACATTATGAAAGAGAGCTGGAAAATAATAAACGAAATGAAAGGTAATACAAAGAAATATGACTCATACCACATAAATATTAATGGCGAAGAAATTGTAGATAAAACTAGACTAGTCAATCATTTTAATAACTTTTTCTTGGATATACAAAGTTCTAAGCCTGATATTAATAATCTCAAATTCGCTCCTCATTCAGAAAATACGTTTTACCTATATCCTACCACACCCCATGAGATAGAAGGGTTCATTATGAAAACAACTTTAAAGCCAGCTGCGGGTATTGATGAAATTTATGGTAATGCCTTAAGGGTAATTAGCGACCTAATAAGTACACCGTTGTCCTATTTGATTAATGAATCATTTATCGAAGGAAAATATCCAGATTCACTAAAGATATCTAAATCTGTACCAGTTTTTAAAAATAAAGGAACAAGAGATGAAATAAACAATTATAGAAATATTTGCTTGCAAAGTCAGTTAGCCAAATTGTTTGATATATGCTACAATACAAGGTTAACTCAATTTTTAGAAGCACAAAATCTATTAAACACCTCACAACACGGTTTTAGATCCAAGAAATCTACCTCAACAGCAATCGCAGAACTCTGCAACAGTGTGTATGAATGTCTCAATGATAAGCAATTTCCAATTGCACTTTATTTTGACCTATCACGGGCCTTCGACACGGTTGACCATGACCTGCTCCTGGAGAAATTATATCGCATTGGTGTACGAGGTGTTGCCTATAATTGGGCGGCATCATATTTACGAGGGAGAAGACAGATCGTGGTCATTGATAAATACAAGTCAGAGTCAAGAAATGTTAATATTGGGGTTCCTCAGGGTTCAACTCTGGGTCCTTTATTTTTTATTATTTTTATTAACGATATAATATATTCATGTACTTCCTCACAAAAAACAATAATTTATGCAGATGATACAAACCAATTAGTAACAGGAAATAATTTAATACAATCAGTTGAAACATGTAATATATCTGCATTAGAATTTTATCAATGGTGCCAACATAATGGAATAAGAGTAAACGTAAATAAAACATTTTCTATGGTATTTCAACCAAAGAATGGTAAAAGCGAATCTAGTCAACTCATTAAGATGAACCATAAAAGCATTGAACAAGTGAATTCTATAAAATTTTTAGGGGTTGTAATAGACCAAAAAATGACCTGGGAGCAACATATAGATTATATTTCTTCAAAATTAAGTACTATGTGTTTTATTGTAAGACAGCTGCGAGCTACAGAATCTTTGTCCATTCTTAAATTGGCCTATTATGGGCTTGTGCAATCTATTTTAAGTTATGGTTTAATTTTTTGGGGACGTTCAGCTCACTTTCATAAAGTCTTTGTTATACAGAAAAAAATTATCAGATGTATGGTAGGAGCACATCCTCATACATCCTGTAGACAAATATTTATTAACTTGTCAATTCTAACTCTGCCTTCTCTCTATATATATTTAGTTGTATTAAATATAAAAATGAGAGAAAATTCATTTATGAAAATAAGCAATGTGCATAAATATGATACACGTAACAACAGTAATTTATATCAACCATATTCAAGATTAAGTGTCTCTCAAAATTCGCATATTTATCAGGGCATTACATGTTTCAACAGGTTTTTCAATCTTTGTAGTGATGTTAGTGTTATTCAGAATTTTAATCATTTTAAACAAAAACTGTATGAACACCTAGTTAGTAAGGCATTTTATTCTGTAGAAGAGTACCTAGGTCATTGACTATTTCGATTTGCATGTATGTTGAGTGTTAGATTGTCTAAGTGTATTTGATAATGTCTATGTACGAGTGAGTGTATTGAGTATGTATATGTATGTGTAATGTACTATTTTGACTAGTTTGATAAGTTTTACCTTTGTATGTAAAATTAATGAATGAATAAAGTATCTATCTATCTATCTATCTTCCACCCAAGCAGCAGCTACTTAACAACATCAATTCAGGGTATATTACTAGGTGCAAACTTGGCTTAGATCCTCAGCAATGGGGTTGGAAATTAAACAATAATTTATTGGAGCCAACAACTGCTGTGACTTCTCCTGCACCCGATGATCTTCTCAATTCAATTTTCTGCAGTTGCACAAAAGGTTGTGGCATGAATTGTGGATGCAGAAAAATAGGATTGCCATGTTCCGTAGTGTGTGGCTCTTGTCGGGGCCAGTCGTGTCTCAATACGATATCCGAGGATACAACCATTGAATCTGAGTTCAAAGATGATGAAGTCGACCTCATTTCGTTATTTTCCGCTGAGAAGATTGTCAATGAAGATGAAAATATTGAAGAAGTGGAAATAGAAGAGATAGACGGAAACGAAGAATAAAAAGTCAGCAAAGACGAACATTAATCAACAAAATTATAATATAATTTATAACCCATGAATTAGGATTTCAGGGGACACTATGTAAAAAAACCTATATCTCAAAAACTATTGGTTCTACCTAAATTTTGTATAGAACCTTTTTTATGCAGATTTATCTCACAAACAAATTTTGTAACAGTCAAAATTAACGTAAAACCGATAATTTACGAGATATTTGGAAAAACTGATTTCAGTGACATTTGACCTTCTGTAACTTTTGTAACCGTCCAGGTGGCTTTATGGACTTTTGAGAAATTATTAGCTATGCCAAAATAAAGAGAATCCCGTTGGAAAATCTTTGGTTGGATTTTTTTAGAAGTTCATGTATAAAGTGACTGGGCTATTTACTCTTTATACAATTCCACATTCCCTTATTATTTTAACCACCCTGTACGTTATTTCGAAATTCTGACTATTGCTAAGAACTTCTCAAAATAATCAAAAGAAGAATTACTTGTTTTTAATGCGAAATAAGAAATATTACAAGTATAGGTAGGTCCATCCGAGGACATGATTCTTTGGAGTTTAGAGAATTTCATTTCATTTATTACTGTTTTATGGTACAATTTTCCCAACACACATAATATCTATGCCAAAGTGATGCACCGCCACTGTAAACTAGAGAAGTAAGTATTTTGACAAACGACAGAAAAGGCACCGAACGTTAGGTACCAAAGAAAACGTGGCTTTTATTGTACTATACTATCTAAAGACTACAATAGCTACTTGTATAGAAAAAAAACATACCTTCCATGTGCCTAACCCAAACGCTGGGATTTCCAGACCATTATTGAACTTGATTTTAGGAACTTTTCCCATTTCTATGATAGGAATGAAGATGGATACTAGCTGTTAACTGATTTATTTAACATAAAATATTACAATTTATAAGTACCTACTAGCTATATCAGTTTCAATTTGTTCTTACTGCGATTCCTTATCTATTTAATTTACTTTCATAGATCTTTAATTAAAATAATAATGTTTGTTGTAGATAAAATTAACATTAACGGTATAGAATGGGATTCAATGACGCGCCTACTAAACAAGTGGATGTGTTGACGTATCACGTTTACGTGCCCATTGCAGTGGTGTTACGCAGCGGGGGGGGCAGTAATTTGATAACAACGTGCTAAAATTAAAAAATTTGCAAGGTCCAAGGTCACCCATAAATGAGCTGAGATTTATGGGAAAATATTTTTTTAAATCAAATTGTAGAAAGGGGTATTCCAGCGGGTTGAAAATTACTGATCAACTATTCTTAAACTTGGGACTTTTGTTAAAGATGTGAGGACGATGGTTGGAAAAATGTTGAATAATAATTCTTAGTAAATAGAGAAAATGTTTTAATAGATTATTTCACTCAATAACGCGATAGCCAATGTGAGCCCGCGGTATTATAGGTGTAAATGACAATTTTTTTTTGGATTAGAAACAAATTTTTTTGTATTCTGCTCCTGTTTCACCCAAAAACTATTTTTAGTATTTTTAGTATCTTGGACTTTAAAAAATTTATAGAGGGCGCTGGTAACAGCTTAAAAATAAAAATTGCATCATTGTATACGTACCCAGCAAACAAAGAATGTATCCGTAATGTTATGCAATGTTAAATGGAAGTAATTTGTAATGTTCTCTTGCAATATGATATTTATATTACAACAACGTAACAGAGAAATGTTACATTTCGAAATATTAAACAAATATTTATGTAATGTTGGTTACATTACGTAACATTTAATAGTATGACAAATTACTTTCTGACAACGTTGATGTTATATTAAAGTAATAATGCATTGTTTAGTGGGTAGTAGTATAATAATATAAAAATAACCTAAACACACCACATAACACACAACTCCCAATTTCAAAGCGAAGGGTGTGTGGAACCTATATAGGTTCGGGAAGTTATACACAACTTTCAATGGCTTATAATACCTAACGTAATTACAAAATAATTTTCACAACGAAATTTAAGTACAAATGCCTACGAAGCAGATAAATCAATTATTTCATGTTAAATACGCAAATGTACTTACGTATGGTAATTCATCATAAAGCAGGTAGCAACTTTATTCGGAAAATCAAAACTCTGCACTAAGTAGCACCATACATTGTAATTCGTTGTATTTAAAGTTCTCTCTACTTAAACAAGCAAACTTTAACTCAATTATTAAACTTCTTAAATTAAATATAAGAATTAAATACATAAATATATATTAATAAACACTTTAATATAATAATTCTTGAAAAAGTCACTATTTACACGTTAAGTTAAGCTAGCGTTACTAGATGGCGATACCATTTCATCTCGGCAAACTGAGAACGTAAAAGCGAGATATTGGTAAAATGCAACATTATCTGGCTTTACTCGTAGTGTGATTAGTCGAAGCGTGCCAGAGAACTCTTTACATTGAAACCAGTCTATAAGTTACAATACCTATGGTTTAACGTATATTGTTTTTCTTTCTTGTCATTTTCATTTATGAATACTTTGTTCTTTATTAGATGAGTCGCTTTGGAAATGCATTTCTATATGACGTAAATGATGAAATTGAAAATAAAGGTAAGTAAAATCTAAAAAGTGACAATAAAACGTCTGAAGGCAATTAATTACAAAATATAATATTGAAGATGTATTTAATGAATTATTTATTCGTAAAATATTCTCCCCAAATACCACTCGTGCTTTTAAATTTTATCTATAAATTTTTCCTCAAGCTAAGTTGCCAAAAGGTAATATAACTCGTGTAAATTGGCAGTTTATTATCAAAGATTAAATCCCTGTCGCTAAAACACTCGGGATTTAATCAAATAATAAACTAGCAATTTATACTCTTTATATTACCAGGAAACAACGCTTTCGAAAAAATTTTCGATAAAGTTTTAAGCACTAGTGATATTACATATGATAAAACTAGATATATGTGAAATTTATGAGGGTGAAAATCGAAAAAATGTTTAATATTTTAATTCATAAAATGTATTTCTGGAGATGGTAAATTGTTAACAAAAAATTATATTTGTATACAGTGTCTCACTTTTTACGATAACACCTTCGTAGCTCAGTTAATAGTCACCCAATATAAACTAATTTCGGATTGGTATCAATGTATTTTTTGAGTGAAACAAAACTTATTTCTGTCATTGGTGTGCATTTTTATTAAGAAAAAATTGTCGATTTTTAGAGAAGTCATATTAGGCATTTTTTTTTAAATAAGAAACTAATGGAATATTATTGATCAGCATGCTGTAGAACCCCTATAGCCAAAAGTTAAGGGCATTTTGATTTATGGTTTTCGAATTACGGCCCCCTTAAAAAAATTTTAAATATTTAATCACAGGCACACAAAATAAAAAAAGTGGTCTTTTTTGGTACGCCATTGGGTAACTCATATGTATTTCAACCTGCTGAACACAAATCTGGTGTCCGTTTAGCTCCTTCGGCCACCATTTTTTTATAAATTGCGAAAATAACCTAAAGAAAACTCATAATTTAGGTTATTTTGGCAATTTCCTAAAAATTGGTGGGTAACTGAGCACAATTAATACCTCAAGATATCCCGAGGATAAAAATTTAGGAATTAGTAAATATCTTCTAAAGGTCTGTAAGAGTTCCCTAAGATGGGCAAATGTCAGCATATCAGTATTAAATAGTACCTCCCATGGTAATCGAAAAAAGCTATTAGTATAGAATCCTGTGAGCAGCCTTTTGCATACCTATAGAATTCCCATAGTAATCTTTAGGATATCTTATCGCTTGCCAATATAAATGGTCCCGAGGACATCGTTATAGGGTTTCTATTGGATGTACCGCATCAATCCTGCAAACATATTTAATTCCTGTTAATCCAGTCAATGAGTGCTCAAAAAGGGGGTGTAGAGTACATGGAATACGCGAGACTTTTTGACTTCAGGACTTCATTAGGAATAGTTAGCAGGTAAAACTAAAATATATACTATATATACTAAAAGTCCCCGCCCCTGGGAGGTAAGCTTACGGTGGGAGTAAGGGGGGGGAGGTCCCATTTTTGTGTTTTTCGATTATATCTCCGAAATGGTGGACTCTAAAAAAAATATGTTCCAAATAAAAATGAAAGCTAATTAAATTTCCTATAAAATTGTTTCAATACATATTTGTCGAATTTCCAACGGTTTTCAAGATATACGTTATTGAAAATCGATACTTTACGAAAGAATCATTTTTACTTAACTCTTTTTGTCAAACATTTGCTTCTAGTGCCTCCCACGATCGTTTCTCAGAAAAATTGTAGAGCATTAAATTTCCTTCAATTTGATATAGACTTAAAAATAATTTTTTTGAAAATTATCGATTTTCAATAACGTATATCTCGAAAACCGTTGGAAATTCGACAAACAATTTTATGGGAAATTTAATTAGCTTTCGTTTTTATTTAGAACATATTTTCCTAAGACCACCGTTTCCGAGATATAATCGAAAAATCCAAAAATGGTACCTTCCCCCCTCCCTCCCTCCGTAAGCTCACCGCCCAGGGGCGGGGACTTTTAGTATGTTTACCTACTAACTACTCCTAACAAAGTTCTGAAGTCAAAAAGTCTCGCATATTCCATGCATTCTACAATATATTCATTGACTGGACTATGTAGTAATCTTTCGGGTATTTTATCGCTTACCAATATAAACGGTACTGACGAACATCCTTATAGGATTTCTATTAGATGTACCATCCATCACACACCTTTTATTATTATTTATTGCCAGCGGCAGCTGGTGAAATTTTGGTTAGTCAAAATCTCAGTATTGAGACATCAGGCCCAAACCAAACGAAAGATTAAAGATCGTTATAAGATCCATCCAAATAAATCGATGATCCCTGCGAGAATTTGTACGTTGCAGTTATGTTATTAATGTTCTATAAATTCATGAGTATAAGATAATGCATGACTGATTATCGTCAGTAGTTTGTACGTGGCGTCATCTACAAATAATTTCTGTAACAAACTAAGTGGTAAGCAAGCAAATTTTATGCATTAAAAGAATTTCTTCTTGCGATTTCTTAGCGATAATAATAATATTTCCATTTTAATACTTTATTTGATCTCTGTAATATATAGAACATTGAGCTGTATGGTAATTCCCTTTTAGAATTTCTAGTAGATGTCTGTGGGTTAAAAAATGTTGAAATTCCTATATAATGCCCAGTTTACATTTCCCCAGTGCATAAAAGTTGAGCAGATATAAAGATTTCTCATTTTGATTTCGGAAGAACTTCTAGAGTACATAAATACAAGATATCCTCGCAGGCAGTAAATAGAATTTCTTAAAGATATCTTTAAGAATTCTGTGCTACTTGGGCTAATTCGTATTCATCATGTCAAAATACATAGGAGTCTCAGAAACAGATCACTTTTCACCACCAATTTTTAGTAAATCGCGAAAATTATTTTTTTTGGTTGTTTTCGCAATTTACAAAAGATGGTGGCAAACGGACACCTGATTCGTGTTCAGCATAGAAAAAGATAGCTTTTTTTATTTTGTGTGCCTGTGTAATTAACAGCTGAGAAATGAATTGTTTCTCGAAGAAAAATCATTCTTCATCATCTATTTAAAATCACTTTTTCTATCACACATTGTCATCAATACTTTCAAATTCGGTAATTCTTAATTTCCGAATAATTTACAGGGCTGCTGGTTCAAAATGTTTGATAATTTTTAATGAAAAGTATTGGCCTATGAAATTTGCAAGTGTCGATGACACTCGGTGGTAGAAAAAGTAAATTTGAATAAAAAATGAACAAAAAAAAAATACTAATTTCAAAAATACGTTTTGCACTTCAAATTGATATTTGGTGATAAGGTACAGTTCCTTGCTACTTTTCACTAATAGGTAGACAGGTATTTGTAAAACTGAGTGAAATTTTATTTCTTACTTTTTAAAGATAATAAAAATGCACGCTAATGACTGAAATACGTTTCCATTTGCTCAAAAAGGATATAGTAAAGGTCTTTGATACCGATTCAATTTGGTCGAAGGTGTTACCGTGAAAGATAAGACACACTGTTTAGCCTACAACAGAAAAAAAGTGTAATCACTCTCAGTACTGCTTTGGTTGAAGAATTTTTGCCTGCGAATATTGACAGTTATCTTTTCTTGGGACCTGGAAAAGCTATAATATCCAAAGCTTGAGGATTGATTTTTATCTTACCTTACTTAGTAATTTTCTCTACTATCTGAAATTTATTTCCACAAACAGCGAAACATTTGAATATTACTGACGCGCATTTCATCAACCATGTTGACATCACCTGGAGATGATAAAATAATTCAGTTTTTTGATCTCGTGTGTATCAAATGTTAATTTAGAATTTTTATGAGTACGAACTTTGGTACACTGGGTTAATGTTATATCACTTAAACAGTTGTATTTTCAGGTAACGGTTTGTGAATATAAGAATGATGATTCAGTTAAAACTAATTTATCTCTTTGAGGCCAGATACAGACTTCCTCTAGGGTTTTTCTTACTTACTCTTGGAGCTCCTTAAGTGTGTCAGAAGCGATAGGGACTGTGAAATCACCTACAGACATAGTAAGGTCGTTATTTGCTCAGGTAAATTACTAATATACATCATGAATAATAATGGTCCCATGACAGATCCTTGAGAAACTCCAAATACTAGTTCTTTACTTCTGACAGTCTCTCCCCCAGTTTTATTCTCAAAGTTCAGCCTTCCTTGTAGGACGTTATCCAATTTAATATGCTACCTCTAATCCTCATATTGTAAAGTTTATGCTTTAGCACGTTCTTATTTATGGTATCAAAGGCTTTTCTTTATATCCTTTCCTTTCCTTATAATAATTCCTAGGTATTTAATTTTAGTTGTTCTTTCAATACCTTTCTGGCATGTGCAATCGTCGATGCTTTTACAACTAGATTCATGCATCTTTATAAAATTTTGATTAGGAAGACTAACACATGTAATAGAAAAGGTAATGAATTTGGTCTCATCAGCATTAAAAGAGAGCAGGTTCCTATTTAAGACAATTTTTAATTTGTCGTCTGCATAGGAAATGAACTTTCAATTTAGGAAAAGACTTCTTTATGTATATAAGAAAGAGGATCGGATCCAACACTGTGCCCTGCGGGACATCTTGATATTTTTTTACTGAGCACATAATTAATTTTACTTCCACGTCCAGTGGAAGTATAGTAACGACAAAAAAAATTTTTAAAAATTTGTATTGTCCAAATAGGCTTAAAATGTCATGAAACGTCGAGATTTTAAGTTTGAGCGAAAAAAAATTTCTGTCTGTCTGTCGGTCTGTCTGTAACTTTTTTTGTGCGCACGTTTACTCTGGAACCGTTTAAGTTATTGACTTGAAATTTGGTACACATATGTACTTTAACGAGATCTAGAACTAGATTATATTTTCATCTTGTTCCGTCGAAGGGTTGGGGGGTAAATTGGGGTAAATTTGGGGTAAATAGGTCAATTAAGCAGGTAATAGTCCATAAAATTGGTATTTAGTATTTACAAGAGAAGCTAAGGTCTCAAAAAATGTTTGGCATTAGCCACCCCCATTACCACCCCCACCCCCTTATTAAAGGGGATGAAAAAAAATTGCGATTTAGTGTACCTATGTACAGGAACCAGAAACCTTAAAATATTTTTTTACTTCATCCACCCCCACTACCACCCCACTATCACCACCCCCCACCCCACTACCGATGTGGGGTATCGTTTTATGGGTTTTTGGGGAGGAGGATTTCAAATATTATATTATTAAAGTTCCATAAACAGTTATTTTCACATACAAAGTTTTTTCGTTGTGAGTGACTTGAATAGAGAATCTGGATGTGGAAGTAGTGATTCCTTGGGCAGCGGTTTTTACATATTGATGTCTTTTATTGAAATAATTATTAAACAATTCTAACACGGTTCCGCAAATTCCTATTTGCTCATGTTTTTTAATTAAATGTCCGTGAGAAACTTACTTGAACGCCTTAGCTAGATCGAGAAATATGGCTATATTTTTATTATTTGCATTGAAATTTTGGTTAAATATTAAATATAGTATGCTCAGTGGATATATTTTCTTTGGAACCTAATTGCTTTTGAGATTACCTATTATATTGTATTTATTAAGGTACGCTAAGTAAGTATTACTTTCGAAAATTTTTATTGTTTAAATGAAACGTCGACATTTTAAGTTTGAGCAAAAAAAAAAATTCTGTCGGTCTGTCTGTCAACTTTTCTTATACGCACTATTACTCTGGAATCGTTTATTAAGATATTGACTTGAAATTTGGTACCCGTATGTATTTAAACAAGATGTGGAACTAGATTATATTTTGATCTCATTCCGTTGAAGGGGGATAAATTGGGAAAAATGGAAGTAAATAGGTAAATCAAGCAAGAAGACTCCATAAAATTGGTATGTAGCATATTTAAGAGAAGCTACGGTCCTAAAAATTGTTTTGGCACTAGCCATCCCCCCTCTAATAAAGGAGGTGAAAAAATAAAATTGTGATTTAATGTGTGTACCAAGGCTACATTTTTTTTTATTTCATCCACATCCACTCCCCCTCCCCACTACCGATGTGGCATATCGTTTTATGGGTTTTTGGTGTAGGCGATTTCGAATATTATATTATTAAAGTTCCATAAACAATTATTTCCACACACAACATTTTTTCGTTGTGAGAGACCTGGATAGAAAATTTGGATGATGGAAGTAGTGATTTCTTGGACAGCGGTTTTTTTTTTTAAATTTTGCGATATTGTTAATGAGTGAAATAGGTCTGTAACAGTTTGGTTATAATGTGTTACCTAATTTAAAAATTAGTATTACAACGGATGTTTTCCAATAGGAAGGGGAAAGTGCCCGTCTCAATGATTCCGTTAATTGTATGCTTTATCGGTGTTAAGATACTGAGGTGAATGTTTTTTATCAATGTAGTTGGTATATTGTCTGGGTCAGGCGCAGCGTTATTTTTATTGCCATAATTTATAGGATAAAGCGGTGTATAGTCTAACGGTGGTCTTGGTGGTCACTAAGTTCAGGAAATACATCTAGTAGAACGGCTGCTTTCTCGGCAGGCTTTTCGACGACCCGCCTTACACCTCCGTAAGCTCCAACACACTATCTCTTGCTGCTACTATAATAAGATACTTTATTATCTTCCATTGCTAATTAAATAAATTTGATATATTTTTGAATTCATATAAAATTGTTTGATCACATTTTTCAGATATGTTCTTTTAAATTGAAGACTCAATCTCAATTTTATTCTATGACGTTCTAATGGCTCAACAGTAGTTCTTAAGATATGTTCGATAATAATTTTTATTATAAGATATCTGATAAAGATATACTTAAGTGTGATATAAAAATATAATATGCTTTATTTAAATAGTGCCTTTATAATATTTTCTATATTTTGTTTGTATCAAAGCAGCAACTGATTGAAAGTACTTAACTGATAAAAGAATTAATATTAGGCAGCTAAATATTTATCAGTGATTAATTATTTAGATTATTATGTAAGTGCTTACGCAATGAGCGTAAATATGTATTTAGTACAATGATAACGCTAAGCACTCATCAATTAGAGGCGAATGTATTTTCAATATTATTCAACCTTAATTTTTATTAGTCGTCATAAATAACACTTCAAAGCATATTTAAGCGGAAATTTTTGGGCATAAGGAGAAACGTTAACTGGAGAACATATTTTTTAAATACATTTTTAGTAGATTATTTCTTACACTGGCGCCATCTATTTATTTGAAATGCAACTCTATAACTACAAAATAATAGGTACCTACACTATCTTGGAGGTTTGATCATCTTGTCACGAGTTAGAGAAATAAAACAATAGAGGGATTCTTCCAACAAATATAAGTGGTATTGAATATTAATAATCTGTAGTATTTGTTGTTTGTGTAATATAGGGAGGATTGCTACAATCATTAATTAGTTTTTTTCACAGAAGCATCGTTGCCGCTAGAGCTTCCATGTTGAAAAAAAGACGATTAAAATTGGTTATTCCCTTATCTCCTTTCCTGTTATAGACTAATTCACAAGTTCAAAGCCGTGTAAATTCTTGATAAAGCTCGTAAAAATATTTTAAAGAATGATCCTTATAAAGAGGAAGAAATTTCCAGTAAAAAAGTCTTGACTCCCGAAACTCTATCTCTATTATTATTAATTTTAATCTAATGTTGAAAATAGGGCTCCGTGCGGCGAACACTAAGCCGTTACGATGCTCTGAAACCGGCCGTGATAAGTGAAAATATTTTTTTAATGTTATTAAACATTAATTTTAAAATTAAAAAAAAATATGGTATTATTTAGACACTTAGGTAGAGGAACAAAATCCCGTTGGAAAAAATTTTTTTCACCGATTTTTCATAAAATAATAAAATAATTAACATTTTTTTTTATAGTTTGCGTTTATATTTCAAGTCGGATAATTGTTAAACAAAAGCCACTAAAATTATTTCGCTTCGTGGAGACCTTATGTCAACTATACTTTATGGGATTATGACGTTGCGATGTTTTTAATTGCTATTAGTCCAATAATTATAAAAATTTCCATCACAAAAAAAATTTTATCTGAGATTTTCCTTCAGTAACTGTTAGTGGAGGGGTTATACATTACAAAACCACAAAAATTCGTTCTGGGGGTGCCGCGCCCCAAAAAAAACCACCTCTTCGGTGTAAAAAGCCTTATTTTACTGATAACTCGTTAACCGTTGAAGATATAAAAAAATTACTAATTATAAAAAGAAAGCTTGACTAATTTCATAAAAAAAGTCCTATTGTAATTTTGTTGTATGATGGTTTTCGAGAAAATCGATATTGAAAAAAATTCCAAAATTTGTATTTTTAATGCGCGCGAATTTTCGTTTATTTGAAATTTTTTGCGCCCGGCCTATAGAAAAAATTGAATTGCTCGAAAACCATACAAGCTAGGAAGAAAATTCAAAATGGGTTTTAAAGAGGATATGAAATACTCTCTTGTGCTGCCATTTTTGATGGCTATTGATATTTATTAATATATAAAAATAACAATATAATATAGTTATCTCTTAATTTTTTGCGTCTCTAACTATTCACAGGCCCATAAAAAATAACTGACTTTAATATAAGTTATAAATGCAATTAGCTTTTAGTTCAAGGTACTTCAATCAAAAAGTTAGGAATAAAAATATTCACATTTACAAAACCAGCATGTTGAAGTCAGCCAAATTTTGGCCAATTTTTTATTGCTTCCTAAAAATAAAAAAAAAGATCCAAACATCTTGAAAATTTAGCTCAAAAATTATTTTTTTTGAGTTTATATATCTTATAACTATTGTTTCTAATCATTTAATAATTAAAAAATTGCATAAAAAAACATCATAAAAAAATTAATATGCTGCCTTTTTTTGATTTTTTTTTTAAATTAATCTAGCGTCCTTGTATTTTAATATTTTTGAATGTACTCGGTCTAAAAATAAAGATAAGACTTCATATTAATTGATCATGCCATTTAAAATTATACTATATTTCTCAGGAAAAAAAATGCTATTGAAAGGGAAAGAATTTTAACGCACAGTGACGCTACGTCATGGATGGAAAAGGCGCGCGCATCCCTGTACAACAAACGACTCAAATACAACAGTTGCAAAGAAATATTCTTCTGCTATGTGCATCGTTTTACAGCCACGTGTTTTTTCGAAATATTATTCTAATAAATTTTATTAAATTAAATTAACTCATAAACAAATAAAATTAGTGAAATTTCAAGTGAAAAATAACTGGATTTACAATAATTTTGTTTAATCATACAAATTTAAATAGGTATTTCTGTCTGTCTGTCTGTCGGTCGGTCTGTAATTTTTTTTTGCGCACGTTTCCTCAGCAACGGTTTGAGATATTGATTTGAAATTTGGTACACATGTACATGAGGAGATATGGAACTAGATTATATTTTACACTAATTCCGGCGAAGGGTTGGGGGTTAAATGAGGGTAAATATGAGAAAATAAGTAAAGCAAGCTGGTAAGAGTATAGTAACTTGGGATTTGGTGTATATACTAGAAGCCAAGACCTTAATCTTTTTTTATAATATTTTTCAAAGCATGTTAAAAAAAATGTTAATATTGTAAAATATATTTTTTTAAATTTGTAAATAAACTCAGATCAAAACTCATTACTAAAGTGTTTCATTTTATTACTTTTGACATAATCTCAAAATTAGTAAAAATATAGTGACTTTTATAATTTTTTATGATATAAAAGTTATTAAATCTTTCATTTGCTTCTTTTTCCATAACATGTCAACAATTGGCAAAGATCTACTTAAAATATTTGAAAAAAATAAATTTTACTTACACAATCTCCAAATTACAAAACATATAGGGACTTTTATTATTTTTTATGGTTACAAAATAAAGTTATTAAATGAATGTACTTACATAAACTTTAAATTTTCATTGCCATTTGTTTAAACAAATTTTATAAACAAATAGATAAATTACGTATTTTTGAAAAAAAAAAATTTTGCCTTTTATTTGTAAAATATTTTGATTAAAAAAAAATTTTTTAATTGTTAGTCCACTCAAATTAGGAAAATAGCGGAGAAAAATTCCGAACAGCAGTTTCTCTACATAGGAAGTAAGTATTCAACTTTTAGAACAGAAAAAAATAAATGATTTTTGAGATATATACAATGTGTCTCACTTTTCACCACTACACCCCAATATCTCGGCCATTTGTTGATCGATTTAGATTCTTTTGCTTCAGATTGTGATTAAGAAGTTATTTAAAATTTTTTTTTTCGAAATTAAATACGCCTACTATGATCAAAAGAAATTGGCAAAAATTGGGAATTTATATTAGCGATTGAGACACGGTTTTTGTTTTTACAGAATCTTGTTCGGCATGGCCTAAAAGCCCTGTATACCAAATTTCGTTAAAAAATATTCATTCCTTAAAAAAAAAATCATATCTATGATTTCAATAATAATCACCCTACTATTCGAGTTATTTATTGTCGGATATTTACATAACTTGGTAGTGGTATAATAATGATGCTAATTAAGCATTAGGACACATTTTTTATCCTCTTTTTCATTTTTTAGTTTTTTATTAGGTTAAACTAATAGACTATAATAATTAAAAACATCGCGATGTCATAATCCCATAAAGTATAGTTGACGTAAGGTATCCACAAAGCGAAATAATTTTAGTGGCTTTTGTTTAACAATTATCCGACTTGAAATATAAACGCAAACTAAAAAAAAATTGTTAATTAACAATAGGCGTTATGAAAAATCGGTGAAAAAATTTTTTTCCAACGGGATATTGTTCCTCTAAGTGTCTAAATAATACCATATTTTTTTTTAAATTTTAAAATTAATATTTAATAACATAAAAAAATATTTTTACTTATTACGGCCAGTTTCAGAGCATCGTAACGGCTTAGTGTTCGCCACGCGGAGCTTTATTTTCAACATTAAATTAAAATTATTAATAATAGAGATAGAGTTCGGGAGTCCAGACTTTTTTATTGGAAATTTCTTCCTCTTTAGGAATCATTCTTTAAAATTTCTTAAATATTAATTGTTTTCGAGTTATTTGCAAAAAACGTAACTCGTTATTTTTTCAATCTTCATTTGTTTATAACTTTTGCAATTGTTTATGTGCGGGTTTGAAACTTTTGCACATTGTTCTAGACGTCATTCCGAATCCAATGAGTCCTCACTCATATTTTTACGAGCTCTGTCAAGAATTAACACGGCTTTGAACTTGTGAACTAGTGTATTAGTTCTACCTTTGATTTTAAAGTACTTTAAAATCAAAGGTTCTACCCTAAAATTAGATAATATTACCTTTGATTTTAAGTACTTTAAAATCAAAGATATTACCAATATTGTAGATTATAAAATTTCGGAATGTGACGGAAGAATGAATGGACGGGCAGATAGGCAGAACTTAATTAAGATTATTATGAATTGGTGGGTGAAGGAAAGGCAACTCTGGGGGCATACGTTTTTACAAAGATCTACACTGATTTATCAAAACTGTTGTGACACTTATAAATGTTTCGATATTCGTAGCGAGTTGCGGCCCAGACAGTATAAGTATATCCTATGTATGTCCTATTGGACATGAAGGACATAAATCGGATATCCTTAAGGAGCAGATACGGACTGCATAGGATATTCAATGTATATTCTTTTGTCACAACTTTGAACGTCCATAGAATATTCATTGCAAAGCCTTAGAAACAGTGGCGCCGCTAGCCTTTTGAAATGGGTGGGCGGATGCCAGCAAAGGGCAGGCGGTACAGCGATAGACGAAGTTAGCAAAAAAACAAAGTGTACATTTATCATTTATATTATTATTATCCTGCATCGCCAGCGTAGAGATGTGGCGTGATGCCTCAAGTCAGCGGCGGCGGCGCAGGGTGGGCAGCGACCGGCGCTTGGATTTGCAGGGTGGGCTCCTGCCCACCCCAGCATCCCCTTAGCGCTGCCACTGCTTAAAAATATCCACTAGACATATTTGTTACACCATGCTGGACGTACAGCGGATATTCACTATGGCCAGCTTTATGAATATCCGTATTTATAAAAATATATCCAGTACCCGTCAGCTCTAAATGATTTAAATTGTTACTTGGTATGTAAGTATTTTTAATTAATTGGATATTTACTAGTCAACGGGACTACATTAGAAAAACCGATTTTAGAGTAAACTTCAAAGGCGCTGGGCTTAAATATTGATGCCTTTTGCTCAGATTTTGCAAAAATTCTTTTTCAACACATTGACGGATACAGACATCTCAAAACTTTGAAAATAAATATTACCTTAATGTGCTGTGTATTGCCATTATATTATACACGCGATCGCAATTTCCTGAACCACAATAAAGAATAATTTCCTAAAAGTGATGTAATTGCTCCAATATTTCTTACCATGTTTCAAAACATCCATAAATCAGCATATGTGCCGAATCGTAGTACTTAACTTATTATATAGTCCATACTTTACGTTGCAGAGTTCTTGCTCTCTATATCGTGGTAAAGAATACTAATACACGGTCCGGTTCATTTGTTATTACATAAACCTCTAACCGGGACGGCCAATTCTAATTATCAGGATAGGGTTTAATTTGGAAAGGCATATTACCTTCCCAGGAGACAATAATTTAAGTCTAAAATAGGTAACATTTATTAACATATGCTTTTTGAAGTAGATGGTGTTAAGATAGATACTACTAAGTAAAAACATAAAAGTTACAGTGTATATACTACTGATTTTATCTAAACTATCAATAAATCTTATTTGTTTCAATTGTCCTCGTCTCTGAATGGATAATCTGGCGATTCCTTCAATTCTTCGGCATGCACAGCTCTTCCGTTACAATTAAATGAATCGACAACGTGCATTTCATCTTTAGTTAGTTTGAAATCAAACACATTAATATTATCTTTGATTCTCTCTTTTCTTGAAGATTTTGGAATAGGAATAACTCCAAGTTGGATAAGATAACGTAGGACAACCTGAGCGCTACTTTTTTTATATTTCTTGCCTATCTCTACCAGTTTTGGGTCATTTATATTTAGAATGGGATCGCCTGGTTTTGCCCATGGCCTTTTAGGAGATCCAAAGGGGCTATATGCAGTTACACTAACCCCACGGTCTTTGCAGAACTCTATAAGCTTCTTTTGATTCAAGTTTGGATTGACTTCAATCTAAAAAGTAGGTTAATGATAAAATGTGGGAATTAATTTTTAATATTCACAAATTTTCAAAATATGAACAGCGGAACCCTCCTCCAGAGCAGGGTCGAGCTGATTTAAATAATTCGAATAAAATCATGATTTTAATCAAGCGATTTTTATTTAAAAAAATCCTGATTTTTTTCTTTTCAAGTTTAAATGTTATAAAGAAAAAATACACACTTTAAAGCGAAAAATGGCAAAAAATTGACGATTTTTGAATTTTAAAGTGTGTTGCCCCACCTGTCACGCGCGCAGATAGTTGGCATATGCTTGTGGACATCCAAAACTATACTTTAAGAAAAAAAAAAAAAAAATTGCGGGTAAACGACATTTCGCTCAAAAAAACTATTCCGACTGGTCTATACTTATTATGACAGATTGAATTGAGTTATGGCATGGCACACGCGATGTTTTTGAACTTTAAATCGTCTCTTGTGATTGCTTCATAAAAACTGTTGAATAATGAATATGAATTCTTGTGATTGGTCCTAGCCTATAGAGTAATAAATTATTACCCACGGCCGTGAGTAATGAGCTCTATTACATGTTCAAAACAAACGTATCTATAATAAAAAATGAAATATTCAATAGTCGTGGAAAAAAATTCTGACAACGTTTTTAGAGGATATGCATCATAATGAGCTTTTATTACTCTTCTTCAGTTTCAAACAGAGTATAAAACCTATACATCGAAAAAGAATCGCGTGCTGTCTGATATTTAAACATTTTTATATGTAAAATATTATTAGTAATAAGTGATTACTATTAGAATGTATGTTGAAAATCATTTTAAAGTTCAAACATATTAACCGCTTAACGATTTAACCCGAATTAAATCGGGTTCGGATTTCGGTACTCTGTCCTTCAACCCGAGTTAACTCGAGCCATGTATTCAAACGCCGTATCATAAGCCACAACCCGATTTCGTACGTGTAATAAACATTACTAAATAGTGCTAACCCGAATTATATCGTATAAAATTAGGCCAATGAAATTTTATTCCGGTATCATGGTGGGGTGACCAATCATGTGCATATGCGTAAGGTGTTACATTGTATTCGACTCTTTCTACAAAATATATTAGTAGTTGAGAAGCTAAGATTGTATGCTGATGTTCGTTTTTGCGAACGCTCTCATTTTTACGACAAAAACTTCTACTAAAAATGGAATCTGATAACGATGATGTTAGTAGTGTGTCCGATAGGGGCGATAGGGAAAGTGATGAATATGAACTGACGGGAGGGTCTAATATAGAGGATGACTTAGAAACGAGCGGTAGTGAATATGATGATGAAGAGACGGAATACGAAGAAGTTTCAAACGATGATGAAAGTGAGGAATTACTTGAAAATGCTAGAGTATGGTATGAAATTGGAGAAAATACACCGGCTCCACCGGAATATCCATTTACTGAAAATGTTGGCGTTACCTTTCGAACTGCTGGAGATGAGAACGAGCTTTTTTTCTTTGAAAAGTTGGTGGATGATCAACTGATAAACACAATAACTGAGGAGACAAATAGATATGCTCTTCAAACTTTAGCTAAAAATGCAGCAAATCGTGGGGCTCGCAATTGGATCCCAGTAACTTCTGACGAGATTAGGGTGTTTTTAGCCATAATTATACTGCAAAGTATAGTAAAAAGCCAGACATGAAAATGTATTGGTCAAAAAATCCGTTACCAACCACTCCTTTTTTTCCGAAAGCGATGTCATGTAAACGGTTTGAAAATATCAAACAATTCCTACATTTTTCTAACAATGAAATATACGATCCTGAAACGCATCCTAATCCAAAACTAAACAAAATTTTTCTAATTTACGACATGTTAGTGAAGAAATTTCGTGAATTTGTGGTGCCTGAAAAACATATAACTATCGATGAAAGTCTTTTATTATACAAGGGCCGTTTAGGATGGATCCAATACATTCCTCTAAAACGAGCACGATTTGGAATAAAAACATACATGTTGTGCTAGTCCAAAAGTGGCTATGTTTGGAACTTTCTCATTTATACCGGCAAAGGAACCATGCTTGATTCTGATTATGATCAGTTAGGGTTAGTGTCTTCTAAAGTGGTCATGTCTCTCACCAAACCACTTCTAGGAAAGGGATATTGTCTAACCATGGACAACTTTTATAATAGTCCTCAACTTGCCGACTTGCTGATACAAAACAAAACGGATGTATATGGGACGTTGCTGTTACGAAGAAAGGAGGTTCCAAAAGAGTTAAAAATAAAGATAGATGTCGGGAAAGTTATTGGCTATCAAAGAGGAAAGGTCACCGTTATGAAATGGAGAGACAAAAAAGATGTGTGCCTGATATCCACAGTGCACAACATCGACACACAGGAGGTTGCCACAAAATCGGGACCAAAAGTAAAACCAAAGGCTGTTATCGATTACAACCACACGATGGGTGGAGTTGACCGAGTTGATCAACATTTGGCCGACTATTCTTTGCCGAGAAAGAGAAGCAAAAAATATTATAAAAAAATATTTTACCATTTACTTGATCTGGCGCTTTGGAATTCTTTTGTTCTATACCAAAAGCATGGTGGGAAGAAGTCAGCACTCAATTATAGATTGGATATTATCAAGCTTATGATGGAGAAGTACCACAAGCCTGAATTTTCTGCCAAAATGGGCCGCCCATCAACAGTTTTACCCCCATCACGGCTTAGTGGACGTCATTTTCCTGAGTATATACCCGCAACAGAAAAGAAAGTCAACCCCACAAGACAATGTGGTGTTTGTAGTAGGATGAGGGATGCTAGGGGAAAGAAAATTCGGCGGGAAAGCAGATATTGGTGCCCACAGTGTGAGGTGGCTTTGTGTGTAACGCCGTGCTTCCGTGTTTACCATACGGTAACAAATATTTAAGTTGTAGTATATATAGTTTTTATGTCCCGAGTTAATTCGGGTTAGAGATTTCAGTTTTTTTTGTTGCATTTTTTTTTGCTGGTGAATTCCAAGAATATTTGTGTTAGGTTAGATGTTTACATTTTTTTGTTTGTTCAACAGTGCTGAATTGTGGTACTTAATGATCCCGAGTTTACTCGGGTTAGAGAACAGGTATGATTTTAATAAATTTTTACCCCCTAATACCCCGCGTTTGTTTATTTTTTTTCTGTAGGATATATTTCAGCGACAGGCATTCTTCGAAAAACAACAATAAAAAAAGTGGATTGAAAATGGAGAAATTCCGAAAAAAAACTCGTGCGTTAAGCGGTTAACGACACGGCAATAATCTAATTATCTTTTAAACGTTAAAACAATAGATAGGTATTTACTATGAATACTAATTAGAGAATATATACTAACATAAAATTCGTTTGGTATGTAAATAAATATTAATAAGAGTAACAGTTAGTTAGGTTATTACTTTAGTAACATAAACATAATGTACAAAAAATTATTATACTGACTTGTTGTTCAACTGTGATGTTTTACGTAGGTTACACAACTTCCTAACCATGAAAACTTTAAGCAAAGCAGTGGCGGCTCGTCAGGGGAGGCAGGGAGGCTGAGCCTCCCTTTGGAAGAAGCAGCATATCTTCCAATCTTCCAAATTAATATCTTTTACTTGTAGAAATATACAAATTGTAATCATATTGCAAGTTAATGGTCTTTCAAAACATCAAGCCTCCTCTGCAGACAATATCACCAGCCGCCACTGAAGCAAAGGTAAATTCAATTTCAATAAGAAATGGCATTTGAAACGTCTATAAAAATACAGACCTTGAAGAAATGATGAGATCCTAATAGCAGGAGATAATCCAGTCAACGAAGTTCAGAAAAGCCCGATTAGGGGAAATAATTCATGTAGTGGCCAATTTTTGTATAGTTGTCGGCGAGACTATCCTGAACAACATACTAAAAGTCTTGACCGGTGGCGGGAGGGGGGGGGGGGTAGGGGGGTAACTTAAAGTTCCCTTTTCACGTCTTTCTTGAATAACTCGAAAACTACGACCTCCAGCGAAAAAGTATCCTTAGGGCGAGTTGTACACGCGGTTAGTCCTAACTCTGTGTCCAAAGTGTGTTAAGAGCAATGTCGCGTTGTACCAAAACGCTAACCTTGAATTTCAAGGTTATGAGACGCACTTAACCCTCAGTCCTAGTTGAGTGGTAGAATAGCCCAGGGCTAAACTCTGCTAGGACATTATAGTTATTAAGATACCAAGGGTGTTTTAAAGATAATAACGCACCGAGGTCGTCATTATCCTATAACTCCCGTGGTGCCTTCAACGTTTAATGTCATACAAGTCTGTTATTTAATTCGAACTTTTTTGTGACATTTACGATTTATTAATTTGACATCTATTATGTTCAGAACGATTTGATTTAAAAGAGAGTAAAAATCAAAATTGTTTGTAAACGCCGCCGTTGCATAGCAACGCATTTTGTTTGTCAATAACGCTATCATAATTTGCTTGTTTTGGGTTGTGTTATAATTTTATAATACCCTAGGGCGTTATAGATATTCATAACGCCCTAGGGCGTTCTTTTTCATTTAATGTATCTCAAAATAAGGTGGTTATTGTAAAATAACAGACTTGTAGGACATTAATATAAATAAGGCGCTTAAAAAAAAAGCAGGTCCGCATTACACACACAGGCCGAAGTACCTGCAAGGAGGTGACGTTATGGCTACCTTGGGAACGTTCTTAGTATCGCTACGTTGAGGTAATTTCTATTACGAAGAACTGCAAAATAAAAATACAGGGTGCGCCACTTAAAACTCCCCAGGAGTTGTTAAGAAAGAAAACTTAATTTAATTGAATATTTTTTTACCCCATCTTGTACATGGACTGCGTTAATGTTTTCTTATAAAGGTTTTAGTTAGCTTCAATTTATGTTATTACGCCATATTCGATTTTTTTTTGTTTTAGAGAAAGAAATTAAAAACACTCCTGATTCCAAACAGTTTTTTTTTAATAACTGAAAATATGTAAATAATAATTTTATGCTTTATTTGTAAAATATATATCATAAACAATACTCAACGTAACAAAACAGCAACAAGAAACAAAAGAAATAAATATTTTTAAAAACAAACTTTATTAAAATGTACTAAATAATAGGAAATTGCAAAATTTTTATTTATTTTTTTTTTTAATAACATAAATTGAAGCTAATTAACACCTTTATAAGAAAACATTAACACATTTCATGTACAAGGTGAGGTAAAAAAATATTCAAATAAATCGTTTCCTTTCTTAACAATTTTTTCAAAAAAATTTTTTAAAATCACTCTGTATGCATGTTTAAAGGC
The DNA here is from genome assembly GCA_936432065.2 of Rutpela maculata. Taxonomy (NCBI): domain Eukaryota; kingdom Metazoa; phylum Arthropoda; class Insecta; order Coleoptera; family Cerambycidae; genus Rutpela; species Rutpela maculata. The sequence continues at coordinate 110,093,709 of OW386291.2, forward strand.
TTTTAAAATGTCTACAATTTGATGTGCCCAACATGGTCATTGCTTCAAAAATAAAAAAGTTACAAGTCTGGTGAGTTTTAAGTGTATATATATGAATTTAAAATAATCTGATTTTGGTACTAGGGGCTCTAATGTGTAGTTTTAACTAATATCATCTTATATTATTTTTTTGTGGGCATGCCCATTCTAGCTTAACTGTATTTACCTAATACTTCAGTAAAATAGAACTAAATTTGGACCAAACCCGGATCAAATTTGTAACAAGCTAATTTCTTCGCAGAAATGAAGAAAAAATACGCCGCCATGTTGAAATTAGGCACTTTTTTCCTTTAATCGGTAATAGCTCACAAGGATGACACTTTATGAAAAAAGTAAAGAGGCAAATTTTTGAGAGAAAGAGTTTAAGCCCCAGTATGGTATAACTCGGTTAAATATTAACAAAGGTATGGTTGTCAAAATGACAGATTCTTATAAAAAAAGGTATTTTTTTTTGTATTTTAAACCATAAAAATATAACAATACTCAACAAAAACTTTTGTTGGTAATACAAATTAAACAAGGTTGGAGATATCTCAAAACGAATTTTTAGCATCAGCGTCAAATAAATATCAGTTAATTAAACTTCTAACATCAAATTTCTCCGAAAACAATATCACAGTCAAATGTACGGATTCAGATGCTGACTACTATTTAATTGTAAAAACTGCTATTGATTGCTCTGCTGATATGTGTAACCCTGTTATAGTTGTGGGTCAAGATTCAGACTTAATAACGTTACTCATTGAACATTGCAAAACAAAAAATGTGTACATGATGAGACCCGGTGATGGAGGTAAATATGATAAAATAACGAGTATCTGTAAGTTACGTTCAGAATTAAGTGAAAATGTAGTAAAAAATATTCTGTTTACCCATGCCATCTCCGGATGCGATACCACATCTGCCTTTTATAAAACTGGGGAAGAATTTATTTTAAGATGGTATGGCAGTAAAAAAACTAATAGTTTAAATGATTACAGGTTCATTAGGTATAATCAAATTTCTGCTAGGCAAAATATTTTCCAACACTTCGATCTAGCAGTTCTTCCGCCAACATCCGATGCCACTAAATATCATATTTATAGATTGTATTGGCAAATTCAAATCTAGTTAGGCAACAATCTTAATCCAGAGAACTGGATATTAACATACAAGATGTAATTTTTTTTTATATAAATCTGTCATTTTGACAACCGTAACTTTGCTAATATTTAAACAATTGCAAAAAACTTTATCTCACATTAAAACTTAGCTCTTCCTGTCAATATTTTGCCTCTTTACTTTTTTTTTAAAGTATCATCCGTGTGGGCTATTACCGATTAAAGGAAAAAAGTGCCCAATTTCAACATGGCGGCACATTTTTTCTTCGTTTCTGCACAGCGGATTTTTTGGGATTTTCAGTCAGAGAGTCCTCAACAGTGTAGCGTACTTACCTACATATTAAGAAAAACTCTGTTTCTATAGATAAAAAACAATAACAAAAAAAACAGATTTACAATAATAACAAAATATTTATTTTGATGAAATGTTATTTTTATCTTCAATATACTTACTTTAAAAGGTGAGATTTTAATAATTATTTATAGATTACCCTCTATAAGGTTTCAAAATATTATATTGAATTTCAAAATATAATTAATTTTATTAATTTTTTGTTATTATTCTAATAACCGCAGTTATGGTAAATTTAAACTCATATGTAGGTGAGAACGCTACAAATAGCCATATAATACAATCCCTAAGAAATCAGCTTGTTACGAATTTGTTCCGGGTCAACTATTAATTTTACTGTACTATAATATGAGTAAAGATTGTTTACCTGGTTCATTACAGGTTTAATTTTAGCTGCACCCAAAACCCTATCCAACTGCTTTTTGTTAAAATTTGACAAACCGATACTTTTGGCCAAACCAAGGTTCGCACATTCTTCCATTCCCTTCCATGTATTAACAAAATCATAACTTATATTAACTGCGTCTTTAAAAGGCAAGTTGACGTCCACTTTTCCTGTATTCTTCTGAGCACATGGCCAATGTATCAGATACAGATCCACATAATCGAAGCCGAAATTCTTCAAAGAAGCTTTGCAAGCTGGGACAACGTCTTCTGTTGCGTGAAAGGTATTCCAGAGTTTCGTTGTAACAAATATATCCTCACGTTTGACTTTCTTAGCCTTTATTGCTTCCCTTAAGCCCTCTCCTACTTCTCTTTCGTTTCCGTATAACCAGGCGCAGTCGAACATACGGTAACCCACGTCTATAGCATATTGGACCGCTATCTGTACTTTTCCTGGGGGTGCCTAAAATTTTGTTTACGTTAAATTCATGTAAAATAAATGAACACTAATATTTAAATTCTGTTTCTTTAGTGTTTGCAATTTGACCTCAAAGGCGTATTATTTTCGATTATTTGAACCATTGACTAAAAGGGCGAGTTGTACCAACTAAGTTTAAACCAAGTTCGTCTTGATCCAAGATCAAAAGGCAAGGTTACGATTGTTACAGCAATCGTAACCATGGATATTGATCTCGGATCAAGCTCAACTTACAACTCGCCCATATAGTGAATCTAGGAAAAAAAAATCGGCAGCTACTGGAAGCGGCTGGAACCTCCCAACATGGTGGATTTTTATAAGCTATGTTTGGATATTACATCGGAAATCAAAGCACTGAGCAAACAGATAAATAACACGTGACTTTGGAGCCATTTATTTCATGAACAAATATCGAACGAACTGAAGTGAACTACAAGCAATCTGTTAAAACATAACCTCTCATGTTTGTTTATGTTGCATGTTAATCAATTGCCGGATATTATAGGGGTATTAACAGATAACGTTTCGAAGATTTTGTAGAACATTGGATAGCGAAAAAAATAATAACATAGAATTTAGCCCAAATGACACTCTAACCTCAAGTCAATAACATTATGGACAATGGGGAACATTTCTTTCTCTTATTTCCGTCAGAGCGCAGTAGCCGTACTCGGTTGTTTCAGATACCTTTCTAGGTATGTGGGTTGTTCGCGCTGTTGAGGTTATGTTATATCCAATGTCAATACGAAAAGTATCTCTTTGAATAAACAAAATTAATTAGAAAAACGTATAAAATGAAAACATGTTGCTGTATACCAAAGTGTTCCAACACAGGAAATTTAAACTATTGCAGGTTATATTATATGACAAGTTCAGAATGACTAAACCGAGTACGCATGGTGAAATCTGTCGGATATAATAAGAACTGGCTTGGATTGTTCCCCATTCAAGCAGACTAAACATGCGTCAAATTAAAATCTCCCTGCTCGATCAAAAAGGTCCGAGCAAGTCGAGCTTCGTTAGAGGCCTTTATTTTGTAATATTCGAACGTTTCAGATTTAGCTCGGTTAGCTCCATTTGCATTAAACGAACGATTAGGACGCGTCCCATTAATCAGACGTAATATCCGAACAAGGCTATAAACAATTATTACCTTAAAAAAAAACAACTAAAATAAGTTTTGACATTGTCAAAAATATTTGGGTTGGTAACCTTTACGAATGTTGATTTTTAGGTTATTTTTTTTTTTTTAAACTATTTAACGTCGGCCTATTTCCGCTACCAGGGCCTATCACCGACGCCAGGAGACGAGCTACCCCCAACCTGGAAATTTTGCCGAACCTCTTCCCTTAAGAACAGTAGGGATCTTTTACTTGCCTAACATTTAATAGACAAGGGACCGCCTGCTTTACATCCCCTCCGAAGGATGGTATATCCACTACGTAATCCTCGTCTGAAATTACGTAACTTCCGAGTATACACTGATATACAAGCCTCTAGAAGGTGGGACGAGAACGCTGTATTTCCCAAGATAGGTGGGTCACCCATCCGATTTTTAGGTTATGAAATATATTTAGGGATCATCTGCATCATGTTTAAGTTTTTCAAGTTTATTTTCATTTTTAATGTTTGTATATACATTTTTAGCTTGGAGCCACAGTGGCTCCAAGCAAATATTTAAAAATTCACGCAAATAATTTTTCTATATTGTTGATTAATAAAAATAGACTGCTAATTACAGGTTAGATTTCCAATCTACAAAAAGAGTCCTATTTTATTAGGACAAAGTATTTAGAACTTCGTAAACATTACACTGTACTAGATTTTAGTTGAAAGTAGGGAAGCAGGCAGAAATTTTAATAATAGCTACGCAATATTCTTAAATCTTAAGAAATATATATTTTTGAGGTTAGGTGTGACGTCACGTGGATAAATGTACCATAACCCATAAATTAACATTCACAAAGGTTACCAACCCAAATGTTTTTGACAGATGGCAAAATACATTTTCCCCTAACAATAATATCAATAATATTTTTTGGATGCTGTCATATGTGCACATGTAACGAATTCTTTTTAATTTTTTTCACGGAAACCAAATCGAAAGGGTGCAAGTGCGATATATCGTTGAAATTGGAATTTTTATTGCTTTTCAATGGTTCTATTACAAATTGTAAGTAATCATAAATTAAGCAACTTGTTGCACCAAAACGGTACTAAACGTAATCCGATCTCAATCAAAACCTTTTCAGATTTTTTAGAGCACTAAAGAAACCCTCATGCAAAGTTTCATCCAAATCCGTTTAGTAGTTTCGCCGCTATCGTGCTAACATACATACACACACACAGACATTTTTCAAAAACCACTGTTTTGAGTTCCTGGGACCTCAAAACGTAAAGATTTGATGTTATCTCAATTTTAGATTTTGGACCAATTTCAGTAACCTCCCACAATTTTATTGTGGGGAGATTAAAACGTACAAAATATCCGTGGAAAAAGATCCCGAAAAAAAAACCGAAAGAAAAAAAGAAGCAGCGTAAAAAATCCGTGGATAAAAAACATATTTTATACAAAACACATGAGCATAAGAAACTATATAGTCCACTCAAATTAGGAAAAAAGCGGAGAAAAACTCTGAACAGCAGTTTCTCTGCATAGGAAGTAAGTAGTCAACTTTTAGAACAAGATTTTGTTTATGCGCAGAAAAAAAAATGATTTTTGAGATATATACATTCTATGCAATTTTTTCGATGAGTCAATACTTTTTGAGTTATTCGTGATTGAAAATTTTGATTTTTTATCTAAAAAAAATGCATGTTTTAGAACGATTTTTCACAAATAACTCAAAAACTTTACGTTTTACCAACAAAATTATTATGAGCAAAAATGAAGCCTATAAAGTAACAAATTGATTGATTTTTTTTATTATTATTTCTGTGGATGCAATACGAACCGAGTTATGGCTCGATGGAGATGACTTTTTGTTCGCCGAAAACTGAATTCGATCCTTTCAACGTTAAATAACGGAAAAACGGAAAACATTAAGACATTTTTAAAAGTACTTGAAAAGACCTTTAAAAAGAACTTTGGTAAAAGTCGTTAACATAAAAACTAACGCAGTTAGGCTTCACCGCAAGAATTGAAATTGAACGTAATCCATTTACAATTTACTTTGTTTAAGTACTAACAATATGTTCTAGAAGTTTGACCGGTTTATGATGCCTATATTTGAAAAAAGTTTGATTCAAAGAAATGATTTTTGAAATTTCTTAAAAAATTTTCATTTTTCACAATAATTCAAAGAAGATACGTAAGAAATGCTAGAGTACAAATTTTAGAAGCCGGTAGGTACTGCACAATATTACTCTACGGAGCTGTTAAAGAGACAACCATTTTATTTTCATCATAACTCCGTTAGTTTTATGCTAACGACTTTTACCAAGTTTATTTAAAGGTTTTTTCAAGTACTTTTAAAAATGTTTTATAAGTTTTCCTCCAAAAATGTTCCGTTTTTCCATTATTTAACGTTGAAACGATCGAATTCAGTTTTCGGCGAACAAAAAGTCACCTTCAACGAGCCATAACTCGGTTCGTATTGCATCTACAGAAATTTTAAAAAATCAATCTATTTGTTATTTTATATTTATTTTTGCTTGTAATACATTTTTTGGAAAAACTTAAGGTTTTCGAGTTATTAATGAAAAATCGTTCTACTGTTGCCAATATTGTTTTTGTTATTTAAAACAAAAACTAAAAAAGATGGACAAAAACTTTTTTCACAAAAAAACAACGTGCATAAAATTTTCTACGATTTTGTTCCTATACAATATTTTGATAGGAGTTACCATTTTCCAGATAAATGAGTCCAAAATTAAGAAAACATGGAAATTCATATATCGGTAAATCATTTAGAGGAAATAAGTGAAAATTATTGTAAGGCGTATAATATAACTTTATATTATTAACACAACAAAAAATAAAATAAACTGAAAAAAATTAATAATAATATAATATGCAGACATTTATCTCGAAAACGCTAACAATAGGTTATGAAGAGATTAGGGTTAAAAGTGTTGATAGTGACAATCTTTTGGATTCTGCTGGCTCATTCCATAAAATTAAATGTAAATTACTCTTTGATACCGGATTTGGCAATAAAAGGCTTATTAACATATCCGCATTAGCAGAAGAGTATGGACCTCAAAAATGTTCAGCATTACTGGGCCTTCATTCATTTAGTAATTGCCATTAGACAGAAATGTGGTGACAAAGATTTGTCTTTATCAATTGACACTAAAGTTGATTTTTCTTCGATTCCACCATCAAGAGCTTTTCTTATCGAGCATTTTAAAAGGAGTGTTTACCAAACAAGTATTTGGCAATTAGCCGACGAAGGTATTCACAATATTCCAAAGCCTTGAAATGATTATAGATGGCAAGAAAATGGAGAACCTCTTTGGTATTCAGCAGATAAAATACTGCCTCAATCGCTTCCGAAAATTCTTCAGGAGATGATCCCAAATCAAATCATAATAGACGAAAGTGAGGAAAATAACGATATCATAAATGAAGCAATAGAGGAAGAAGACTTGAAAAGAAATATTTGATGTACCGGGAGACAGTGATAGTGAATCTGAAAGCGGATGAGGTGTTATATTGAATTTTATACTTTATTTTAAGAGCTGAATCATTTATTTGGAAAACGGTAACTCCTATCCTAATTTTGTATAGGAACAAAATTGTAGAAAATTTTATGCACTTTGTTTTTTGTGCAGAAAGTTTTCCCCATCTTTTTTAGTTTTTGCGTTAAATGACAAAAAAAAAATTTGCAATTTTTTTTAACGGACGCCATTTTGAAAGTACAACCAGTTTTTTTTTTTAGGACATGTCTTAAATTGTTCCTCAGGCTTTAATCTTTATGAAAAACATTGTCCCCAAGGATCGGGGTGGGCGGATGCACAGGCAGTTAAGGTGGGCTCCCGTAGTATGACCGTTTGAAGGCTAACGCAGTTCGGTCATTGAACTGTGGAATGTGCCGCAGACCAGTGACCCACGTGACCAGTACGCCAGGTAGTAAAGCGTTTGGCTATTATAAGGACTACAATAACAGCAGTGTTTCAGTCTCGGTTTTATTAACACGTTCGGTGTGTATAACATAGATCCGTGTCACTTCGTTGTGTCGTTTTAATCATTTTTATTTTTTACATTTTCTTAGATTTTAGTCTTTCAGTGAGTTATTTACAATGACGTTGGAATGAATCGAGGCAAATAGCAGTGTTTTTGAGAAAATATGGCAACACCGCGAACACTGCTTGTATACATGAAGGTCAATGTGAGGTTCATCGGTCAGTGTTTTCCCTGCGGGACGGCTTTGGGGGTATTTTTGTTAAAACTTTATCTATGGAATTTTGAATTTAAAACAGCGCGGATTAATTAATTAAGCTATACTGAATTACAGGTTTAAATATTCACGTGTATTTAAAATTCACCCTGTATAAGAATCAAAGGCCTCAAAAATTTTTTTGACATCAGTCACTCCACTACACTACCATCCCCACCGGAAATTTGGACGTGGAAATAGTGATTCCTTAGGCAGCGGTTTTTTACTAATGGACTGCTCCTTTGCTTACGTAGATAATGGTTATTTTAGGACTACTGTGGATAGTGCATACTGGATCCTCCATATGGTATTTATATGCGATATCTTTTCTCTAGAAACGGGATATGATTTTCAACTACTCCTTATCAGATGTGACTTCCAAAGCCTCGAATCACGGAGAATCTGCAGTTCAATTTTGTCATACAAATTAATGTATAATACAATGGTATAGCATTATTACCTTAGTTATACTTTTTGGTACTGTCGTGAGCAAAAAAAAATAGTACAATAACTATTTTTTTCTAATCTAAATCTGTCTCTATAGTCTACTCAAATTAGAAAAATAGCGGAGAAAAATTCCGAACAGCAGTTTCTCTGCATAGGAAGTAAGTATTCAACTTTTAGAACAAGGTCTTGCTATGCGCAGAAAAAAACGAAATGATTTTTGAGATATATACGTTTTTTCGTGTTTTTTTTTTTCATTTAGACGTATATATCTCGAAAAGTACGCGTTTTTAATGCTAAATGAACATAGGTAAACATGTTCAGAATACGACTTCCTACAAAAAAGTTTCTATACATTTTTCCGATTATCCCACTGGCTTTTCCGGAAAAGCGATTTGAAAAATATATGTTTTTTTTCGTGTATTTTTTGTTTCGAAATATCTCGAAAAGTGAGCGATGGGCCAAATGAACATAAGTAAACTTGTTCAGAATAAGATTTCCTGTAAAAAAGCTCATATACATTTTTCCGATTAACCCATTGGTTTTTCCGGAAAAGCATCTTGAAAAATATATATATTTGCTTTTTCGTGTTTTTTTTTTCATTTTGACGTATATATCTCTCAAATATACAGAATCTTTTTTGTAGGAAATCACATTCTGAACAAGTTTAGTAGTGTTCATTGGCCTTAAAAATGCGTACTTTCCGAGATGTATGCGTCCAAACGAAAAAAAAAAAATAAATAAATAAATAAACTGGTAAAGTCAGCTTTACCAAGTTGAAAAGAATTTGGCTCATATTTAAGTGGTGGGAGTAATTACAGTTATGGTTGTAAACGTTTGATCGCAAAAAATCCTGCTGGTATTGTAGACTTCAAATAATCAATTCACTCGGTAATTTGTCACCCTCATGTCAAATATATTAACAAAATTAAACAAATTCTCTGTGAAAAAATGTCTAACGAAATGAAAACTGCCAATTTAGATAAAAGCTTGGTGTTAGAAAATGCAAACAAGCAGCTGCTACAAAACCAAACATTTCTATATAGTGAGAATCAAAAACTACAAGAACATGTTAACCACCTTCAAAATCAACTGGAAGACTTAAGGCAATCAACAGTTAATCCAGAAGTATTTAATACGCTAAAGAAAGAAAAAGAAAGCCTGATAGTATTAAATGAATCTTTGAAACATAGAATCAAACAAATAAAGACATCAGGAACCAGCTTAAATGATTATGAAAAACAGGAACAAAAACAACAAGGTGTAGAATTACTTAAATCTACACTAGAACTGGAAAAGTTACTACAGAAAATAAATTCACACTCGGACAGATTAGAAATAAAACAGCCAAGTAAACATATTGCGGAAAGTTTCACGATACTAGTTAGAAAACTGGAAGATGAACAGAAAAGGACAGAAGAAGCTAACGAAACTTTGCGAAAACTACGCGAAGACGATGAAAAATACGTATTAAGAGAAAAAATAACTGATATGAAGCAATTATTAACAGACCTAGAAGTTGAAAATACCAAACTGAAGTTCGAAAGCGAACAATTGGCGGAAGATGTGGAAAACTACAAAAAGGAGCTAAATGAATCGGTAGAAGAAGCAAAATCTGTAACGAAAAAATATTGTGAACTTGAAATTGAAAAAGATAGATTAAAGCAGATTATTAATGACCTTGAAAACGATAATATAAGGCTGAAGAAAGAAATGATAGAAGAACTAAATGAGGCAAATAGGTCTAAAAGGGTTTCAGTTGATACGGAAATTGCATTACAGCATATTTCGGAGGCTTATGAAAACAAAAGAAAAGAGGCTATGGCATTAACATTACAGTTAGAAGACGCAGAAAAAATTATAAGGAGTTTCAGAGATCAATTTGAAGTGAAGTTTTGAGTAATATATTTTATTAGTTATATGTCGCAACATAATTCTTTGTGAAGTTAAAAAATACACTGGCGTATCTAGGCAATTCCATTTTCAAATATTTTTAACTATAATAAAAGAAAATAATACCGTGTTTGAATTAATAAAAGAGTTAACAAAATTATTTCTTTATTTAAATTAATATTATCATTATTTACCCTTCAAATAATTGAAAATATTAAATATGTCGCTTGGAACCTTCTGGTTTTTAGGGCACGTCGGACTTAAATTAAATTCAAAGTTCTTTAGGAGATTCCATATATTTTCTTTTATTTTATTAAAATTATATTACATTATAAAACCCAATATCCACTAATTAGATGCCAAATGAATGTATTACAACAGGAAAATTTCAAATTAATGTAATTACTTTGAATTATCGATTATATGCTAAACTTTAAAATTGTTCTCCTGAACAATTTTAGATTTGGCGCTTGGATTTGAAGCTTTTCAGTTCACGTGAACTACCAGACGAAAAAAGCTCATTCACGATGTTTACTCTGATGCAGTTGATTTGCGCAACTACTCTTCATTCTTCAAATATATACTACTTTTTGCAGCCATCTGGGTTAAAATTCTAGAGAGTTTTGATGAAAGAGGCCATCGAAATGCATTACTCTTCCAATTGTAGCATAATGAACTGATATCAGAAATTAAACCACTAATAGAAAATAATTAGTTGTTCTCTCTGATACTAAACTCTTTGTAACAATTTGGACGATTTTGGAGAGTTAAAACCGACCCATCACAGACGAAGAGTTAGAAAATTACATGCTGATTGATGGTTAGAGGTGGAAATCACGAGAAATGGCTTCCTTGTAATGATGGACACCACATTTTTCGAACTCGATATGTCTTTGAACTAGGTACCTAAACCGAAATTTATTTTCATATTCATATTCATATTCCTAGGATATTTTATTAGGTGTCACAAAAGCCAAGAAGGATGAAAATCATTTTTGGTATTTAAGCGAAAAATTTGAAACTTGAAACTGCTTACTTTATTTAATAGAATAGAGAAAATCCCGATGGTACCTATATTATCCCCGTAGAAAAATTAAGATAATAAAAAATTAAGGATGACTTTTTTTGAAAGTGAACCCGTTTTCATGTTATTAATAACTGGAAAAATGTACTTTTTAGGTCCATTCCACGCAAACCGCCAATTGTAAAGGCACACGTGAACAATAATATTGACTCAGTCTGATAGTCCACAGTACAGCGCCCTTTTTTTTTAGTGATTACTAACAGGCCGAATTTTCGTGAGTAGTTTCGTTTTGACGAGACGCCCAACTTTTCTCTCTGCGAAAATTCTCGGTAGTTGTAGCTAATAAACTACGCTTGGGTGTATATATGTCGATTGGGTGATTGTTCAAAATTTATTACTAACAGTTAGTTTTTTAGTTAAACCTTGAGACAATTTGATAAAAAACACGAAAAAACGTTTGTCCTACAAAATCGATGCTTTGACCGAAGCGTCCCCCACCCACAACATGTTCAAATAACGAGGTCACAAAAAATTATTACTAACCTGCTGATTTTTTACTATAGGCGTCTGAATTTAAGATGCCAGCGCCAAAGTGGAGAACTCGTGAACTAATTATAGGCCGTTTGTTTATTTATTTGGCGAATACTTATATCGATTTTTTTCTGTTTATTGTTATTTTTGGCTTTTGGCTTTAAAAATAATAACATTAATAATAAGGTTTGCAAGATTTTGTTGTAAGTGATTTGCAAGATGTTAATGGCATTATTCAGCAAACTTCATATTTTTTTAGGTTATCTGGTTTCTCCCTTGAAAAGTACAGTTTCTTCGACATAAACGGTGTCTGGCTGGTTAAATATTAATAAACTTAAATATTTCTTTAAATTTATGTACAGTTGTAGTTTAAATCACTTTTTTTTTTCAGGAAACATGAAGTGACATTTAGGTTAAGCATATTGCAATGTATGCACTATGCACTAAAAATGTAAAAATTCTAAGTGTGTGTATGAAGGGGAATATGTTTTAAATGCAGGACATATTATTTTGTGTGGTACAACCCAAATTCAACACAAAACTTAATAAATGTGTATGCTCTATGTTTACAAACAAGTGTCAGATCAAATACCCATAAAATTAGTGGTATATTGAATATAGGTAACTGAAAAGATATTTATTAATTCTTTAAGTAAAATAAATTAAACAGTATTTTGTAAAATATGAAATAGAAATATTCAGGGGTAAAACATAATAGTGCATGGTGCAATAGTATATATTACTTTTATAAATATAATGAAATTGCATATATTTACTTATTTCAAAAATTTCACTTAACAATGTGTGATTGTTCAAGCCATTATTATTGCTACTCGGGTCCCTCGGACCACGGTTATTTGCACCAGCTTTTTCCCTAGTGACTAGGTTGGCTCCAGCAAATTGTATCTTGTGTAGCCCCTTTAAACGCTATCATATTTTTAATAACTTAGCATCTCAGTTTATTATTATTTACTTATTGTTGATATCATCGTACACTAAAGAGACAATGACAGAAAGGCCTATAATTAGTTTGACTATAGACCACCAGGTGACGTACTCCTTATTTTCAGACGCCTATTGCTTAATAAATGTTTTTAAAATTAAATGGCCACATTGTCCTACAAATTGAATGGTATGTTTTTCCAGTCCTAAGCTCGGAAACTGTCAGTTCCACGGTAACACTTTTCTCATTTGTAGGACAAACGTTTTTTCGTATTTTTTATCAAATTATCTCATGATTTAACTAAAAAACGAACTGTTAGTAATAAAATTTGAACAATCGCTCAATCTACATATATACACCCAAGCGCAGTTTATTAGCTACCACTACCGAGTATTTTCGCAGAGAAAAGTTAGGCGTCTCGTCAGAACGAAGCTACTCACGAAAATTCAGCACTGTGGACTATCACTTACAGTAAAATAATACCCAATATGACTTCTCGACAGATCTACCACTTTGTTGGTCATGAAAACGCACGCCACTGTAAAAAATAATTTTGCTTTTGATGAAAATGACTACTTACATATCAGAGGTTGTTGATATCGATCAAAATTTTGTAAAAACCAAATGCCCAACCAAGAGTGAGCCATCAAAAGTAGTTGTATTAGTTGTACGATATAACGGAATATTTTACTAAATTCATTTTAAATTCAAAGTAAGTAATGCAAAGAATGCCACTGATTTAATGTAAACAGATTGCAGTTTTAACACCAAAGCGTTCAAGGTCAAATATTTAAAAATAATTAATAGGCTGATTTTTAATTATAGTAGGTATAGGTATTTAACTCACCAACCACGTTCCTAATCCTAACGCTGGAATTTTCAATCCATTATTTAATACAACCGTTGGGGCTGCCATGTCGCTCGCTGCGAATTAGAATAAAAACAATAATTATATTATTTGCAGATAGCTAAAGCACCCATAATTTGATGGTGAGTTAATCTAAATGTTAAATACTTAATCAGCACAGATATACTTCCTGAATTTAAAAAATAGTCTAGAAAAACTAAAGATAACTGGAGTGGGAAATACATTTTGATAAAGCTTATTAAACATAGTAAATTAAACAAATAAATGGGTATTAATTATAAAAACAGCTGCTTGGAATCATTACTTCCACATTCAGATTTCCTACCCATGAGTTTTATATAACGAAAAAAATTGTTCATAGAACTTTAATAATATAATATATAATATATAATATATAATATATAATATATAATATATAATATATAATATATAATATATAATATATAATATATAATATATAATATATAATATATAATATATAATATATAATATATAATATATAATATATAATATATAATATATAATATATAATATATAATATATAATATATAATATATAATATATAATATATAATATATAATATATAATATATAATATATAATATATAATATATAATATATAATATATAATATATAATATATAATATATAATATATAATATATAATATATAATATATAATATATAATATATAATATATAATATATAATATATAATATATAATATATAATATATAATATATAATATATAATATATGTATGTATAATATTTAGTATATAATATATAATATATAATACATAATATATAATTTATAATACATAATATAATTAATAATATTAATATAATTAATAATATACATATAATAAAAGATGGCGTGCCTGTACACTGAAAATATTTGCAAAAAACTAATCTGGAGGGATGTAGGATAAGTAATAGAATACATTAAGATAGTTTTTGGAATTTTTGTCTGTTTGTTTGAACGCGCGTCACGCAGAAACTACTGAACCAATTTGAATGGGGTTTTCACAGGTAAAAAGTTAGGGAGGTATTAAACCAGATGTAGACTAGATCACCGAAGTGCAGCAACATCGCGCGCGGTGAGGACTTGGATGAGTGATGGTGGGTCAGACCATCCACAGCGCAGCGAAACAATTTCTAGTAATGCTAGTAAGAACACCTTACGGGCAATACAGGGAAAGCACAATAAGCCCAGGTGGCTGCAGTGCCCTCGGAGTAGTATACAGACGAGCCCTGGAGGAGGGGCTTTAGTCAGTAAGAGTCTGATACTTCCAATATACCACTGATTGATTGGAGCCTCCTCTTTAAAAAAAGTATTTAGTTTTTATTTCATCGAAATCTGCCTACTCTAAGCCAAGTTTTATGAAAATCGGCTTGATCTCTACAATAAGTGTATTTGCACGGCATAAACTTTCGTGATTAAACTTTTGTAATGTTCTGGAACATTCCAGAAAATTTTTAAGCTTTCTGAAGTATTCCAGATAGGTGATTCTACCTCAAACGTCGTTTGCAAAAAAGCTTTTTAGTTAATTTCAAAATTCCACGCGAATGTAATCGCGGCACAGCTAGTAATGATAATAATATATAATAATATAATATAATATAATATAATATAATATAATATAATATAATATAATATAATATAATATAATATAATATAATATAATATAATATAATATAATATAATATAATATAATATAATATAATATAATATAATATAATATAATATAATATAATATAATATAATATAATATAATATAATATAATAATATTATTTGAAATATAAAACGCTATGCCACAACTGTATCTTATAAATTAGGAGATAAAAAAATTTGAGAAACTGCTTTTTTCCCCATAAATCAGTGACTAAAAAAATGCGCATCAAAAAAATATAAAATAATTTCTGTGGAATCTCTTAAGTTATAAAATTTGGTAAAAAAAACAGCATTCTTTCACACCCTTTAGATAGTAACGGGCTTCCAAATAAAAGAATCGGGCAAAACTCGCTGTTTCACAAACAATTATCTCTTAAATCCTGAAAACCGTATATCGATAGCTATTATCTTTCTCAAAAAATGTGGATTTAAATTCAACCTAAAAATTTGCTTGGCCTGTTTCAATTGGCCAGCAGTTTACTTCCAGATCTCGTTATAATATATATACATGTACCAAACACATCAATATCTTAAACCGTTCCAGAATAATCGTGCGTCCAAAAAAAATGACAGACATACACGAATTTAGTATATATATAGTTGAAGCCATCCATTTGTGAGCGACGCGCGACGTTAAGAGGCAAGGGGTGCAGAATGCAGAGCCGGATTTAACTATATTGTTCGCTCGTTTACTTTTTATAATATTACACTTATAATATCCCCCAAAGCACTGATATGAATTACCACATTACCAAATAAAGAAATATAAAGTAATTATCAAATCATATCTTCTCCCCGACAGTATAAGCCCGACTGCGGTGTTTCAACTGCGGTCCTGGATTAAACAACACACTCAAAGGTATACTCCCACAAGCCACGTCAGATAGCCGACATCGAATGACCGATATCTTCTCTCTTACTTAATGTAAAAGTGGAGTAAAGACGGGAGATCTAGTTGCCACCTATTCATTCCTCTCGCCCCTCATAACGGTTCACTATTAAGATTACTTCAACTATACATAACAACTTGTGCCTGGCTACATGACTGCAATTAATTTTTAAAAAATGAGAATAGGATCAACCCATGTGGCGCAACGTGTCGGAGGTGTATGCAATACTGTCGTTCATGTTGCAGTTTCTAAATAATCTTGTGCGCATTTCAGTGTGTTTCTCTTTATATTTAGCCGTTATCCTACCGTTTATCAAAAATATCTACATTTTCAAGGCCACTGCTTGTGGATTTATGGCTAACTTTAGAAGTTTATGCAAACCATAACTCAGGCCCACAAAAAAAGTTATTTGAACTGGACATCTGAATATACTTTTCTTTAGCATTTGCAAAATGGGGGGTTAATGCGCATATTAAAGAGAAAAATCCGAGAAACTGTCAAAAAATGTGTTTTATGTTTTTTTTGGTGGTAAAATATGCATGTGGCGTGTTCGGCTAGGCTGCATGTATTTTTCTTATGTTTTTTTGCCCCACTGACCTCGAATCTATTGTTAGAGCCCAGGGCTAATTGTCAAAATGTTGAGGAAAATTTTAAAAAACCGTAAAAAATCGCGTCTTCCACGGATACTATGTTTTTTTATGGATATCACGTTTTTTTATGGATATCACGTTTTTTCATGAATACATAGCGTGTTACGATAGCTTACGTACACCTTTTTTGAGTAATTTTTCCCGCTAATCACAAATGTTGAGTCAAATTTGAAGGTCAGTGATGAAAATACTGAGAAAGATAAAAAAAACTGTAAAAAATCTGTTTTTTTCATGGATATCACGTTTTTTTCATGAACGCATAGCGTGTTCCAATGGTTTGCGTATACCTTTATCGAGTAATTTTTTCCGCTGATCACGAATCTGGAGTCAAATTTTAGGGTCAGTGATGAAAACACTGAGAAAAATAAAAAAAACTGTCAAAAATCGTTTTTTTTTTTTTCAGGATACCCAATCATTGTGCGTGATATATAGTATTTCAATTTTATATGGGTTTTCGTTTTCGAACGCGCTTATCTTCAAACGATCTGTATAAGGGTTTTCTTCGTCGTTTCGTTCCTTTTGATTTCACTTCTCTTCGTAGCATCCAGGAGTAATCTGCTAACATGTTGACATCTCATTTACCCTGAAATCGACCCTTACCATTAGCACACTCGACTGTATTAAAAGAAGAATATGAGAACTTGGAAATGCTCTTAAAAAAATTAAATTATGAAGATCATAAATGGCTTATTTGTGGGGATTTCAAAATTTTGTCCATGATACTTGGGCAGCAAGCTGGTTTCACAAAATATCCTTGTTATTTGTGCATGTTCGATAGCAGGGACAGATTAAATCATTACAAAAAGAAGGTGTGGGAACCCAAAACGTCTCTCATCCGGATCCAAGAATATTATAAATGAACTTCTAAAATTCTCATTCCTCCCTTCAAAATCTTTTAAATCTTAGTGTAATCTTTCTCCTTGCTCTTCGCTGAAGTCGCTGTTATTTTCTGGGAACTCACCCAGGTGTGAATCGAGAAAGTGCAATTTCAAACTCATCATACAACCTAACTCTTCGTAATTATTTATCATTTTTAAAACAATGTTTCTGTAGTCTGGATCTTTGGTATTACCGAGAAATTTTGTGGGCACGTCTTTAAAACTTAACCATGCCGCCTTTTCTACTTCATTCATAGAATCAACGAATTCTTGGTCCCTAAATAAAGTTCGAATCTCAGGCCCAACGAAGATACCTTCCTCAATTTAGCATCAGATTTGTGACTCATCAAATGACTCAAATATTTAATCTTTGTTAAGAGCCTTCGCAAATTGTTTCATTAGCCCAAGCTTAATGTGCAAGGGAGGAATGAGAATTTTAGAAGTGCTGACAAGCGGTTCATTTATAATATTCTTGGATCCAGGGACGAGAGACGTTATGGGTTCCCACACCTTCTTTTTGTAATGATTTAATCTGTCCCTACTATCGAACATGCACAAGTAACAAGGATATTTTGTGAAACCAGCTTGCTGCCCAAGTATCATGGACAAAATTTTGAAATCTCCACAAATAAGCCATTTATGATCTTCATAATTTAATTTTTTTAAGAGCATTTCCAAGTTTTCATATTCTTCTTTTCATACAGTCGAATGTGCAAATGGTAAGGGTCGATTTCAGGGTAAATGAGATGTCAACATGTTAGCAGATTACTGCTGGATGCTACAAAGAGAAGTGAAACCAAAAGGAACGAAATGACGAAGAAAACTCTTATACAGATCCTTTGAATATAAGCGCGTTCGAAAACGAAAACCTATATAAAATTGAAATACTATATATCACGCATAATGATTGGGTATCCTGAAAAAAAAACATTTTTGACAGTTTTTTTATTTTTCTAAGTGTTTTCATCACTGACCCCAAAATTTGACTCCAGATTTGTGATCAGCGGAAAAAATTACTTGATAAAGATATATGCAGACCATTGGAACACGCTATGCGTTCATGAAAAAAACGTGATATCCATAAAAAAAACGTAGTATCCGTGAAAAACACGATTTTTGACGGTTTTTTTTTTAATTCTCCTCAACTTTTGACAATTAGCCCTGGGTTCTAACAATAGATTCGAGGTCAATGGGTCAAAAATTCATAAGATAAATACATGTAGCCTAGCTGAACACATCACATGCATAGTTTACCACCCAAAAAACCATAAAAAAAAACATATAAAACGCATTTTTTGAGAGTTTTTCGGGTTTTTGTCTGTAATATGCGCATTCTGACTTCAGATTCGTAATCAGCGGGAAAAAATACTAAAGAAAAGTATATTCAGATGTCCAGTTCAAATAACTTTTTTTTGTGGGCCTGTGAATGAGGTTCTTCTATATTGTCTCAATATGGTCGCTTCTTTTTTCTGTGACTTCCTAACAAATCCTCTATTTAATATTTTTCCGAATATTGCATAAATTCTCGTTAAACTACGCCGAGATATTTCCGAGATTTAATATACAAATTTTCAAGGACAGAGGTTTCTGCAACGTGCCATTTCCATTCTGATCACCGTTGTAGAACTAGATGAACAGTAGATGAGATACGCCTATTACACAGATATCACGTGTTAATCGTCCATTTCTCGAATGTGCTGCCAGGTCAACTGGTCAACAGGAATCTTGAGCCTGAAGTCTGTATATTGCACAATAGTTCTGACCCAAATAAAAGCAGTTGAATGAATAAATGCTCAAATTCTTAAGATTACCTCTTTAACTGAGCTCAAGTTGAATTTTAATGGCATACCAAGATGATCAGTCAATCTTGATCTCTTATAAAAGCGTGATGAATGTAGTGGTTCCTGACAAAAATTAGAGGACTATGATTTTGCTGCATGCAGGCCTATTTTATGCGGTTTTGGCCGAATTCACTCAGGTAGACTATGTTCCGTGCGAACTTACGATCCCAGAGACATTGACTGTAGTTCATTGTTTAGAACAAGAAATCTACTACTCTACTCGTTTCTTAAATTCTCAGGCCAAGATGAGGTGTGTTATCAAGTGTTCAAGATCTGCCGAAAAAAACATGACCTAAAGGGAAGAGGAAAAACAAACCAAACAACGAGTTCCCCGAAATATCCGGGCTAATCAAATTAAATGATCGTGGTAATGAGCAGTGTACTCGGAAACATAAAGCCTACGTTGATCTCGAAATTGAAGACCATACCGATTGAATACCATTGATACCAACTCAAATGCAGAAGGCAGTCATTCTGGGTCCCTGCCTACATAAGGCATACGATTTTGTTATCTATAATCAACAATCTCTACCTCTAGGGAATGGTTGTATTTAATTTAATAAAGCTGTAGCCGAGAAGGTAGTTTGGCAGCGGGGACCGTAAATAAATGTTTTTGTTGGGACGAACTTTCCTAATAAAAAAAAAATATATATAAAGATATATAGAATATAAAGAAGGATATGGAAAATGTTTTGTCATGTGAAAAATTGATATCGTATGTGTAAAATTAAGAAACAATACAATAATCACGGAAACATGAAACCAGAGTTATTTAATCTGCATGTAGTTAGAGAAATTATAAAATGAGCAACTTCTCATTCACACACTCGTTTATATAACCATTTGCTCGAGATATCCATTGATATTACCCGGTTGGAGATCTCTTACAATTGAATTTATAAAACAATTACAAAACCTACATTTTTCGACATTCTGGGTAACTAAGGGAAGTACCTTTATATTCAGGCTCGACCTTTGGGGGGGGGGGGGGGGGGGGGGTGCGAACGCGGCCGTGCCCCGTACTTCACGGGGCGCCACGAGCTTTTTTTTTCGAGTAAAATTTATGAGGACGAAAAAATTTTGTTTTGACTTTTGCCGCCCGCTCATCAACTTTGAGATTAGGACGAAGAAATTTTTTTTTCTGACTTGACCAGAAAATGGGTCGCCTTCCAAAATTTCGCACGAGGGCGTTTGAGGAACTAAGGCCGGCTCTGTATATATTAAGTTGTGGAACTACGATCTAATAAAAAGCAGGAATAGTACAATATCTCTTAATTAGTCACGATTTTAATTCATTAATATATTACTTGAACCGTGGGCTTGGGACTAATTTAAATTACAATTACCTCTGGCTTATCCTACTAGTCGTTTTAATAACTCTTGAGTTGACTAATGTAACATTAACCTTGGTCCCACACAATAACCACACTTACAGTTATGGGGTCTACATACACGATCCAACTTGTTGGAGTCAACTTTGTCGGTATGCTTTGAAAGATTGTCAACTCCTAAAGGAGTTGGCACGGCAATCTTCAAGCAAACGCCATACTGACAATGTTAGCTGCAGCAAGTTGGATCGTGTGTAAACCCCTTTCGTACTATGAATATATTTTGCAAACTGTACTTCCTAAGTCAAGCCGGTGCTATACGATGTGTCAAATACCTTCCAACATTGGACACATGGTAGTTTGCCGCATCGTATGGCTGTTCTCCAAATGAGTAGAAGCCATGACACTAAGAAATAGAGATACGCTCTCACGCTTACCTCCCCTTACTGCAATTCCCGCTGTTACGTCACGTAAAAGTCAACTAGTTCAGCGGTCAATTTTTAGTTTAGATGTAAACTAAAATTAACCGAAGTGTTTAGAAGCTTATCCTTCGATAAAATAAAAAATTACGACTCTTTTGGTTTGGTTGGTTGTGAAAAAATTGTAAAATAATAGATACAATCATTTTTTCCTTTAACTCGCTCTAACTAAAAAAAGAGACAACGAATTAATCTCAAATTTTTACCGTGTGATGAATCCATATTTGTTAACAAAATATGTTAATATGAAGGTCAAGCTTTAATAAGTGTAGAAAATATGATTTTTTTTCTAAGACTATGTCGATAAACTGTGAAAATTTACAGATGGGAATACAACAAACGAGAAACTTTTTTGTCTTTCGAAATAGATACCAAGTATATCGAGGGCATATGAAGATAAAGGATGGAGCTAACTTTTTTATTTGAAACTTTTTTTCTAGGAATCACAGTTTTTGAGAAAATTGCAATTAAGTATACGGAACGCCCTCGCGAACGATACAGCTCAGAGAATGCGGTGTGAGAACTAATGTACGTTAGTGTTGTTTAATGAAATCGAATTCAGATTTTCTTGAGATGTTTCAGCAAATCAATGGAGGTCATTAAATATTTGTACAATTACCATGAAAGAACACATTGATATATCCCGCGCTATTGAATTAAGTCATACTGCGAAAACGCTGTTTTGGAGATGCAAAATGTTTTTCAACAGTAAAATCACAAGAGCTTTTTTTTTATCGGATAAATTTCTCTTTGTAACGAAATAATTTTGCCAATCAGTGATTTTATGAGAAAAACTGACATGAAAAAATCGCGAGACCGAAGGTCGAGCGATTTTGTCAAATGTCAGTTTTTCGAGCAAAATTACTGATTGGCAAAATATTGAGTTAAAAAGAAATTTATCCATAAAAGAAAAACTCGAGTGATTTTTGGCAAGATAAATTAACGACAGAATATGTGAACGAACAACAATTAAAAATAATTATAATTTTCTCAAAACGACTCATATCGTACAGTATAGTTTCCACAAAACTTAAAAATTATAGCCGACAGTACAGATTTTAAAATGACGTGCGACTACTAGATATATTCTGCTTTTGAGGAACAGGCATTTTTATCGTGATAAAAAACGATGCACCTTTTTTTATCGCTGTCAAAGTGACAAAATGTGACTGTCAAATAGACATTTTTAGATAGGAGTTAATTTATCATAATAAAAACATTAAAGAATCCGGAAATTTATCTCGAAATAACAGAATAATTAATATTTCTCATTCTTGACTGTTTGTCTATTTTCCTGAATAACGTTAGATAAATGCACTGTTTCATAATTAAACTAATTAAAGTAGTATATTATTTACTACTACCAATTACACAGCCACAAAGAAATAAAGTGTCTTGACCCCAGAGACTGACTAGGTAGACTTTATGTTTTTCGGGTCGCTGAATCCGAATCCTGGGTTTATTTGATCCCATGTCATCAGGCTTAAGGTCATTTGAAGGTCAAATTGAGATATGACCGTGAAAAATTCCGTAAAAAATTTATGTTTATGTTTTTGAGGTTGCTGAATCCGAATCCGGGGATTATTTGATACCATCATGTCAGAATCAAGGTCAAATGAAGGTCAAACACATGAAATTTAATAATACAATCTTTTTTTACCCCGGATTCTGAAAAAGCAGAAAATTTTACGTCCAAATACATCCTGAACGGTTCATGGAACCGATTTCTTAGGTCATTTGTTGGTTATCAAGCGGTCAAATGCTTATTTTCCATTTCTTAGCTGATACATCGATTGTAAATCGAAAACTTGCGTCTATGACTAGTGACCTTCAAGTTTTTGTGGTCGCTTATCACGATCCCGGTATCCATTTGATACTATGACGTATAAACCAAGGTCAATCGAAGGTCAAACACCATAATTCGAATGATATAAATTTTTTAACCCCGTATTCTCAAAGAACAAAAAATCTTACGTCCAAATACGTCTTAATCTGAGTCGAACCGAACTTTGGGTTTCATATGGAGGTATTAAGCTATTTTGAGATGTTTTAAACTACATTTTTAAGTCCAAAGACCTAAATCTGCTGAATTCAATAGCCTCAAAATTCAATAACCCAATAACCTAATAGCTCTAAAAACCTGATCCTGTAGCTATAAAATGGGGTTTACAGACTATGAAAGCTGATAAATCCGTTTACTCGAATGACCACATTGCTCAATAATCCCATAACCGAGTAACCCCATAATTTTATTACTTAGTCTCTTATAGCAAAAATTCTGTTCTTTATAATTAAAGTTGTTGAGCTTCACAACTCCAAACCATGCCACTGTAATTATGAAACTCATTTTCTCGCTCTGCAATTTATCATGAAATTTCTTTGCATGGAACAACCTTTACACCCAAATCAGCATAGCACTTGTGTCTGCATCCAGGGCACCTCCTCGCGGTGACGACGGTCAACGGAGTAAGCCCGTTATGATGTACAAAATCCGTTCACGCAACCTCCTCGTGGTGTACATCGGGTAACGCTAATGCTGACGATTTCACAATTCAGTTGAAAGATTCAAAAGAAATCTGTATTTGACCTGCAGATGATCTTTCAAGGTCCAAAAAATTATATCATTCGAATTATAGCGTTTGACCTCAGTTTATACATCATGGTATCAAATGGATACCGGGATAAGCGACCACAAAAACTTAAAGGTCACTAGTCATAGACGCAAGTTTTCGATTTACAATCGATATATCAGCTAAGAAATGGAAAATAAGCATTTGACCGCTTGATAACCAACAAATGACGTAAGAAATCGGTTCCATAAACCGTTCAGGATCTATTTGGACGTAAAATTTTCTGCTTTTGCAGAATCCGGGGTCAAAAAAATTGTATTATTGAATTTTATGTGTTTGACCTTAATTTGACCTTGATTCTGACATGATGGTATCAAATAAACCCCGGATTCGGATTCAGCAACCTCAAAAATATAAACATAAATTTTTACGGAATTATTCACGGTCATATCTCAATTTTACCTTCAAATGACCTTAAACCTGATGACATGGGATAAAATGGATCCCGGATTCGGATTCAGCGACCCGAAAAACATAAAGTGTGTTTGGAGGTCTTTTCACAAACATTTAAACCCACAACGGCCTTATGCGAAATGAAAAGTGCTGACAAAAGCAGTCATAGAATGATATTAAAAAGTAAAATTGCCTGCAATCAGCTTTCTAGGTCTTATATTACGGTTTTCGATGTATTTTTAGGTGTATTTTTAGGTAGATGGTCGCCGGCGCGGGCTCGATTTGAAGTTGACTAGAGGGTAACGCTATGCGCACAGCAGGTCGAGTGCTGGTACTCGTACCGAGCGTATCTTATATTTAATAGTATCATGAGTAGAGGCGAACTTATGTGACAAACAGTGGCCACATTACCATGTTCGGGTTCTTGTCTTTTTACCCATATCAAAGGATGGTCGAATATTGGAAGCACCGCGTGCTTTTATTCGGTACACGGCTACACAAATGTTTCAGTCTTTCTCCCTGATTTCTGTAAATTGCGATTTTGTTGATGTTTTTGAATAAGATACAGTGGAGTGCCGTTAGGCGTGAAAACTGAAAAACCTTGGAATCCGGTTCCTATGAATCAACTTATGAAACTTCTTGCACTGTGTTGCTAAAACCTAATACTAAAATATTTATGAATTAGAAATTTATGTTTTTTTTTATTTAAAAGTTCATCGATATCTTCTACAAATTCTTTGAAAAAATACTTAATTCACATAAGTTTTAATAGTTTTTGTTCTGTAGACAAAAAAATCGCACCTGAGTAGTACTGTAGGTTTGTGATTACTAATTTAAGGTAAAAAATTACAAATTCAAAATGTGGAACCCATAATGGCGGCCAAAAAACTTTAAAATAAGACATCAATAATATACAAAAAACATTAGAATTTCTATTAGATGTACTAGGGACATAATTTTTTTTTTTTATTAAAACTACCTTTCGATTAAAATGGGTCCGAATTAGGCCAGGTTAATAGATCTTACTTATTTTAGTTTAACATAAAAAATGCGCTAGCAGCGGAAACGCCGTCAACGACTATTTCGCGATGAACTTCTACCTATGTTAATTTTTTTTTTTTAAGTAAAGCTAAAGTGCCCTTTCGATTAAAATCGGTCTGAATAGGGCCAGGTTACTGTTTTTTTTTTTAATACAAGGTTTTCCTGAAAAACACGTGTTGGTCGTCAAACTTATTTTGAGAATTTGAGGCTAATAGGCTTCTTATTTGTTCCTGGGTCATAATTTGAAGGTAAAAATGTTGATATTATCATTACCTACGAATATATGTATTCAAAAATGCAAACAAAAAAATTTTTGTTTTCGCTGCTAGTTTCGCTGCTAAACAGTCTCGTTGAATAGGCCACCAGCCCCTGAAAATCTACTTAAAATTATTTTTTGTACATGTAAGACAGGATGCGGAGCTGCTTGTGGATGCAGAAAGCATGGATTACCTTGCACTGCAGCTTGTTACGAATGCAATGGTGATAGTTGCCCTTGGGGACAATGTTTTTCATAAAGATTGAAGCCTAAGGAACAATTTAAGACATATTCTAAAAAAAAAACTGGCTGTACTTTCAAAATGGCGGCTATATGTTAAAAAAAACTGTTGCCAATGTTGTTTTTGTCATTTAACACAAAAACTAAAAAAGATGGACAAAAACTTTCTGCACAAAAAACAACGTGCATAAAATTTTCTACAATTTTGTACCTATACAATATTTTGATAGGAGTTACCATTTTCCAGATAAATAAGTCCAAAAGTAAGAAAACATGGAAATTCATATATCGGTAAATCACTTAAAAGAAATAACTGTGACAATTATTGTAAGGCGTATAATATAACTTTATATTATTAACATAAAAATTAAATAAAATAAACTGAAAAAAATTAATAATAATAATAATATTATAATTTGCAGACATTTATCTCGAAAACGGTAACAGTGGTATCTGGAAAACGGTAACTCCTATCCAAATATTGTATAGAAACAAAATTGTAGAAAATTTTATGTACTTTGTTTTTTGTGCAGAAAGTTTTTCTCCATCTTTTTTAGTTTTTGTGTTAAATGACAAAAACAATATTTGCATTTTTTTTAAACGGACGCCATTTTGAAAGTACAGCCAGCTTTTTTTTAGGACATGTCTTAAATTGTTCCTTAGGCTTTAATCTTTATGAAAAATATTGTCCTCTAGGATCGGGGAGGTGCACGGACAGTTAGGGTGGGCCTCCGTAGTGTTACGTTTTATATTGAATCTTATATTTTATCTTAAGAGCTGAATCATTTATCTGGAAAATGGTAACTCTAATGCAAATATTGTATAGGAACAAAATTGTAGAAAATTTTATGCACTTTATTTTTTGTACAGAAAGTTTTTCTCCATCTTTTTTAGTTTTTGTGTTAAATGACAAAAATAATATTTGCAATTTTTTTTTTTAGGACATGTCTTAAATTGTTCCTTAGGCTTTAATCTTTATGAAAAACATTGTCCTAAAGGATCGGGGGGGGGGGGGGGGTGCACGGACACT
Organism: Rutpela maculata; assembly: GCA_936432065.2. Classification (NCBI taxonomy): domain Eukaryota; kingdom Metazoa; phylum Arthropoda; class Insecta; order Coleoptera; family Cerambycidae; genus Rutpela; species Rutpela maculata. The sequence continues at coordinate 110,120,472 of OW386291.2, forward strand.
TAGGGTGGGCTCCCGTAGTATATGAATTATGTGACTTAACAATAAGTTTGTTTCTACAGAAATTCTAATGTTTTTTGTATTAATGATATGTCTTATTTTAAAGATTTTTGGCCACCATTTTGGGTCCCACATTTTGAACTTGTAATTTTTTATATTAAATTTGTAATGACAAACCTATACAGTACTACTCAGGTGCGATTTTTTTTGTCTACAGAACAAAAACTATTAAAACCTATGTGAATTGAGTATTTTTTCAAAGAAGATCTCGATGAACTTTTAAATAAATAAAAAAAACCATAAACATTTTAGTATCAGGTTTTAGCAACACAATGCAAAAGTTTTATTAAAGTTGATTCATAGGAACCGGATTTCTAGGTATAAATCTAACAGCATTCCACTAATATGTAGGTTTTATTAAATTTTATGTACATTTTTACTTGCAAAAATGAATCGTTCTCGAGATATTTGCTATTTAAGTATTTGATGCAAAGATACCTTCCAAGATTGGATCCAATGTTCGCCACTTTGTGTAACAGTGAAAAATGTTGCAAATGCTGCCGCCAACATTAGGACCAATGTTGGATCCAGCGTTTGACACATCATGTAGCACCGGCTTTAGTCTTGTTACTATACGCACATATAATACGAAAAACTCTCCACAACCAGTACAAAGGATTGGTAGTAATAGTCTACACAAATTAGGAAAAAAGTGAGTACAAATTTTGAAGAGCAGTTTTTCTGCAGAGAAAGTCAGTATTCATTTTTAGAACAATATTTTGCTTATGAGCAGAAAAAAGAATACGTTTTAAAATATATACATATAACTATTTACGTCTTTTCGTGTTTTCTTCCTTTCGATGTAAATATCTCGAAAACCACGAGCTTTAAACGCCAAACGAACATAGATAAACTTGAAGGCGCGATTTCCTACAAAAAAGTTTTAATACATTTTCCTGATTATCCTATTGGTTTGTCCTTATAATCCTTTTTTTATTTTGAATGCAAATATGTGAAAAACTACGCGTTTCTAAGGCTAAACGAACATGGGTAAACTTGTTCAGAATGCGATTTCCTACAAAAAAGGTTCTATACATTTTATTAATATTATTATTATTATTTTATGTATAGAACTTTTTTGTAGGAAATCGCATTCTTAACAAGTTGACCTATGTTCGTTTAGCCTTAAAAACGCATACTTTTCGATATATATATATATATATATATATATATATATATATATATATATATATATATATATATATATATATATATATATATATATACATATATATATATATATATATATATATATATATATATATATATATATATATATATATATATATACAGTGTGTTTCACTTCTCAAGAAGTCACCCCTGTATCTTTTTTATTTGTGGCCGAATTCATTTCAAATTTTTATCGGCCATAGAACTCCATAAGACGACTTTATTCAACATACAAATGCCGCCTAGATCTAAAACGCCGGCCCACTGCGATAAAAAGAAAATAACAATTTTCGAGAAATCCTAGTAGGCTTAGAGATAGACAAAAATTTTGTTAATAAAAGTTGTTCGGAATCACTTGATATGCCTCCCTGTAAAATTTTTGAAAATCGGAATATTTTCAAAAAAAATATTTTTGTTTCACTTCTCGTATCTTCTTTATTTGTGACCGAATTCATTTCAATTTTTTATCAGCCATCATTTCAAGTTTTTATACAACTCCATAAGATCACTTTACTCAACACATAAATGCCACCTATATCTTAAACGCCTGCCTACTGCGATAAAAAGAAAATCGCTATTTTCGAGAAATCATAGTGGGCTTAGAGAGAAAATTTTGTTACTGAAAGTTGTTTAGAACCACTAGATATGCCCCCCCTGTAAATTTTTGTGAAAATCGGAATATTTTAAAAAAAAATTTTTTCTTTCACTTCTCGTGAAGACACCCTTGTATCTTTTTTATTTGTAGTCGAATTCATTCTTCAAATTCAAATTCTCATCAGTTATAGAACTCCATGAAACGATTCTATCTAACACATAAAGAGAACTTTTTACAGCAAATGAAAGTCATACACTATTATTGAAATTATTTATTATTTAATTACACGTGTATGCAAAATTTCAGCTCGATTGGACAACGGGAGGTGGGTAAATTTGATTCATTCATACATCATACATACATACAAATTTCCAAGTATTATAAAACCATTGAAAAAAAGAAAACAATATTACATTTAAGTTGATGTGCAATAGTGTAATAATAAAAAGTGTCCCGTTTAGCGTTTTATTAAATGCTGATTTTGGTTCACAACTTTCATTTGTTGGAAAAAGTTCTCTTTAGGGGTTAGATAAAATCGCCCTATGGAGTTGTATGGCTGATGAAAATTTGAAATGAATTCGACCACAAATAAAAAAGATACAGGAGTGTCTTCACGAGAAGTGAAACAAAAAAAATTTTTTTTAATATTCCGATTTTCACAAAATTTTACAGGAGGGCATATCAAGTGATTCCGAACAACTTTTATTAACAAAATTTTTGCCTATCTCTAAGCCTACTATGATTTCTCGAAAATTGCTATTTTCTTTTTATCGCAGTAGGCCGGCGTTTTAGATCTAGGCGGCATTTGTATGTTGAATAAAGTCGTCTTATGGAGTTGTATGGCTGATAAAAATTTGAAATGAATTCGGCCACAAATAAAAAAGATACAGGGGTGTCTTCATGAGAAGTGAAACACACTGTATATATATATATATATATATATATATATATATATATATACGTCCAAACGAAAAAAAAACACGAAAACACTTATATACAGGGTGGTCCGTAAGTAATGATCCATAGAGCAACAGTGGGTTTCTGACATTAAAATATTACGATTTAACTAAACTTACCTTAGTACAAAAGTTGATGTTAACAGAAATACAGGTTGTTAAAGTTAATATTATATTTTTAATTTTCTCATATAACTTTTGAAGTTTCTCAAGTATTGTTGTGAAAATTGGCGAATGGAGGTTTTTTGAGATGAAAAATTCAAATCTGCTCCCATTTTTTGTGAGGGCGCCACATAAGCATTGTTTAAGGTGTAAATGTACTCTTAACTTTTTTACCCGTAACTAACGTTCCTTTTTTTATTATTAAAAAATCCTAAACCTATTTCATTTTAGCGAAAAAAAGTATACTTATCATTAGTCTTAGAAATTGACCATTTTCGAGAAAATCGCATTTTGACATTCACCCTCATAACTCATTATAAGAAATATTAACGTAGTAGGCGCCGATGCCAACAATGAAGAGAAAATTTAATTAAACAGAATTATGGTTTAAACAAGGTTTCAACGAGTAAAAAACAGAATGGGAAATGACTCTCAACAAAAGATATTATTATTTCAGAGTATATGTTCAATATGTCCACCATTCTCCTCGATACACTTATCCATACGATTCATAAAAGATCGCCTCATATTAAATAATACCATTCGATCAAAAAAGGCTGCTGCTGCATTGATTTCTTGCCAAAGTTGTGCGTGGGTATTTATAGGATTTTTGTAAACAAGATCTTTCATTGCGCCCCATATACCGAAATCTAATGGGTTAAAATCTGGACTACGTGCTCATGAAAAATGGTGTTGAAATAAATTCGTACTTGATTGGAAAAATGTGGCGGAGCACTATCCTGCATGAACAACATATTTTGTCTCAAATTCAGTGGCAGTGCATCCAACATATCAGTAAAATCGTCTTGTAAAAAATGTAAATAATTGTTACCATTTAAATTTCTTGGCAATTCATGTGGTCCTAGAAAACGGTCCCCCTACACCAAACATTGATTTTGAACTCATATTGAAAATGTCGTTCTCGCTTTATATGAGGATTTTCAACTTCCCAAAAATGGTTGTTTCTTAAATTGAAGATATCTCGGCGGGTAAATGCAGCTTCATCCGCAAATAATATTCTGTTGACGAATGAGTGGTCAATATTTTGTCTGGTCCGAATATCACTTGCAAACTGATATCTTAGTGGAAGATCGGCAGGCAATAAATTTTGAACGGGCGTAAAATGGAATGGATGGTATTTTTCTGCATGCAATATTTTTAGAATGAAAGTTTTACTGATTCCTGTAGCTGCACATAATCGTGTTGTACTAACTTGTGGATCATCTGCAACGCGAACTAATATTTCTTCTTCTTGGTCAGGAGTAATAATTTTCGGTCGACCTAAATTATCACGTTTAGGACGAAATGAACCACTTTCGCATAAATTTCTGTACAGATTTTTAAATAGTCTACGATCAGGTTGTATCTGTTTAGAATTTTCGCAAATACTCACGTTGCGCAGCACATCCATTATAATTCAGTTGACAATAAATATTAACCATATCTGTCATATCTGAGTTTGAATAATTATTATGTCTCGGCATGTTCTGATTTTCGTTAATTAACTGATATTAAGAAAAATAGATAAATAAAATTGCAAAAAATGAATGTCACGACAATTTTTAAATGTCAAAAGTTTTGTTGGCATCGGCGCCTACTACGTTAATATTTCTTATAATTATTTATGAGGGTGAATATTAAAATGCGATTTTCTCGAAAACGGTCAATTTCTAAGACTAATGACAAGTATACTTTTTTTCGCTAAAATGAGATAGGTTTAGGATTTTTTTATAAAAAAAGGGATAACGTTACGGGTAAAAAAGTTAAGAGTACATTTATACCTTAAACAATGCTTATGTGGCGCGACTGGCGCCCTCTAGAATCTACACAAAAAATGGGAGCAGATTTGAATTTTCCATTTCAAAAAACCCCCATTCACCAATTTTCATAACAATACTTGAAAAACTTCAAAAGTTATATGAGAAAATTAAAAATATAGTACCTTCTGACTTTAACATCCTGTATCTCTGTTATATCAACTTTTGTACTAAGGTAAGTTTAGTTAAATCGTAATATTCTGTTGCTCTAAGGACCACCTTCTATATATGTATATATCTCAAAAAGCATGTCGTTTTTTTTTTCTGTGCATAAGCAAACAGTGCCGGTTTTAGATATAAATTGCCCCGAGGCCCGGGTCAATTTTGCGCCCCCCTCCCGCTTGCTATTAATTTATGGGCAAGGGACAAAAAATTTTTGAAGAGCAGGGGGAATCCAAGAAAACTTTTTTTGGTCTAAAAAATTTTTTGAAGAACGGGAGGGGGAGAAATCCAAGAAAAACTTTTCTAATCCGAAAAATGTTTCATGTTTAGGCACTAATCACTAAGACCTAAAACAATGGCGCCCCCCACAAAGTGGCACTCCTAGGCCCGGGCCTATGAGGCCTAGTCACAAAACCGGCCCTGTAAGCAAAACATTCGGAGAAATTGCTGTTCAAAATTTTCCCTAAAACGGCGTTGTGGACTATAACGGTGGTAGTAGTTAAGATATATACCAATAGTAGTTTGAAAAACCGTTTCGTACACGTTACACGTTTAATTTCAAAGTACCTATTGGTCCTCTTGTAAAGATAACCGGTACAATGAATTGGCAAACCAATGCACTTTTAGGTGAAAACTAACTGAATTCTTATCTTTCAATGTCAGATTTTTATTTGTCATTGTTACTGTGAAAGCTTTATTTATATTTGATAGTAGATTTTACGGATTACGATGTACATATGCATATAGCAATGGTGAAGAGGCCTTGAATTTTCAAATATGAACCAAATTAGTTAACAGGATCTGATGAAAAATATTTTAATCTGTTCATAAATAAACAGAGGAAAATAATAGAAAACAGATTTTTGTGGAGTCAGAGCTACATCTTGTGTAGGAGACATATGGAATTTGCATCATGTATATTAATAAAATGAAAAAGGTATCAAATTCTTACACAAACAAAATTAAATTAAATGGATATATTAATGACTAAGTTAGGTCTGTAGCAAGTATACAATGTTTGTGTATTTATCAACAGGTTGCACGGAATTATGTTATCAAGACGGAAATATGATCAACGGTATTCAGTTCAGAAATATAGACTTGATTCTTAGGGCCAGTCCAGACCATCCTCAAAATTACAGGCGCATTGATTCTTATCCCTTATACGGAATCTGGATTCCTTTCAGTTTTGCCAATAGGTAGTTTCTTAAAATTTAAATATTTATATGATGTACATCCAGTGAGAATAACGAAATTGTAAATAAAGGTTTATAGGTAGGTACTTTTTTTTTAATTTGATTTTATTTATAAATTAAAAGAACGTCCTACACATACCTAATTCATAGTTATAATTTCACTTACCTAGATATTTTGTGTGAGAAGAAAAATTACACTTTACCCTACCTTGGAGCGTAAGGTAGGTATAGAACCTTGCAATTATATACGTACTTCAAATTTCGATGGGATTGTACCAACGCCGTCAAAAGTGATTGACGTTGTTATTAGGCATTAGAAATTAGAATGTAGGTATATACAGTGATGTGGGACTTCTCGTATAAAAGTTAAAACTTGCGCCACCTATGAGAAGTTGACGTTATGAAAAATACAGACATTCTCCTATTATAGGTAGGTAGGTACCTGTTTGACATGATAAAAAAGGAAACATTTTTAATAATCATACTAGAAAAAAATATTTGTAGAGAAATCTGTTTCACAACACTGAATTCAAATATGGATTTAAATGTATATGATGTGTATCTATGTGTAGATTATTTCTTGTAAAGACGATAACTTTTGTTGGACTTGAAATTTGTATTTCAAATTTAGTACATACGTAAAATAAAGAATGAAATAGGCAATATCCCTCGTACAGGGTGATCACTAGAAGGTGTAGTGATAGTGATATAGGCGACGCCAAGAGTTTTCATTTTAGCAATGGGGAAGATGCATGAAATTTTAAAATGCTTGAAAAAGTGATATACTCGTAATTTCCATTAGTACCCAAAAAACTATTACAACAGAAGAAATTCAAAATAAAACATTTTCCGTAAAATAAATGTTTACAGCCAGTTTCGCAATCGTTGGTTATCTTTTTTGGTTGACTAACCAGAACAAGAGAGTTAATTTGTAAACAGTAGTAGTGGTGGCCCATGCCAAAAAAAAGAAAAATGGGGCACTTATTCGTTCTTAGACACATATAGTAAGGCCCTCATATAATTCAGCGATATAAAAAAGCTCGCAAGAAATCCTAAAGGACACCGACGCTTTTGGTTAGTGTACCGTCCGCCGGTCCACGTTGACTACCGCCGGTCCACGTTGACTATACATAGTTTATTTCAACATATCATCATTCCAGTAGAGAAAATTTCAACCAATTGTATTCAGTGTGGGAGTGGCCTACATTACTGTTAGGGAATATGTGACCATTTTTTTATGATGATAGTAAAAGAAGCCGAACACCTTTATGGCATTTTTGTAAATAAACTGAAAATGGTATGCGGTCGGAACCCTTTTACGCTTTTTTGCGAGCTTTTTTATATCGCTGAATTATACGTGGGCCTTACTATCCCAGGTAGCAAAGGCACGTGAAAATTACGTGAAAAAATGGTCAGGAGTGACGAGAAATTACGAGTTAGATGACGTAAATGAAACGTGAAAATGACTTCCTAATGTCTCAGACGAATGACGTCTTATGCTAGACGTTAATTTGACGTCTTTTTCAGGTTATATTTGGTAATCCCCCACAGGTTTTTAATAATAGAAACATATAAAACTACATACTAGTTAGTAGTCTACTTGATAAAAATAAATTAATGCATAAATAAGTTGTCCTATGAATTTGTTTGTTAGCCATCCGTATATTTTATTTACATTATTAACATATTATCTAATATGGTTTACCATCACTCCAATTTTTTCTCACAAGGGTTGCCTGCAAATTATAATGTTTATTAAGTTATTTAATTAATTCATTTTTACTTACCTTTGCTAATTGCGGTGTCTTCGTTGTCCGTATTACAGTACTGACGCTTCTACCAACTGAGCTATCTTAGTGACCGTTATTTCGGATGCTAAAAGCAGTATTTACGGTGATGTGTATGAAGTCTTTATTATGTGAAATTGAATTTCTAGCCTTATTTAAAATATATGAAAATCTTTCAGGTTCTCTTTTTTTTCTATATTTTACGTGTTCCCAAACCTGAATTTTTCGAGTTACTAGTATTTTTATTTATTTATAATTATTAAGAAGAACTTATTTAATTTAATTAAACTGTCACCAGTGTCACCTGAAAAGTACGAGTAGTTGTTGAACAACGTAATTATTACATTAATTCAGTGGCTGGGATACCTGGGATACTACCCAGATAGCAAGGGTACGTTATAATGACGTCAAGATCTAGTGATTCTGGTCAAAAAGACGTCAATGCACTAGAAATCGACGACATAATGACATCTTATAAATGACATTAAAATGACGTGCTACACATCACGTCATATTGTCGTCTTTTTTCGGTGTTAAATTTATTTATATTTTATCGGATTACAAACTTTAAAACTCGTAAGCAGAGTGTAAAAAAAATAAACCGTGTTGTGAGGGATAAGTATTGGCGTTTTTATTCGAGGATAATATTTTTTAGCAATATCCAAAATAATTTATATAGTTTGCAAAGATTCGGCAGTTTATTTGTGCAGGTATTGAGTTCTTTTAATAATAAAATTAGATTAAAATGCATTAAAAAGCAAAATCTAGCCGTTGCGTGTTCCACTATAAAGTATATCAGTAAACACTCTTAGAAAGGTTAGTGGTCGAGTGAGTTAAGGCGTCGTCTTGCAAGTCACGAGGTCGGCGGTTCGACCCCTGCTCATTCCGTCTTTTTTTTTTTGTTAAAATAATTGCGAAAAAAATTTTAGTTGATATTTTTGAGGTAATAATTGCTTATACAACCGATGTACGAATGCTTTTTTCAATTTTAGGTCTGTTTTAGACCATTAAATATTCTATTTATGTTGTAGATGTCGACATTATACCTTTACCATTTTTTCTCCAACAGGTTTGTGCAAGTACCTCAACTTAAAACTTAAATTCTTAAAATAGTTGACTCCTGACTTCCCCCCACCGCTCATCACATTTGAGATGAGGAATTTTTTTTTTCGGATTTCTCCCTCTCTGCTCTTCAATTTCGAGATCTGGGGAAAACATTTTTTTTTAACGAACCGCCGCACTGAATTAATGTAATAATTACGTTGTTCAACAACTACTCGTACTTCTCAGGTGACCCTGGTGACAGTTTAATTAAATAAAATAAGTTCTTCTTAATAATTATAAATAAATAAAAATTCAGGTTTGGGAACAGATAAAAAATTTAAAAAAAAAGAGAACCTGAAATATTTTCATATATTTTAAATAAGGCTAGAAATTCAATTTCATATAATAAAGACTTCATACACATCACCATAAATACTGCTTTTAGCATCCAAAATAACGGTCACTAAGATAGCTCAGTTGTGGTAGAACAGTCAGCACTCTGTAATACGGACAACGAAGACATGCAGGTTCGATCCCTACCGACCGCAATTGGTAAAGGTAAGTAAAAATGAATTTAATAACTGAATAAACATTATAATTTGCAGGCAACCCTTGTGAGAAAAAATTGGAGTGATGGTAAACAATATTAGATATGTTAATGTAAATAAAATATACGGATGGCTAACAAACAAATTCATAGGACAACACTTATTTATGCATTAATTACTACTACTTACTACTTTATTTCACCGTTTTTAAAAATCCGTCAACCCAATTCTAATTAATTTACTTTTGTCATTTGCGCAAGTACACCCCTGCTCACATTCTAGTCTAGTTTTATAATTATACAGTTGGCAACAAAATTTGCCGACGTATTGATAGTCAGCGTGACATGTTGCATGTTGGTATTTCGGAGATGTTAATGACACTTGCATGACGTTTATTAAAATTTGTGAAAACAAAAATAAACATGGAAGCTTGTTTAGCAGTGGAAAAAGAAGTAGATAGAGTTTTCTCAAAATTTGGAGGTATAAATGATCATGCTAAAAGGGTTTTATCGGATTTGGTGACACAGATACAAAATTTAAAAGAGGAGTATCAAAATGGTAAGTAAAATGTGATAAAATCATGTTTTTTCAGACAAAGGTTTTTGATGCTAGTTCAATATAACTTATTTTTAGCCGGCGATGATCATGTGCTAACTAACGTACAGATAGATATTCTAAAACAAAATATGGCAAAGGTAAAAGAAACGGTTTCAAAATTAGCCACTGACCACAGAGACCTACATAGTACCGTTTCCAAAGTTGGTAAAGCCATAGATCGAAATTTTGTATCAGATTTTGCAGCAACTAGTCGTGAGGATGTATTTGCTAGTCCAGAGAAAATTAATTTAATAAATAAAGTTATATGCCAACATTATTATAGACAAGGAATGCATGACGTTGCTGAGGAATTAGCGAAGGAATCAGACATAACTCCAGAACCTCATGAAACAGAGCCTTTTACAGAATTGAATCATATTTTAGACCGCCTTAAAAATAAAGATTTAGAGCCAGCGCTTGCTTGGGCTACTGTCCATCATGAAAACTTAGAAGCACAAAATTCATCGTTAGAATTTATGTTACACCGACTGAAGTTTATCGAACTCCTACGTAAAGGTGCTACTCATCAGACTGATGCGATATGTTATGCTCGGACACATTTTAGGAAGTTTGTAAACAGACATGAGAAAGGTAATGGTATTCCAATTTATATTTGTTGATATAGCTTATGAGATAAAGAGAGTTTTAAGATTACTTACTTTATTTACTTATTATGTTATTGCACTGTCGTATTTTTGAATATAATATCAATTTCTTTATAGTATTTAATGGAGCATAATCAAAAATTATTTAATCTGCACAGTATCTAGCAGTGTGGAAGTTCTTTATGTTGAAAAATATTTTGTAATTTTGTTCCAGATTTTGCCTAGGATTTTGCAGAAGAAAGATAAGTTAACAGCGATTTATTTTTGGATTACTATAAAGATTTCAATAATTAAATAATAATTAAAATGGCTTTAGGCACAAATTTTCCTCGCAAAATTCTAACCTTAAAGTAACTTATTTAGTTAGAAATTTATCTATTTGCTCATCATTTTGATTTTAAAAATGTTATAAATATATTTGCAACTAGGTATGTGTTCTATACCTAGATATACCTGGGTATATCAAACTGACTGAAAAGCGGTTCATTTCATTGACTTGAAACAAGTAGACCTTATTTTTGCCAAATTCATAATGTTTAGTCATACGGACTCAAAATAATAATAATGAAAAGTTATGGTAAGAAAATATCAAAACAGTATGCGGACAGCGCCATCTTTGATATGTAGAAACACTACTTTAGTGCTTATATCCTTATAATGTTCGGACTCTCCTAAAATATATGCGTATCAATTTTCAGCTTGATTAGTTGTGTGATTTCTGAAATTTGTCTATCACGAAATTCAAAAAAATTGTTAAGGAAGCACTTTTGAACTAGGGTATGTTTGGTTCAATCGGCCCTATTTGGTCTCAGGAAGCTACGGTTAAGCTGGGTCCCTTTACTTTCCGGACACCTTGTATATAGAGATTTATCTTTAAAAGTTGTATACAGGATATGTAAAATTTATCTGACTGGTCAATTACTAACATCCTTATTAAGAGGTATTAATTCAGCTTGGGAGACTGAGCAAATATAGTGATTCTAATATAAGAAGCTCTGCGCGCCACCTCTAAACTGACATCACAGTTTTACTTCATTTATGATATCAAATTTATTACATAATATCTTTAATGAAACTATCCAGGATATTAATTTTGAAAAATACACTAACTAAACTTTTCCTAATTATCCAACTTTGACTAGTTAAACTAGCAAATTAAAACAAAATTAATTGAAGTACAACAAAATGACAACACGATTCAAGCTAAGCTGAGTTATTTGAAGCAACACGTGGCAAAATACCGTGTAAACAAAGTTGGAAGAGCACGTGGTACATTACTGATTTAAATTTTCTGTATGTGAATGTGCAGCAAGCGCTACAGTGTAAAAAATGAGGGTAAATTTACCGTCGTCGCATGTAAAATTACACCCAATTTTAATGTAACTTTACCCGCAAAAAGAGTGTAAAATTTTTATTTACCCTATAGTTTGGGTTACACTCTTTGGGGGTAAAATTACATTAAAATTAAGTGTAGTTTTACATGAAACGACAGTAAATTTACCCTCATTTTTTACAGTGTATATTAACACTTGTTAATTCTGTGATACCTAATGGTTATATTTTTTTTATTGCTGCAATGTGATAATATTGATTTTGTCCTTAATAGTTTCATTCGAAATGTTTTTGTTTGTCTTTTCTAGAAAAGCAGTGGGGTTATTTCGTAATTTTTATTTACATTAAATTTGGATTCTAGGACTAGTAATAACTAAGTATATATGTAATGGCAATTTTTCTTATGGACCTTAAATAATTTTAAATTCAATTTATAATTTGAAAATGGTAGTTCCCGCCAAAAGCCGTGACGTCAATGGTTATGCATGCGCACATGCGCAGTATAGTTTAAGCAGTAAATTTGTAGGGCAGCCATGAAATGCAAACTTCACCATTACCATTACCTATATTGATGTGTGACATTTTATTTTGCCTTTTCGCTAAATGTAAAAAAATACCAGTTTTGATGCGTTCGTGCCGAGCCGAATTTTCGATTTGCCTTGTGTAATTTATGATGCGGATCAACTAGAATTCTTCCTCTTTGTGTTGTGGCCCTCCCGCAGGTGTTTTTCGAAAAATATGAACGTTTTAAGATTGCATGTTTTTGCGCTATTTTCGGTTCCAAAATTCAATCGCATGCTTACATCCACCTATAAACATACATTCAAATTATGAGTCAAGAATCTTAACAAAAACAAATATTCCTAGATTTAGTTGAAAACCGTGACGTGACGTCAGAAGTTAATAGAATTTGAAATTATTGACGATATTTCTTATTGATTTATGAATAATTAACAAATAATAAAGAAATAGTATTTACCAATACATTATTCTTGTATATTCTTCTATTCAAATTGATAGATATTTTTAAGTTTTTCTTTAACATGAAATAACACCATTGGTTTTGTACACCTAAGTAAAATATCTTTTTGCAGATATTCAAACATTGATGGGCATGTTACTATATGTCCCCAATGGAATCAACAGTTCTCCATACAGCTGCATGCTCGACACTGAAATGTGGATTGAAATTTATGAACTTTTCATTCGCGATGCTTGTCAATTATTAGGTGTTTGTGTAAATAGTCCCCTAACGACCTGCATAAATGCCGGTTCTACTGCCATACCTGCTTTGCTCAATATTAAACAAGTCATGATGCAGAGGCAAGTGACAGGGATTTGGAATGGAAAAGATGAATTACCTGTAAGTATTGGCAAATAAGCTTTATTAATAATTGTTATGAGTTAATATAGGTATATTAGTGTGGCGGCAAACACAGTAAAAACCTTTAGAAAACGGCTATTAGTGAAACAATTTTGTAATTTGGTGTACTGATTTCTGTCAATAAAACGACTATTTTTCCGAGCAGCGCCAAATCAAAATGGCTTCCAGCGGCTGTGTTAGAAAATTTAAAAGATCGACATTTCTAGCTAAACTATTGATTTTATGAAAAAAAGTTATTAAAAAAAATTGTTCCACATTAAATTTTGAAGTAGAAAGTTTTTATAAAAGTTAAGACTCTACGGGGTAAAATATCACAGTGAGTTTCTTCTGATATTTTACAAAAGTAATGTTCTATACTTGTCATAATAACTATCCCTTGACTAAAGTAACAATCAAAGTTGAATTATTAGAGCAGCGATTTCTTAAGTCTATCGTGTCGTTTTTTTTTTTTGGCTAGAACCAGTTCAAACATATTAGGTTCCTTTGAGTATGTCACCGGGTATATGGAATCATATTTTACGACATTTTTTTTGTGGTCTCGAACTTTTTAAATCAATAAAAAGTGAAAAAAATGTATTTTTAAAGAGAATTGTTTTTTTTTGTTTCCACCGCCATATCTTTAAAACTATTAAAGGTACCGAAATTTGTTTTGTGTCAAATTAAAGCACACACTGTAGCGCTTTTACCAATATAAACGGTTTGGGCACAATTCGCACTTTCATTTCTCTAAAAATCAAATAAACTAAAAATACATATTTTGTGTATTGAAATCTTCACCAATCGATAAACTTTTTTATTTTTGAAAATATTTGCGTACATGCAGCGAAGAAAATGAAGCCTAATAATCACAAAAGTTTTTGAAAAAATATGTTTTTGCCTAAAGTATACCGTTTGGCAACAGCGATTTTTTTTATCAGCGCTAAACGCTACATTGGGACGCAATTAATACACCTCGCATGCAGGTTGGTCAGATTAGTCGCGTAGAAGTAGCGTTAGTTGAATCTAAATTAATATATGGCATTCTAGGTTGGGGTGGAGTTGCTTACTGTCATCTAAAAAATTAGAAAAAATGTGCCACCCCCTCTCAGGGGGTGGCACTTAAAAAATATATATATTTATTGGAGCTGTAATAGAATCAAATTTTAAGAAGAAAAGGTTCCATGCAATTTTTCACATAAATTGATAGTTTTTAAGTTATAACGACTTCAAAATTGCAATTTTAGCTTAAAATAAAAGCTTTTAAAAAAGGTATTTTCAAACGGCTTTCGTCAAGTATCTCGAAAAGTATTAGGTACTTTATCGAAAAAATATTATAGACCAATTACAGAAAGCATCCTACAAACGGGGAATTAATTATATTTTTTGTTTATTGATGTAGGATTAATAATTTCGGAAATATTTAAGTTTATATTTGGTATCCAAGGGTTTCGAAATTACCTTTAAAGTTTAAAATGCATTTTTTTCTAAAGCAAGTGCTTTAAATGAGGCAGTCGGCACAGGCTTGCTACAGCCGAGCGCGCAAGAATATGACTTTGGCCTGTTAAAAAAAATCGCTGACTCAATACTAAGAACGGGACATGAAAAATTTTTATCCTAAAAACTTTTTTCAACTATTGGCTTCAATTTGTACGCAGCATGTATATACAAATTTTCATAAATAAACTTTTTTCTCGATTGCCTAAAATTACGTTACTGAAAATAACAAGTTTGAGTTTCCTATTATTTTATCAACTTAAAAAAAAATAAATCGGGTTCACGTGGGACGTTGTTCGAAGCGCTATTGTGCCTACTTTAATCTAAAAAAAAAAATAGCTTGATGGCACAAATATTTTCAGAGATATAGCGGTGGAGACGTTAAAAAACATATTTCATTAAAAATCTATTTTTTTGAGTTTTTCCGAAATAAAAAAGTTCTCGACCACCGAAAAATGTCGTAAAAAACGATTTCGTGTACACGATTATCTTACTAAAGAATCCCACTAAGTCTGGTTTGGTTCTACGCCGGTTTTTTTTTTCTCGAAAACTAAGCGACTTCCAGATTTTACTCTACTATATAGGATAAATTAAAAGACTAGGAGGCATAATTTTTAAATCTCGGCCCTGTATGCGAATCGCACAGACAAAATATACCATTATCAACTGAAAATGAGACAAATATTACACTGAAAATAAGAAGGCAAGTCCATAGTAACAACATACTACCAAAGAATTTCTGAAAAATGCTGAAAATAAAATATAATTACTTTGTTTATTGGCAAATGATATAATATCTAATAACTTTAATTCTGTCGAAATTATGTCAACTGTTAGCAAATTGCGAAAAATAGTTATTGCAATACTGCTCCAAAATTCTGCAACCAAGAAGAAGCAGATACAAGACTAATATTGCATATTAATGATTGTGTTCAACAAGGTTGGAAGGACATTTGCATTAGAAATGTCGACACTGACATAGTAGTACTGGCGGTTTAATTTTTTTACTGTTTGTATAAAGAAGGGCTAAATAGTTTAAATATACAGTTTGAGGCTAATAAATATTTTAGAGTATTAAAGGTGCACAAAAACTGGTAGAAAGCAAGTGTGATGCATTACGAGGTTTCCACTCCCTAATGGGATGTGATACCATTTCTTTTCTTTCTGGAAAAGGAAAAGTTTGGAAGACTGGCGATATACCCAGAAGTAACAGAAGCTCTCACATTAATTTCGAAAACTCAAGAAAATATTCCTGATAAAATTTTAAACTTATTCCAACGGTTTGTTATTTTAATGTATTGCAATACTTCTGCCTACAGTGAAGTAAATCAGGCACGAAAGGAACTGTTTATTTCTAAGAACAGGACAACGTTTAAAATCCCCCCTTCAAAGGATGCTTTGGAGCAACACATTTTACGGGCTAGCTTCCAAAGTGGGCACATTTGGGGATAATCTCTGACATCAAATTTGATTTTGCCTAATCGTGAAAAATGAGGATGGTGCCTGTCCGAAAATGTTTGGGTGCCAAAATGGTCAACACTTCCGGAGGTATCTAAAGCCCTTAGACAATCAATTCAATGTAGTTGCAAAAAACGATGCATTGAAACCAAATGTAATTCTGAAAAAGCTGGCTTGTAATGCACGTTACTTTGCACAAATTGTGGAGAATGCAACTATCTTAAAAAAGGTATGTAAGTCTAACTAAAAAAATATTCACCTATTTTTATTAAGTTATTTTTAGGTTGAAAAATAATGTGTCTTCAATTTCTCGTAAAGGAATACTCAACAAGAACATTATAATTATTGCTTTAGATTGTAAAATATACATAAAATCATTTTCTAGTATTTCTCCGTGTAGCGGCTTTATTTTTAGTGTTAGGTATACACATATATAGAGTTGTTTGTTCAAATTTTAATGTAGAATATTTTTCTTAACACTTTTTTTCTGTAACTAATTATTTAGTTGAAAACCTTTTTTTACTTTTAAATTATGAATAAAAAGTAACTTTTTTATATTATTCCATGTACCGCCTTTATTTTTAGTTTTAAAAAGCTTTAAGTTTTAAAAAGCTGTATAAAACTCTTTTATTCAGAATTTAATTTGGAACAATTTTTCTTAACAACTTTTTTTTGTAACATCAATAGTTTAGTTAGAAAACTCGTTTTTTAAAATTTTCTAAATCTGCCGCCATCTTGAAACCGGAAGCCATTTTGATTTGGCGCTGCTCGTTTTAGTGCCAGAAATCTGTTTACCAAATTACAAGATTGTTTCACTAATAGCCGTTTCTTTCTGGGTTGCCGCTTTACTATATTAATAATCATTTAATTACTTTGGCAATTATCATTTTCCGACATTATCATGAAATAATTCAAAATTCAAAGTAATAATGAATAATCTGCCAAGCACATGATACCAAATCAGAAGAACAGAGCTCTGGGTGATATTGAATATATAAATATTGGAACAAGAGGTAGGTACGTGAAAACTCAATTTTTGTTTAGTTAGTTCATGCATGAATCGAATAAATAAAAAAAAAAACAAAAAGTCCATGCGAGAGTCCGTGTATTTGAGTTTGATATTGGGAGTGTGACAATTTCTAATATTTGATCATCATTGGCCTGTCAACTTTGCTGAACAAGTAAAGAAAAACATGCATCTATACCTTGGCCTGAATTGTTAATAGTGTCAAGCAGCACATGTCATTGAGGGACGTTGATTTGATAAGCCTTTGTAAAAATTTAATCTTGAATAGGATATGTTGCACGCACTGATCAGGTGCATTTATTATTATCCTCTTTTCCCCGCTAAGGCACCGATTTTTTGACAACACTAGGACTGGTCAGGAGTATAGAGGGTGTATGTAAAATTAAATTCCCCCTTTTCTCCATGTAGATATTGTAAGGGTTTTAGCATATGACTTTGAATTATTTGCGATTTCTTAGAAATTCTGCAGTTCCCCGTGAGACCCCCTGTATGGTGTAAAAGTAAGAAAGAAATGCAAGTCTTGTAAAAATTATCAAGGAAGCTTATAAAAACTGTAACTTGTCATTTTGAGGAATAAGAAGAAATGTGTGAATGTTCCTAAACTAAAATAAGAACATCTTGATGAAGATCATGCTTGCTGTTGAGATTAAGTATGCTTGCTTCTAGGCCTGGGTTCAATGCCCTACTAAGGAATTGTCATATTTATATAAGAGAAATTAATTCCAGGAGATTAGGCACTTTCAATAAGTGTTATTTGAGCTCTATAAAGATTTCAAATCTACTTCAAAACTACTCAAAAATTCGTCGGATTTATGAAGGCACAATCGAATTTTCCATCTAACACCACCGCTTGGTGAGCTAATCGAGAAGAATGTTTTTCACATACATCACACCCACCCCGTTTATTAAAGGGGTTGGTAGTGAGTATGCTAAACAAATTGTGAGATCTTTGGTTCTTGTACACGCACTAAATCACTCCTTTAATAATGAGATAAAATGTTGAGGCCTTGCATGATTTCTTGTTACATAAACTAAATCCAAATTTTATGGACTTTTATTTTCTTGCTTTACCTACTTACCCGTATTTACCCCCCAACCATTCAGCAGAATAAAATCAAAATATAATCCACTTCCAAATTTCGTTATAATACCTACATAGGTGTGCCAAATTTCAAGTCTATATCGTAAACTATATCAGAGTAAACATGCGCACAAGAAAAAGGCTACAGACAAACAGATCGACCACATTTTATTTGCTCCAACCTCAAATTTCGAAGTGGAAGTAAAATAAAGTTAATGAATGTGGAACATAAAAATGAACCAAATATATAAAAAAAAACTAGTCTTTTTTATTTCGAATGTGTTAAAAGTTAGAACAGATTATTGTGTTAAGATCAGGGAATATAACTGAAAACCGCACCGTAATTACTAATTTTTTCTAACCGTAACCGAAACCAAAACCGCAATAAGAGTTTCTGGTACACCGAAATCGAAAACGGGAATGAAGGTCTCTAGTAAACTCAAACCAAAACTCAAATCGAAATTAAAATTCTCAAGAAACCAAAATCTTATGATAAGTTGTGTATATGAATTTGCCCACATTTAATTTGTGAATAAAGTACAAAAAATGTGGCTGAAATTAAAGATTCAAATCTTTATACCATGAAGTAGAAATACCAAATAACAATTCATCCATTATAAAGATTATGGAGGATAAAAGGCAAGTAAAAATCAGGGACCGAACCGTAACCAAAAACCGCACCGTAATTACTAATTTTTTCTAATCGAAACCGAAAACCGAATTGTCACTGCCCCAAAAAACGGATTTACCACTGACCTGTAAACCGTAACTGTAACCGAAAACCAAATTGTCGCCACCTTGAAAACCGAAATCCTAACTGAAATCCAAATTGTCGCTGCTCTGGAAACCAAAACTGAACCGAAATAAATTTCGTAGATGTTTTATTGCACAAGTAGAAGTTAGATGTTTTTGGGTGAAATCGCACACAATAGGGGGTCGAGTTTTTGAGGAAATAGAGAAAATTACTACAGTAGTAGCCCGTTCGCATTCAAAATCGAACTGCCGTTCTTCGTACCACTTCGGTATCCTTCTTGAATAGCAGAGCAGTGGGTTTTTGTGAAACCGAGTAATTCATGTGGGCAAATAGACAAAAAATTTAATTCAAATCTATTTTATGGCAAAGAAAAAAAAAGGAATTTATTTTTGAATTATATCAACTAATGCACCTAAAGAATAAAATGTTCATAATGAACTAAACTGTAGCTTAAAATTAACAAGAGAAAATCAGGGAATATTGCACAGTAAAGATGGTGCACATTTTATAAACAATAATTTTTAAAAAGAAATCTGAAAATTCGGGGATAACTAATGTCCATGTAAAGTGAAAAGAGTTGGAAAAGTAATTAATCTCAGTACTTGTGAAACTGAGAAATTTTGGTTTTACTCCTGTATAAGCTCATATAAAAGTGAATTTTTTTAATTAAAAAAATATATATAAATCTATAGGAAATATTATGATTTTTGGGGAAATATTCTCTATTACTTGGTGTGTGGTTAGTTAGAAAATTTTGAGTTTTGCTGTCATAAACCCAACAATTTTTTGATAAGTGAATTCGTAATTTACAGCGTCAACTCTGGCCAGGTCATACATTTTAGTCTAAACATCGCCCACGGGATCAAAAATTAACACGTTGGGCACCGGGTGGGTACAATTTCACCCTCACTCCAAATATCCCCCTGGACTACGAGGCACATGAGCTACCCATGCAAAGGTCGTAAGAATTCGGACCTCTATTGAAGTGATAAATCCACATTTACCCTCTAAATGCTTAGGAACTGTACACGCCAGCCCCGGAGGACAGGCAGATATTAGTGGGTTGTGAAAATATTTACATATAAGTTCAAATTTTCGATGAAAAAAATTGGTGACTAAGAAATTCATTTAAGTATTTTAACATTTGAATTACAAAAACAGTGCAGATGAACATATTACTGTAAGTAATGAATAAAACAATTTTTTTGTGGATTTATGGGATATAAGAAACACATTACCCAATAATATATCTTGCAAATAAAACACATGAACATGGTTGTTGGTCATTTGTTTTGGTCGGTTTTCGTACCATTAACGTCTTCCATGCGTTTATAGCATTGGATATAGCACTGGATGTATGACAGGACTGAATTTTTGAGGCACGAATTCTTCACCGGTCCAAGTCCCCTCCAGCCCGCGAGGTACTTACGTGTACTTCAAATTCAAATGTCAGTAAAACATAGAAAAAACAAGACTTGGCGTCAAATGTATCTCTCCGAATGTGTTTAATCATATTTATAAGAAAAAAATGCTGGTCCAGGGGGAACCATAACGTCGTTTATACATAGGGGCTCAACGTGCTTAATTATTACCTAGTATGAGCACTTATCTGTTGTACATAAGAATATTTAAATAACTTGATAACCTTCTTTTTTAGAATCCCAAATGAGTCGTTTATTTACCACATTATCTTATCAACATGCTGAATTAATTCCAAGAATATTGTGTTGTCCGTAGACGTTTTACAATTTACAAATGAATTGAAGAGTATAATAAAAATAATTGCTTATCAGTAATTTGGTCCTAAAATTCATTATGTTGACTGTTTATGTTTACAATTTCCACAGATAAACACTGTTTATTGTTTATAGTAATTCTCATTATTTATTTTCCTGATTAGTAAATACTCTACCTTTTGGAAGCAGATAGCATCATCGTGATGAGACATGACATTCCAAGTTACAATGATGATATTTTTGTTAATAATAACAACTTTGTAGAGAAAGAATTCACAATAATTTAATGAAAAGAACAATGAAATGTTACTTCAATGACTTAAAGATATAAAAATACACATTTTATGTTAATAACTTTACTTCATAGAATGAAATATGCCTCAAATTTTTTGGTGGTCTGTATCTTCTAATTTTTCACGTATTAGGAGTAATTATGCGTCATTGCATTTGTATTCATTTCAAAGCTATTTTCACTAAGCAACTGCATCACATGTGAATTATAGAAGAATGAATGCTTTTTTTATATTTGTTCGATTGGCAAACGCTTATCATCCAACTACGCAATGAGAACGATAATGGGTGTAATGTTCCTTTGTTTGTGTGTGCCTGTATGTTTGTGCTCCTGTAATTTTGTAATGGCTGTATCTGATTTTCATGATTCTGGTTTCAATCGATTCGTCTAGATCCTGTTAGTAACACTGGATATATGGCTACTCAGAAAAAACAAAATGATGAACACTATAGTCGCCATATTGTCCACATCTAAACATCAAATCTTCTGCAAACTTATCGAGTACGATATCATTTTAAAAGAAATTAAATGATTACAGAAATATACAGTGTGTCGCACTTTTATGGTAATACTTTCATAGCGAAATTATTTAAATCGATTTATTTTAAACTTTTATAAGTTGTAATCCTCTTCAAGGTAACTAAAAGCACATATACCCATTTATTTTATTCCGTAGACGTGCGGATTAGGTATTTTCAAATAAATCGTATTAGCGATTTTTTTTTTATAAAAAAAAATATTACCACCATCTTGTAGGGCATCTTTTAAAACACTGTATCTTTTAAAACACCCCTTTGTGCCTAATTTTGTTAAAATATCTCGAGTAGTTTTAGAGTTATAAATAGGCAAATATGATGTTTTGACAAGAATTAATGATCTTTAAGGATAGGATTTTGCAGAGTGACATGGAAATATGTGTTTATTTTCGATTTATGATAAATATTTAAAAAATCGTAAATGGTATAATCTTTAAAATAGTTTCAGATACTTCCCATTGCTCTAAGAAAAACAACCATATACAATTTTTATCAAATATTTTGTATATTTTGCTCGAATAATGAAATAAGGAATTATTTCCATTGACAAACTATAATATTTAAGTACAACAGAAACTTACAATAAAAAAATATATAGTTGTATTCGTTAGAACAATAGCAAGTACCTAAAAGAATTTTAAAAATTATAATATGTTTGGTTTTTTTAAATCCTCTCCGTAAAATTGAACTTATTTTCAGACCCTTAATCCGCACGTCTATGGAATATTTTAAACAAGTATGTGCGTCTTACTTACCTTAAAGAGGTACAACTTACCCAAATATAAAATAAATTGATTTATTAATAACTGAGCTACAAAAGTGAAAATTGGAGCATACTGTATAAGGTTAATTGGATTTAATTTAAGCTAAAATGAAAAGTCTGAAATAAAAAAAGTTTAAAAAACCAAGATGACTTCACCAAAAACTTTCAACAAAAAAAAATGTCATTTACTTTAGATACCTATGCCCTCCAAAATGGGATCGTGTGCCTACAATATCTGTTGTTAAGAAGGAAAACACATGTACCTTTTCCACACTAATTAGGAACGTGCGACTATGCCTGTGCTGTGAAACGTTTTCCCTTTAAACAACAGTTATTTTAGGCAGACGATGGTTATCTAAGGCTGAAAACTTGTTAAATTTTTTTGTTGAAAATTTTTAGCATAGTCATATTTAGTGTTTTACACGTTATTTTTATTTAGTATGAGCATGTATGCAGCAACAGTTCTGTTTAGAAAATAGATCTGATCTCTATGTTTATCATGAATTTTACGACACAGGTTGTCAGGGTAAGTATCTATAGACGTATCAGTTTGTAGTTATTACTCCTGAACACATTATTGGGTAACTAGTTATAAAAAATAGTTACTTTTTAAAACTACCCAGTGTATATATTTATTTATTGTGTAAACATCAACTGCATATATGTATTTGGTATATAAAATAATATTTTTTTTCTAAACAGAAAAAATAGTCATATTTTATTTCCACGTCTGGTTTTTCCTTGTTTTGGAATAACCGTAAGAGTCTAATTAGTACTTTGTTGATTAGCTTGAGAAACATTCGAAAATTGACTTGATTGAATTGGCCACATTTTCAGTTAGTGCTTAGGCACCTTGCTACACACCAAATTTAAAATTTTCCTCTACCAATTTCGTGGTAAAATAATGGCTAACACAGAGGAATCACACACACAGTTTACTTACACCCCCTCTATGCTGTGTCTTTGGGGTGGTCCACACAGCTTCTCTTAGTTGTATTAGCTTAAGAATCTGGAGAAAATATAGAGAAATTGAAGTAACTGTACTTACTTTGATTCTGTTTATGTTCAGTTGAAGAAATTGCATTTTGATTGAAACAAATTTATCATGTTATTTGTTCAGTAATATAACGATTTATATCGGAGAAAATTCATAAAGTTTTGAAAATTGGTAGAAATGTTAAGGATAGTATAAGAATTAATAAACCGAAAAGTTCCCACCTCTTAATAGTGTGCTTCATCCCCTAGGACGTCGTTTCCACCCCCATTTTGAGGTTTTCTGGATTATCTCGGGAACGGTGCGATTTTTGATAAAAATACTTATATACAAAATTATTCCTTATAAAATTTTCTATTAAAAACGCCTCTACAATTCTTTTTTCTAAAATTAATAGTACCATGGGAAATAAGGCGTACACATAAGAGTTGGTTCCAGTTAACGCAATAAATTGTAATCTTTACTATTCTGCTTTAAAGTTCAGTGCTTAACTGCTTTAAAGTTCAGTGCTAAAGCAGTAGCTACTAAACTCCACTTAAAATTATAATAAATGAGGCACTTCCACCCTCTCACCCCTAAAAAATATCGCAATTTTTAAAGGAGCGAGAATATTGTATATTGTACTTGTTACCATGCCACCGCAGAGGTAAAGTAATTGCTCCTTTTTTTTTACGTGGTGTCCCCTGTATACCTAATCCATTAATTAATTAATCTTCGTCGTTTTCCATAGATTTGACGTTCATGCATCCTTGTCCGCGGCAATGGTAACACATTGTGGAGCAACGTAAGCCGGCTCTTCTGCAACTGTGCCTGTTTTCACACCCTAATTTGCATGAAGAAGAAATTAGTGTTAAAACAGATTCGGGAGCTGGTTCTTTTGTTGTCATAGTTGGGTTTAATATACCGCACTGCCGATTTTTTTCCATCCCCAATCAGTAGCTTCTAGCATAACGTTTTTCCATGTTTGAATTTGGTAAAAAACGCGATATGAGTGTTGCCGAGCAGCAGCAGAAGTTGGTGGTAGTTTTGATAACATTACAATACTGTTCGCTTTACCAACAAGTTTGTTAAAAGTCATGAATCTGTAGACATCTAGACTTTTTTCCGTGGAGGTAGAGTTGTATAAAGCTAGAACAAATCGCTCTCCTACGTCTATAATTTCTTCATGACTAGCTTTTTCATTATTAAAGTTTGCACGATGTCTTGTAAGTAATCTCTTTTATTAAGCACATTGATTGTATTAACCTTTCCTTTGGAAAAAAACGCTGAGGTTGTGTTGCAACCGCTAATGGCGTGTACAAATAATATTGTTTCTTTACAGTTTTTTAAAAAAGTTGAGGATTGTAAATCTCACTGAACTGTAAATCCTTTTGCTGGTATTGCCTTATTTTTCTTTTAAAAATTGAATGCCTTTTTCGGAGGGAGAAAGAGCAATAAGAAGGACTAGCAGGTCAATATCTTGCCCTACGACAACAGCTGTGTCGCACTTATAACATTTTTCGATAGCAGTTTATACTATTAATAAATCGGCGTCATTCACAGTGACGAACACCTCTATTCTTTTATTCCTAAAAGTGAGGTGAGGTACGGTACTAGTTTTAGTGACGGGACCTCGATCGGCGAAGTTAAGCACGCCGGGCAGAGTCCATCACTTTGACTGGTGACCGTATCTCATCTCACCATCCTGGCAGAGTAGTATTAGCTAAACTTCGCCAGGATGTTAATATGAATAAAGGCATTAAAAAAAAATGATAGATTGATAGGTGGAGTGACTGTGACTAAGAATGACATATGCTTAACATAAAACCGTTTGTTACCAAAAACTTAACCCAATCGAACACAAAAAATAAAATCTGCGGATAAAAACTGCGTGTATGTCCGATTTGGTGAAATACTCAATTATACCCGCGTAAAAACTTTACTCGCAAGTGGGTTTAAAATACCCACTTTTGGCTAAAATCCCGCACATTGGCAGCCCTGAATAGCAA
The DNA here is from genome assembly GCA_936432065.2 of Rutpela maculata. NCBI lineage: Eukaryota > Metazoa > Arthropoda > Insecta > Coleoptera > Cerambycidae > Rutpela > Rutpela maculata. Next base: position 110,145,986 of record OW386291.2, read on the forward strand.
CAGCGTTTACAGCAAGCTCTAAAATAATGCACTATCGCAGTGACCTTGGGTCGTCTGAGACGGGGTAGTGGGAGAAAGTGAAATTTGTTACATTGTGGACTATGGAGTGGTATATAGATTTATATTTTTTTCGCTTAAAGACAGCTTTGGAAATAGCCATACGGATATTCAGCAAATTATATGACCTGTGCTGATTGCATTTGTGCTGATTGCCTCACTTACCAAAGTATTATTAATTTTTGAAAAAAATTGTAGAGACGTTTTTGATAGAGAATTTTATAAGGAATAATTTTGTATATAGGTATTTTTATCAAAAAGTGTACCGTTCGCGAGATAATATAGAAAACCTCAAAATTGGGGTGGAAACAATGTCCTAGGGGATGACGCACACTATTTAGGGGTGGGAACTTTTCGGTTTATTAATTTTTATGCTATCCTTAACATTTCTACCAATTAGGAAGTTTCCATTTTTCTCATTCTCTCATAATAAAGTCGTAAAAATCTAAAAAATATCTGTAATATATTTTTTTAATTATCTCTATAAATAAAAAAGTTAGCGTTCATCTGGGCTAAAGCTCGATTACGTCATAGTACATGATTCCGTCAACAGCGAGTGGGCGCGGCACCGGCAGTTTAGTTCATTCAGTGTTATTCTTACCGGACACGGCTTAAGATACTTTTGTAGTTGGGCTTGTTAACGTTTTAATCGTTTGAAGAAGTAAGTTATGCCTAAAATAACAGCAAGTTGTGTACTGTGACGTCACAGTCGAGCGTGAAGTATCCAAATCAACAATTGAATAAGTTCGTGAGTTTCTCAGATATCGAGATGATTTTTTTTTTTGTTTGACTAGTTAATTGAAAGATTACTAAATGAGGTTGAATGTACATGATATTTTTAAAATAGGAAATTTCCTAATTTTCAAAACTTTATGAATTTTGTCGGATATATTAAAATATTAACTGTTATACTACTGAACTATATGTATTTTTCATACTATTTGATCATGATTTGTTGTCATTCATCATATTTATGTAACAAAAAAATACCTTTTTCAATTAATTAACAAACTAATACTTTTCGATACTTTTTCTGATGTCATGGTATTTAATTCATATTGGTCATGGAATACCTGAAGGATCATGGAATCGATTCTATGGTTTTGGTGGGAACTTTGGAGAAGGTAATTTTTATATATATAAATATAATTTTATTTTAACAACCTTTGGAATTGGGCTTATTAAACCATATACTTATGAATTCTCTAAGTTTTTGATACACAACACTCTTGGCCGAAAGATTAAAGATAACATTTTAAATGCAAAATTGAAATGTTCAAGTTTTACGGTAATCTTTTACATGGCCGAATAGTCTACCATTACCATTTGGCCTAATTCAGACAAATCGCCCTTTTTTTTTTATCATTGTTATTATGCGTAATATAAATATATAGTATGCCGGAAAGCGATATAAATTTTTCAGCAATTTTTTTGTGTTGCAGAGGATATTCTGGTAGTTTGTGAAAAACAGGTTGTCAAAAGTGTATATAAATTACGCCAAATCTTTTCAACACCTCTGGATTATAATTAAATTGATTAATTACATGAAGTCAAGAAAATACCGGAGACAGAGATCCTAAGCATTTCCGAGAAATTCTAAGTATTTTTTGGTGGTATAAAATTGATAAAATACATATATGATTTTAGTGGGTTGCAGAGGGTACTCACAGTGGTCTTCAAGCTGCAGAAAGTTTGACCAAAATGAATCCTAAAACGGGTTTCACACAATGTTTTCAGCATATCTGTAGGGTAAAAAAATGCAAACCGGAAAATCCTCATCCACAAAAAAAAAGTGGTCTGTCCGGTGGACCAGATCAGTGTATTCTTATGTATTTTGACCATCTGAACTGAATCTAAACTGAATCTAAACTAACTAACTTTTGATCCACTGAATCCGAATCCGAAGTCAGAATTTTCAAATTGGCTTGTTTTTCATCTCTAACTCCAAAAACATAAAAAACGTGCTCTATCCGGCGGATCAGATCAGTGTATCCTTATGTATTTTGAACCGCTGAATCCGAAGTCAGAATTGTCAGATTGGCTCGGTTTTTATGTCTATCTTCAAAAAACACCCCCAAAAATCCAGTGTTTCGATTTTCACACTCAAATGAGTGGTTAGAAATTTTTTTTGATATGTTTATTTCATAACTTTACAACTCCATAACAATGTTAAAGGCGAAAAACCGGTTTTTACTGGTGTTTCTTAAGGTTAGAAATGAAAGCCGAGCCAATATGACAATTCTGACTTCGGATTCAGCAGGTCAAAATACATTGGTCTGATCCGCCAGACAGCACTTTTTTTTATTTAGGGAGGTGTTTTTTTGAGGTTAGGGATGAAAAATGAGCCAATCTGAAAAATCTGATTTCGGATTCGGATTCAGCAAAATACATAAAGATACACTGGTTTGGTCTACCGGACAGACCATGTTTTTTTTTTGTGGGGCTGTGTAATTAGAAATTGAATATCTCATGAAGGGGATCAGCTAGGATTTTCCGGTTTGCATTTTTTTACCCCACAGATATGCTGAAAACATTCTGTGAAACCCGTTTTTTGATCCATTTTGGTCAAACTTTCTGCAGCTTGAAGACCACTGTATATTAGTTTAAATCTTGTGGGATGACGGAACACGTAGATTGATATCTGCCCACTCTGCACTGGACATTTTATAATTGTCAAGTCATCAGAAATTTAAAAAAAAATAGGTTCTAAAACTTTTCAGCACCTTTTGATTAAATCTATTAATTATATCATAAAAAACAAGAGATATCCTAGGCAGAAGTCTTGAGTAGTCCCCTAGCAGGGGCAGAGGTTCCAAACATGTTTGGAAACCAAGCTTGTCTTGGACGTTTTAGCATGAGAGTTTGTTAGTTCACTATAATCCCCTGAATACGAATATCGTTAATTTTGTTTCTGTTTCTAGAATATCAACATAAGAATAATTTAAAATTGTTTTTTGCAAAACTAAGGGTTGACAATTATTGTCAACCCCCATTTTTCCAATTTGTTGTATTACAAATTTTGTTTTGTTTTTCGGGCTGCTAGAGAAAAGTGAAAGAAATAAGACTTATTTCTCTATTGTAAATAGACGAAAACACGTTGACATACTATAATTCATTTTTAAATCTTAAACAATTTTCCAAAAAAAGATATTCTTGTATGACATCGATAAAGCAATCCGTTTTTGAGAAATAATAATTTTACTGATAAGGGATAAAGACTGTCATTTTGTCAACACATAACTACATAGTACAACTACAATACACACAACTACAATAACTACATAGCTAAAATAAATGTTCGATGTGAGCACCCTGTACAAGAATACATTCTCGTAAGCGAGATAAGTTGGATCGCTGAACCTAAAATAGCATTCCAGGGTTGTTCCGAATGGCTTCACATTGGGTAGTGATTCTCTGTAACATTTCTTCCCTTGTTTGTTCCGGTGTTTTATACACAACATTTTTGAGATGACCCCAAAAGAAAAGATCTAATGGGTTTAGATCAGGAGAACGAAGAGGCCACGGTACTGGACCTCTTTGACCAATCCATCGGTGGGAAAATTTTTGATCTAAATATTCCCTGACTGTGATGCTGAAATGAGGAGGAGCTCCATCATGCATGTACGTCATGTTTCTTATAGTTGCTAATGGCACATCTTCCAATAAACCATCTAGATTTTCTTGTAGAAACCTTAAGTAATTTTCCTCATTTAACCGATTTTCCAAAACAAATGGCCGTATTAAAATAATTTCCAGTTATTCCTGCCCAGATGTTAATTTGGAATTGTCGTTGGTGATGAGGTTGAATTATTGCATGAGGATTTTCATCGTTCCAACTATGTAGATTGTGATAGTTTATTACACCATCCCTGCGAAATCCTGCTTCATCCGTAAACAGAACACTACCAATAAACTTGCGGTCTTCTTTTGCAGGAACCAATTAGCATATTGAACTCGAGCAGGGTAGTCGTCTGGGGACATTGCATGAACTTTCTGGATGTGTAAAGGATGGAGAAGCTGTTCTTTCAAAATTCTGTGAACCATCGACTTCGAAGTGTTAAATTGTGCTGAGAGCTTCCTAATGCTTATTGATGAGTCCTCGGCAACAGCATCTAATACAGCTTCTTCTAGTACAACTGTACGAACAGTTCTAAGACCTCCTTCACCTCCTCGTTTCGGTTCCACGCTCCCTAAAAATTAATAGGATTATTTTATTAAATAGTTATTTATTCTTAAATTTTTATTATTTTTTTTTATTGCTAAGATTGATATGTACCTGTTTCTCGTACTTGACGGTTTACCCGTTCAAAAGTTTTCCTGTTTGGAATAACTCTGTTAGGAAAGTATTCCCCATAAAGCCGTCTGGCTTCCGAACCACTACCGGCGGCAAGTCCGTACATAAGTTGCATGCCGGCATATTCACCAGATGAAAAATTTGCCATGTCAATAAACTACTATCACAGAACTACTTACAACTTACTTATTACTTGCTACTCAAATTTGACGTTTAAATTTATTCAATTGTTTTCTCACAGGTATCATGCGGTAGTTTATATTACTAGTATTCCTTAGTCCCTTATCAGTAAAATCATTTTTTTTCAAAAACGGATCACTTTATCGAATAACAAGAATATCTTATTTTAGAAAATTGTTTAAGGAATTTAAAAATGTGACCTTAATTTTCAAAAATTAATTTATGTCAAAATGTAGGGGTAAAAAGCATTAGACAAGATACGAAGGGCGCCATATTTCTGTAATAAAGATACTCATTTAATATGTACACAGTCCAAATTTTATTAAAATCTATAGAACGATTTGGAAGTAGTAGACAAAAACCATTCTTGAATATGTAACCTTTAAAGGTTAATATTTCGTAGGAGGGCGCCCTAGGAAAAAAATTATAGCTCCATACGGGACACCCTGTATATGAATATCAAAAGCGCTGATTTATCAGAAATATCGCTGTCTGGCATACTAATATGAATATAAGTAAATTATGCACAATGTATATAAATAATAAAAATATAACTTCACAAAATTAATATGATGCATGGCGGATAATAGACAGTAGCAGAATAAAGTAAACAATTGATTTAAATAAATATATTTGAATATGAATATGATAGGAATTATACCCCAAAAAGAAACAAGAATGCATCTTTCGGACTTATCGCTCCTCATCAGAGTATCTTAGGAAATGTCGTAAATTATGAGCAAAACTAACGGCAGTTGAAAAAGTAGAAGTAATAACTCCAAAATGCGTGTTCATCTTTGTTTCTTTTTGGGGTATATAGCAGTAATTCCTGTTTTTCTTTTTTATTGAACTCCACAAACTCTTCCAATGTAGATATAAGTATGTTGCAAATTAACGCCTAACATTTATATTAATATAATAATTCACCATAATTTTCTGCTCTTTAAAACACATTTTCAATATTACCAGAGGTGGCAATAAAATCTTGACAATAAATTTTTAGTTTTTATTCAATGATATGTTTAGCTAAATTAATATAAACAATGTGGATGTTTACACAACCTGTTTTTTGACTGGTCTTCCACATGAATCCATGTAATATTTGAAAGATATTAATTACAAATTTTAAACACACATTTTGGTATCAATGACAGCCAAATCAAAACTTTTAAGAATACTATCCTTTAAGTCAAGAATTGTGTCTCATTTAAATTTTTATTTCCATGTCTACTTAATAAACAATTGTGAAGTATCAGGTAATCATTACAGTTATTTTTAAAATTGTCAGCATACAGTGTGTTCGAAATTAATGTGTCAACGTTACAATCGAATTTATTCATTTATTTTTAAAATTTCAAAATTCTTTTGACACTTGAACTAGTTCATTCATGATACAAGTTCATAAAATGAACCGATGTATAGCAAATTTTAATGATAACACATTAATTTTGAACAAAAGTATACATATCAATTTTTTTCTCGGCCTTCATTTATTATGTCTATATATTGATGAGTTTGTACCAGAGTCGTTTTTGTGTATTATGAATAAATATTTACGCTACATTTCACAGTATTATATGATTGAGATCCTTATAAAAGAACTATTTTTAAGTTAACAAAACAATTTAAGTAATTAATTAATAATTAATATATCAATAATATGTGCCCCAAATTATTTTGTTACATATTTTAAAGTAGTTTAACTAGAATATTATTGACAAAAGGAAAACTACTCTTGTACAAATTCGAATTATAATCGAATGTTTTTTCTATTGATTATTTTCTGCTTTTTACAGCTTTAGTTTTTATTTGCAGATTGAAATTGATCTGGGAAATGACAATAAATATCATTCAATGTTTGCCTGCCCAATTTTGCGACAACAATCTACACAGTTCAATCCACCTATGAGATTAATATGTGGTCACGTCATTTCAAGAGATGCTTTGAATAAACTTTGTAATGGAAATAAGTAAGTTTTATAATTTATGTAGATTATTTAAGATTTCCTAACCATACCATTGTAAAGATGTTATGAAAAATCAAGTATAAAATATCAGAAATGACAATGGGTTTTTTCCCTCATCGGGAATTTTCCCAAAAATAGGTTTTTTCCTGGGAGGGTTAAAATGAAAAAAGGTCCCCTAAGCTAAAGCAAATTCCAACAAAAGATCTGTGAACGGTTTTTATCATTATTAGGTGTACTGATCAACAGAAAAAAATCTATCAATATCTGACAACCGGAAGTGGGTTATTTTCAAGATGGCCGCCGCTAACCATGAAAATTCACAAAATTCCTCTAACTTTGTTATTTTTAAGCGTAGAACAATTATTTTTCTATCAAACTTTTGGTTTTTATGGTCAAGGAATTCATTTCAATCAATAAATTTGGGGGCCAACAATGAACAATATAGGTACAATACCAGTTATAACACAAATATTAAGTTGTATGTTTCTATTATACATTTTGATTATACTGTATATATTACTATTTTTTCCTAAAAAATATCTATTCTACAAAGTCCATTTCAACTTAGGTTAATAAAAAGTACTGCAATATGGCGATATCAGCAGTGAACGTGTTAAGGCGAGTCCCTTCTATAATTTGAATTGTGTCTGTAGGTATAGTAGAATTTCTTATTTTTACTCTTATTTCTCTTTCAGGATGAAGTGCCCGTACTGCCCTATGGAACAAAGCCCTTCAGATGCAAGACTAATCTTTTTTTAATACAGTGCATTTAATAATTTACTACATTACATACTGTTGTCCTGTTATCATGATTAATCACATTTTTACATATTAATAATTATTTCCGTGTAATTATGTTGTGGTTTATAATATAATATTTGGTTTGTGTTCTTTGTGATCTCTTTTAACTAACTTAGAAAATATAGACTTAATCTTTTCAATATTTAGTTTCTTCTTTGTTTTTTGAAAAAACTTCAAGCCAAATTTTAAATTGTAGAGTTTTATTTCGATGTATCATTCGTGTTGTTTGTGAAAATGTCACAGGATAAAATTTATTTTATGAAGATCGAGGTTTATATTTAGATCCTTATAAAAACAATATTTATTCATTAGAGAGAATGTATTTATTATCTGTTTTAGATATTATAGTGTAAATTCCACTCAACAGTAGCTGTGTCATCAGCAAAGATAACAAAGGTTTTATTCACATTAAAATCAAAGTTGTTGATAAAAATAATAAACAATGACAATAACCTTATGGTCTGGAGATATTGAGTCCATAGTATTGAATAGGAAGTGGCGAATTTATTGAATTACTCATTCCATCCTTCAGGCAAATCAAACAAGTCTGATATCATCGTCATCGTCATCATCTTGGTGCTACAGCTCTGGTAGGGCCATGACCTTAAGCTTCTTTTGCCATTCTGTCCTGTTTTGCAACTGGTTTCTCCATGTTGCTAGCATCCACCGATGCACCATCAGCCCACCTGCGCTTGGGTCTGCCCTGTTTTTTACTTCCTACTGGTTCAGCAGTAAAGACCCGTTTTATCAAATTATTTTCTTGCCTGCCCATCGCAGACGGGTGAGTTTTATTTCAGACACTATATCTTTCCCACTAAAATTATTTCTATACTATTATACAACTCATAATTGTATCTGCATCTCCACACCTCGTTCTCACAGACTGCTGCAAAAATCTTATGAAGTACTTTTCTTTCAAAAATGAGCAATGAGAATTCTTCAATTTAGTCAAAGTCTATGCTTCCGATCCATATGTAATAACGGGTATTATGAGTGTCTTATAGAGCCTTATTTTAGTTGATCGTGATATGTTCTTGTTGGAAAGATACTTTGCGAGACTAATAAGTTTTGTTAGCCGTTATTATCCGCCTTTTTATTTCTTCAGATGTATCGTTATTCGGGTTAACAAGTGTGCCTAAGTAGACAAATTGCCTGACTGTTTCAAAAGTTTTCTCTTCGGTAGAAAGATTCTTCTCGACATTTTCTGCTCTGAAGCGTGAAGTTGTGGGGATAAATTTTGTTTTGATTTATCTGCAGGCCCATGCTCTGATCCCTTGTTAAGTGTCAGCGAATTCATGCTCCCTGTTGACACAAACATCTTCTTGAAGGAGGAGGATAAAAAGACCAATTATTAAGATCTGCAGTCTGAGTTCCAAGTGCTGGCTAGTGGCTCTCTCAAAATTGGAGACCATACCAGTTTGCCAAAAATGAGCCGATTAATTGACAGGCGAAATGCACCTCAGGGTATCTTCATCTACTTTTAAGGCACACGATATTGGTATCTGATGCAATCACTAACCGATATGATGTGTGGAATTGCTGACTGTTCGTTGCCAGGGAATTGACAAATATAGTCCCTATGGGTTCCCTGAGTAGATCCAATAAGCACTGAGAAAATTTGTAACTAGCGCCACCATCGGTGACCATCTAAATTTCATTAAAATAATTATGAGTGCAGGACATTGTGTGATCAAGCAAGATTGCTGTTTTATCTGCATATTTTCATGGTTACGCAAATAACATTTAGGTTTAATTTTTTGTAAAATACAAAAAGAATCTAATTCAGCAATGAAACAAAATCGAGCCAGATTTCAACGAGTTTTGAAAAGAAAAAGTGTCGTAGATGACCAACTGTCTACCATCGCAACAATGCGGATTACAGTTACGAGATGGATATGAGCAGGTGTAAGGTTAATCCACAGGGTCTAGCATGATAACCTTATGAAATATGGTCCCAGAACCGAATATAACAACTACTATTTTGTTTAATAGGTTGTCCATTTATATTATTTATATAGTTTTTACTCACCTATCTCATAACATTACTGAGTAATGTTGAAAAGTATGTATTTTAAGATGTATTTTTAAACTTTTTTCCTCTGATTTTAATAGAGATAGAGTGATGAACCCAACCAAAATCGTTATTGTAGGGGAGTATTATGAAGAAAATTAAATATATGTTTTCAGTTATCTCGCTTAACTATTAATATTTTTATTTAACAAAACATTTTTTCTAGGTTGATTTTTATAGAATTTCATTAGAGTGACCACTTTAGAAAAAATTTTAAATATAGCAATACATATAATTATATAGATGAACTGGTAAAAGTTTCAGCAAAATCAGAATTTTGCAATATAGTGAAAAATAAATAAATGTCCAGTTGGACCACGGTTTTACCCACTCTACAGGTTATAATTATTCGATTCAAATAATAAATATTAGCTTTGTTTATATTTTTTATGATTCATCATCACTGCTATAGATACTGTCTTTTTCGAATATTTTTGACAAAACTTCTTGTGGCTTAATTTTTCCAGAGAGATTAGTCCCTGCTCCGTTAGTTTAAACTCCTCAAAGCGAGGCAACGGATGGGAGCCTATCTATCGCCTACTCTAAGGATGAACTGCGCCTCGTCGAGCCGCGATTTCAGGGAATTTTTCACAGCTATCGCCACTCTCAGGGCATCATTCACAGTCTGATCGAAGGTTTTTGCCTCCGATTTTGAGCTTGGGGGTGTGCTCGTCTCCGACCTACCACATTTTGTGCCGCTTGTTGAAGGAGCCTTCCTTTTAACTGGAATCTCAGAAGTAGTCCCGGCTTTGGCCTCTGGTTCTCACCAGAGGCCAAAGCCTTCTTAGCCTTTCTTCTGCGACATTTTTCCGAGCCACTGAGGTTCCTTCTTGTAGAAGAAGGTCCCTGCAGTGCCAAGTCCGACCCCCATTGAGCGGCCGCTCCAGACGTTGCAGGGTCCCCTTGCGGAATGATTTTTTGTGTCAGGTTAATATAATTCCCACGAGTAAGGGGAAACAAAGGTCTGCCTCCACAGAGCTAGGTATGGGGGTAAGGCTAATGCAATGGTAGGTCGCTTGGTATCCCAAGGGCATCGTTTGCGACACTGCTTCTCCTGTGCCACACAGCCAAGGTCACGATGGCTTAGAACTGGGCTTGGGGAGTTGGTCCGCATCAACCTCTTCAGGAACCCTAATCCATAGCCCAGTATTTATACCGGGCGGGCTCCCTTATAATTGTCATTAACCACGTCACCTTGGAAATCCTGGGCAACCTAGCCATTCTCGTATCCACCACCTCTGGAGACGCATCTGATTGGGAACTCACCCAAGAGATGAGAAGCAGCTGGACCAAGGTCCACCTTCATCGGAGTTTAATGCCGTTTGAATCGATTCCCACCGAACTGTAATTCAAGTCAAACATCAGTCCCAACAGCCCCCCGAAGAAGAAAAGCCCTCGCCCTCATCATCCCCCATCTCAAGAGACGTCTTTGTTGTTAGTCTTCGAGTAATTTTTCCAATATGTTGTTTAGATTTAACTTTTAATATAAGTAACTGGCTAATGGATTATGTTCAATGGCATTAAAAAAAAAAAAACGTTTTTATTTATATTGAGTTCAAATTTATTTTTGTCGCACCTTCCTATATGCGAGTAACCACTGTGCAAAGGCTGCAATAAGAAAGCATGGGTCTTATCACAACAGTATACATCTAGAGGGAGGTCCTGTCTGAAAAACTTCAGGACCTACCGACTGCTCTGCGATACTACCAGAAAGCCGCACATGTCTTATTTATCTTACTTCCATATGTCTTTCAATTTAGGGCATGGTCAATCAAGCATGCCATCCGGGTACTTGGCCACATTTGCTGAATGAAGTTGGGTGCCCAATAATTTGGGCATTTTAATATTTCTTAGTTTCCTTTTCTTGGTGAATAATATTGATCTATCCATTTTCTGGGGGTTAATTGAGTGTTCCATGTACCAATTACTTTAAGGGCTGTTTACATAAGTTCTCATAACGGGCCCTCGAAGTTCCATAGTAGAATGGTAATGTTATCTACATAGCCTATTGTGAAGAAGCCAGAGTCATTGAGGCGGTACAGAAGGCTTTCAGCGATGGTAACCCACAGTACGGATGATGGGACGTCACCTTACAGACAGCTTCTATTGATCATGTCTCTGTGTTCCCCACATTAATTCAAATGGCTCTCCATTTAAACATATGTATTATCTATTCACTAAGTGTGTTGGGAATATCACGCATTTGAAGAGCTTTGCCTATGCTCTCAATATCAATAAAAGGTAGGCATTTTCATGTCTGTCGATTTCTCAGTCCAATTCTGTAGATTTACCTGTGATGTAACCTAAGCATGTTGATTTGGATGCAGTGGGTGTAGAATTAACACTGTCTCAGATTTCTCGATTACATAGTCTTTCTAGACTTTTCAGTAGGAAGGAGGTGAGGCTAATGAGCTAGTAGTCTGTACGTCCTGATTTAGGTATGAATATTACCTTCATTTCCCTCCGCCTTACCAGGGTGTATTTAAAAGCAATGCACACCTGGTAAATACTTACCAGGTGGTGATGTATGTGTAGTACAGCGGATTAGTTAACCTATTGTGCACTTTTTGATAAAAGCACCAAATTGGGCACAGAGGTAGACCGATGTAATATGAACAATTTTGGATGTGGAGCCATCGGCCAACTGCCTCCTGGCGGCCATGGCCACAGATCAAACAAACCAGATGTGTCACTTATGACGTTTCATGGTTTAGATAATAAATCAACTCCTGGAAGGTACCAATTTGTGTAGTGATCTGCGCATATACCAAAGCAGTTTTAACCAGCGAGTATAGTCACAGGAGGGAGCTGATGACACGTAACAATAATTAAAAGTCACCTAATAAATACTCAAAAAACCACTTAAATGTATAATAATAACAACTCTAAGCTTCAATACAATACACTACATTCCAAAATAATTAATATCACTGGTGTAGCTGATTACGACTTCCATCTCTGAGATTTCAGTACTAAACACTCCCTCCTGTGACATCATACTCGCTGGTCTTAACCTCCATGTCAACCGCTAGGTTGCTCTGTTTATGTCTTCTGCGCAGAATCCTGGAAGGTATACGTCACACAACAAAAAATGAAACTGGTTACATAGGGAATACTATTAAGTGAAACATCTGGTTTGTTTGATCTGTGCCGTGGCGGCCATTTTCCAAAATGGCCGCCAGTGGACACCTGAAAGACAACAGAAGTTAGATAAAGTTTGCTGCTGAAGGTTTTACTTAATGTTTATTGAATTTATAATATACACCTTGAATGAAGAAACTGAAGTGTGGGTGTCCTTCGGGTCGTGGAAGACGTTCCGCTTCTTGGCAGCCTATGAGATTGCTCGGGCTCTGGGTCCTGAAAAAGCTCAGGCACTACCGATGTTGCATGCTTTGACGGGCTGCGACATGGTCTCCTGCTTCACCGGACGTGGAAAGCAGAGGACAGCATGGGCAGTGTGGACAGTGCTACCTGAGCTGACCCAGACACTCACTCTTCTCTCCACTGCACCAGACCATATTAATGAAGACACCATTCACACCATTGAAAAGTTCATCATACTACTTTATGACAGAACAAGCACAGACACCGATATCGACAAGGCACGTCGCAAACTATTTGCAAAGAAAAGCAACGTCGAGCTGATCCCACCGACAAGGCCAGCCCTGGAGCAGCACGTCCGAAGAGCAGTATACCAGGGCGGACATGTCTGGGGTCAGGCTCTGGTTCCTGCACCAACACTGCCATCACCAACCGACTGGAGTTGGATCAGGACCAGCGCCGTGTATGAACCTCTCTGGACAACGCTACCCGAAGCATCCCAGAACTGCAGGGAGCTCGTCTCTTGCAAATGCAAAGACTATGAAAAAGTGTAAGTGCAAGAAGACCGGTCTGGAATGCACACCACTGTGTGCTTGCGAAGGGGAGTGCTCTGAGAACTGAAGTCGCATTCTTAAAGTGAATGTTCTAAACTGGAAGTATACCGTACTGGGACTGTAAAACAGATTTTTAATAGTTTGTCTTTTAATTTTTTAATGCAATATGAAAAATGTACAGAAATGGAAAAGTTTATTTGAATGTAATAAATCTTAATTTTCCATTAATCCTTAAAATACTTTAAAGATTTTACATACAATATACTTCAGAGTCATATTATAAAGTTAAATTAATATTTTGTATTGTATTTTTTAAAATAATTTCAATATAATTTGAAATGTGAAATATAAAATTATTAAATAAATATATATAACTTACAAACTATCTGGCATGTTTTCATTCAAAACATTCAATAAACATTCAGTAAAACCTTCAGCAGCGAACGTTATCTAACCTCTGTCTTTCGGGTGTCCACTGGCGGCCATTTTGGAAAACTGCCGCCACAGCCACCAAGGGGTAGTTGGCCGATGGCTCCACATCCAAAATTGTTCATATTACATCGGTCTACCTCTGTGCCAAATTTGGTGCTTTTATCAAAAAGTGCACAATATGTTGAAATATCCTAGCTAAACTGCCGCACTAGTGTGTTCCAGTTCTCACCAAAGTAAGGCTGGAAAAACTCTGTCTAGACCTGGTGATTTAAAGGGGAGAATCTCTATTTCTAATTTTTAAAATAATTTATATCGTAAAAAATATGCTTTTATGTTTTGCTATTAAACATTGAAATATACAGTGTGTTTCAGTTAACATTCCCACAGCCGATATTTCGGAAACTAAGAAATATGTTTTTATTCTGTAAAGGTAATAGATTTCTATGGTTAATGCCTTCTTCAGGAAGTACAATTTACTATTATAACATTATCACCAGAGATGGCGCTGCAGTTTAAAAATATTTTTCGTTCAAGGAAGGTTTGAAACATATGCCATTCGATCAAGAATTAAATTTTAAACAAAATTGTTCTTATTCCAAAAAGTCAGATCTGCAGTAATTTTTGAATGAAATAACTCAAAAATTAATTTTTGAGTTATTTCAATTTTATTGTCTAATTTTTAAGTGTTAAATTTTTTTTTAGTTATTGCTGTAACTTTTTTAATCTTTGTTTTCAGATGTAGGTTCTCAGTAATTTTTTTGCCTGCTATAAGAGACTTATTTATATACTGACGGGAAATTTTTTTTAATAGCACTTCCGATTTTACTGGAAATTACTTTAAATTGAGAAATTTAAATGACAATAATTGAATAATTTGCAATTGTTTATTTATTAACTGTCAGAGGTTTAATTATCATTTGCGTGTGACATTATAAGAACACGTTTGTAAAATTTGTCCAAAATATGGCCCACACCAATGTTGACAAAGTTAATATGTTATTAATTTATGGAAAATGCAATAAAAATGCAAAAGCTGCCAAGCGTATGTATCAGTTACAATTTCCAAACAGACCACAACCCGATCGCAAGACTTTTTCCAATGTGTGTAACAACTTATTACAATATGGTAGTTTAGAACCCAGGAGAATATGGCTTTAGTTTTACAAACCGTTAAAAATGAATCCCACTCATCATTGCGACAAATAAGAGCCTCCATCAATGTATCACTATCGTCGTGCCAAAGAATTTTAAAAGAAAATAAGTACTTTCCATATAAACCACACTTATAACACCATTTACTGCTTACGGACTATGATCGTCTCTTACTTTTTTTTTTCCTTATGGGTGCCGAAGCCCCGCTGTACTGAAGCTTAAGCTTATTGTACCCCATAGTCTCGTTATCCCATTAATCCCGTTCCTCTCCAAAAGGAGAGTATACGGTCAATGGAAGCTCTGGCTATATCTTCCGAGGTTACGGTTAGTCCCCCGAAGTGTGAGAACCTCCCAGTCACTAAGGCTGGGCATTCACATAGTATGTGGTGAGGAGTTTTTTCATCCTTACCACACATCCTGCATTCTGGATTATCTTTCACACCTTGTTAGTTAGGTGTCTATTCAGTGTGCAGGGTCCTGTTAAGATTCCCACTGCACATCTCAGCTGTTTTCTGCTCAGCTTTAGCAGTTCGTTGGTCTTTGTCATGGATGGCCCGCCGGTGATGAACATACGTGACTGTCTCATCCCCGGCGCGCCGGTCCAGTACAAGATATGTTTCTGACTCAATAGTTCCTTTACCATTCCTCTTGCGGTATTGTCTGATATCCCGCAGGATGGCTCAGGTCCCATCAAGGCTGTTTTTGCGCCTTCTTTGGCCAGCTTATCTGCTTTTTCGTTGCCTTCATTGCCCTGGTGTCCTCGCGTCCACTCCAGTTGTATACTGTTGTGTTCCGCCAGTTTCGCTTGGGATTCAAGGTAGTCTTTTACCGTTTTGGAACGTATCTCTACTGCATTCAGAGCTTTGATAGCTGCTTGACTGTCAGTGATGGTGCGGATTCTTTTGTCAGTATATGACTTCCGTATCATTTCTTGTGCACAGATTTCTATGGCTAGGACTTCTGCTTGGAACACCGTTGCGGTATTGCCCAGGTTCAGACTGATATCTGTTCCTGGTTGGCCCCCCGTAACACCTGCTCCAGTACTACTTGACGTTTTCGATCTGTCAGTATACCATATGGTATCATTTGGATGTCTTCGCAGTTGCCTTGTTCCTTCCTCTTCCCTATCGGGTATGTATACCCTGAAGGTCTTTGTGAAGTTGTGGCTTATGCTGATTCTGTCTGACTGCATATCTAGTAGTCGATTTTTTCCTATTTGTTGGAATATTTCAGTGTGGTATCCTATTCTTGGAATGGTCCCATGTCCGTTTATTTTCAGCCTGTACGCCGTCAACAGTGCCTCACTTTCCACCACTAGCTGTAGTGGGGGCAGGCAAAGTAGCGCTTCCATGGCTGCGGTAGGCGTTGTTGACATTGCTCCCGTTATGCCTAGACATGCCAGTCTTTGTACTTTCCGTAGTTTTCTCATGGCCTCCTCTTTTCCGGCTTTATGCCACCAGATCAGGGAGGCATAGGTTATTATTGGTACTACAACCCTTTGATACAGCCAGTGCACCATTCTTGATTGTAGTCCCCAGTTTTTACCTACCATTCTTCTGCTGGCCCATAAGGCCCGCGTAGCTTTGGTAGTCACTCTGTCTCTTACCCTTTCTTGCTGTTTTCTGTTCTTTATGAAGGAAATTGTAAATTCCTTAAAAATGTACTATGGAGTGATGAAAGTAAGTTTCACAGTAACGGCACAATTACAAAACATAACTGTAGATATTGGTCGGAAAACAACCCAAGATGGATGACTCGAATGAGAAACCAAACTGTGTTCAGCGTAAATGTATGGCTTGGTTTTTTAAATGGTTATATTATAGGTCCATTACTATACCATGAAAATTTAACCGGTGTGCGTTACTTAAGATTTTTAGAAAATGAGTTACCAAGACTTACAAAATGTTCCCCACAACAGAGCTGAAATTTGGTTTCAGCAAGATGACGCCCCACCCCACAACTCTAATGTTGTAAATTATTTGAATGACACGTTTCCAAGGCGCTGGATTGGCACCTCAGGACCGGTTGCTAGATGGCCCACACGTTCTCCGGACTTGACCCTTGGACTTTTTCTTGTGGGGATATTTGAAAAGTAAAGTATATGAAGAACCAATAAAAGATATGCGCTGGTGCAATTAATAGACATACATTATTAAGGACATGTAACGAGGAATTTTTACATCGCTTTGACATGTGTATTCAAGTAGACGGAAGTAATTTCGAGCATTTATCTTAAATATTGTTGTCAAGATGTACTGTTTAAAAATAAAATTACCTTGTTTGTTGTTTTTCCATTTAAATTTCACAGTTAGAAGTGATTTCCGGTAAAATCGGAAGTGCCATTAAAAAGAAATTCCCACTAGTAAATAATTCACTTATGGCAGGAAAAAAATTACTAAGAACCTACATCCGAAAATCAAGATTAAAAAAATTACAGCAATTAAAAAATATATATAACACTCAAAAATTGGACAATAAAATTAAAATAACTCAAGAACTATTACAGATCTGACTTTTTGGAATAAGAACAATTTTGTTTAAAATTTAATTCTTAATCCAATGGCATATGTTTCAAACCTTCCTTGATCGAAAAATATTTTTAGACTGCAGCGCCATTACTGGTGATAATGTTATAATAGTAAATTGTACTTCCTACAGAATAAAAATATATTTCTTAGTTTTCGAAATATCGGCTGTGGGAATGTTAACTGAAACACACTGTATAATGTGCTCGATGTCAATAAATTAATTGAAAAACAATGTAGATTCAGTATAGTTTCTAGTGTTACCTGTTACTTCTTATTATTATTGATCTAAGATTTCATTCATACCTAATCTACACAGGGTGCGCCACTTAAAACTCCCCAGACTTGTAACTTTCTTATTTTTTAAGCGACGACCATGTTGGGCACATCAAATTGTAGATGTTTTTAAGGCATTTAAACATGTGTACAGAGTGATTAAAAAAAATTTTTTTGAAAAAATTGTTAAGAAAGAAAATTTCCTTGAATATTTTTTTACCGTCATCCTGCATATGAACTGCGTTAATGTTTTCTTATAAAGGTTTTAATTAGCTTCAATTTATGTTATTATTTCATATTCGAAATTCTTTTTGGTTTTAGAGAAAGAAATTAAAAACACTCCTTCCAATTCCAAACTGATTTTTTTTTAAAAATAACTGAAAAAACGTAAATAATAATTTTATGCTTTATTTATTTGTAAAAGACATATCTCAAACAATACTCAATGTAACAAAACAGCAACAAGAAACAAAATAAATAAATATTTTTAAAAACAAACTTTATTAAAATGTAGGTACTAAATAATGGGAAATTGCAAAATTTGCATTTAAAAATATTTTTTTTTTAATAACATAAATTGAAGCTAATTAAAACCTTTATAAAGAAATATACATATTTCATGTACAAGGTGAGGTAAAAGAATATTTAAAGAAATTAAGTTTCCTTTCTTAACAATTTTTTCAAAAAAAATTTTTTTAACTCACTCTGTATGCATGTTTAAAGGCTTTAAAAATATCTACAATTTGATGTGCCCAACACGGTCATCGCTTCAAAAATAAAAAAGTTACAAGTCTGGGGGGTTTTAAGTGGCGCATACCCTGTATAAATGTGTTATTAATTTAGTTCTATTTTTTATTGACATCTGTTTTATTGTTGATTATTTTTCTAATCTGTGTACATTCATTAATAACTTTTTGTAAATTTTATAGGTGTCTCAACCTCTCCTTCTATTTTTGCAATATTAATAATACAAGTCGGGTTATGCCCTCGCTATACATTTTTCCCACGTCTCTGCTATTATCCACTGTCTTTTTGAGAATTTTTTTAAATTTCTGGACAATTATAGTGGCAAAATGGCGACAATTTGTTAAAAAAGACTGTGATAACGCACATTGTTTCGGTCGTAACTTCTTTGTTTTTTATAATACAGAAACAAACAAACATCGTTTAAGAATTGATTATTAAAATTTTAATTCTGGTCAGTGCCGGCGCCAGGCTATTTGGCACCTGAAGTAAATATTTGCTTGCCGCCCCAATAAAAAACATTTGCAAGTTACTACTGTTAGGACAAATTCATTAATAAAAACTTATAAAAAATAAAAATAACATTCCAATAGACAAAAATAAATTAAAAAATATTTTAGACAATTTGAGACAAAAGCGGCCGGCGGCGACGGCCAGCGCGGCGTTGACATGTTTAGTACGAGTAAACGAATAAGTACGGAGTACACATTAAAATATGTAACGCTCCACAATGAAACATCCATTCTTAGTTGAAAAATGTTTTTTTGAGATTTTTGTGCAATTTTGAATATATGAAATGTATAAAAAGGTAATAATCAAGTCTTAAAATGCCGTCCTTAAAAAAATGCCACCTGAAACATCTGCTTTGCCGGTCTTGATTCTGGTCCGTAAAATTTTAGAAGCATGTTTTCTAAGATATCCAACGTTTAAACTAAATAGGTACTTCATTCTATAAACGTTCGGACGTAAGCTTTAAACTTAATATCTCCAAAACTGCTAATCCTACATTAAACAAATAAAACAAATGCATTCTAAGTTATAAGCTTTATTTGTGAACTCCACCATTTTTTCGCTAAAACTAATATTTACTAAGATATTTGCAATGAAACAAAAGTTTTACGTTTTTTCGAAAATTCATTTATAGTTTAAAATATACTTTTCTTCCAAAGCAAATGCTGATGTAAATAGATGAAAAAGCGATTTGTAAACAGTATTTGAAAATTATTTTTTTTAATTACAGAGGATTATTAAGTACAAATAAATGTGTTGCTCTTGTTAAAAATACTAACTAGCCGCAAATACTCGACTTGCTAGTCATAAGCCTTTAGTATACTTACTGCTCATTGAAAAATAGTTAAAACTCTTATTTTGCTATAGTCCAATCGGTAAAGTAAAAAATACACCAGAAGCTCGCAAAAAATGTTATCTGAAATTTTCCTTCAGTAACTGTTAGAGGGGGGGGTTATACATCACAAAACCACAAAAATCCGTTCTGGGGGTGCCGTGGTTGAAAAAAAGCCTTATTTTACTGATAACTCGTCAACCGTTGAAGATATAAAAAAATTGCTCATCATAAAAAAGAAAGCTTGACTAATTTCCTAAAAAAAGTCCTATTGTAATTTTGTTGTATATGCCATGGTTTTCGAGAAAATCGGTATTGAAAAAAATTCCAAAATTTGTATTTTTAATGCGCGCGAATTTTCGTTTATTTGAATTTTTTGCGCGTGGCCTATTAAAAAAATTGAATTGCTCGAAAACTAAACAAGCTAGGAAGAAAAATCAAAATAGGTTTTAAAAGGGATATAAAATACTCTCTTGTGTTGCCATTTTTGATGGCTATTGGTATTTATTAGTATATAAAAATAACAATATAATATAGTTGTCTCTTAATTTTTTGCGCCTCTAACTATTCACAGGCCCATAAAAAATAACTGTCTTTAATATAAGTTATAAATTCTATATCTTTTAGTTCAAAGTAGTACTTCAATGCAGAAAAAGTTAGGAATAAAAATATTCACATTTACAAATTTACCAGCCTGTTGAAGTTAGCCAAATTTTGGCCAATATATTCAAGATATTCAATTTTTTGATGATATTCTTTTATGCAATTTTTAACTATTAAATGATTATAAACAATAGTTATATGATATATAAACTCAAAAAAAAAAAATTAGCTAAATTTTCAAGATGTTCGGGATTTTTTTATTTTTAGGAAGCAATAAAAAATTGGCCAAAATTTGGCTAACTTCAACATGCTGGTTTTGTAAATGAGAATATTTTTAAAAGCTTTTATTTAACTTGCCATGTTTGTTTGTTAGTTTAGGTCAAATCTTGCAAGCTGAATTTCGATTAGTTCTAATTAAGCTAGAGCTTTGAATTTGGCACACGCGTGTCCGGTGACAATGCAACATAGTATAGCCATTATCGGTCTAAATCCAATATAGCGGACGTCCCAAGATGGCGGATCGCCTTTCTATTCACAACCCCCTTGATACGGGTATCAATGAAAGGGTTTGACGAGTAAAATACGATAAACTATGTGGCGTCATTCTAAATTCAATATGGTGTAAGTCCCAAGATGGCGGATCGCCTTTTTCTTCACGACCCCCCTGGGATATGGGTTTCAAATGAACGAGTAAAATACGATAAACTATGTGACGTCATTCTAAATTCAATATAGTGGACGTGGGAGAGGTAGGGTGGGAAGAGGTGGGAAAGGGGTGGGAAGAGGTGGGGAAGGGGTGAAAGAGGGTGAGAAGAGGTGGGGAATGGGTGGGAAGAGGTGGGAAAGTGGTGGGAAAGTAGTGGGAAGAGGTGGGGATGGGAAAGGGTTTTGTCTGTCTGTTTGTCTATAAAATAAGTAGACTAAAAAGTAAAAAATAAAATTATATATAAAAATTTTTAGGAAAAAGCTTTTATTTGAAAAAACTACTAAAAAGTAAAAATAATTTTTTTAAAATTCATACACCTGGAAACCAAAAGCTTTGGGGGCGGTCAATTGAGCAAAACAACTATGCATTAGCGCTATATGACCGTCCCCAAAGCTTTTGGTTTCCAGGTGTATGAATTTTAAAAAAATTATTTTTACTTTTTAGTTGTTTTTTCAAATAAAAACTTTTTCTTAAAAATTTTTTTGTATAATTTTATTATTCCTAACTTTTTCTGCATTGAAGTACTACCTTGAACTAAAAGATAATGCATTTATAACTTATATTAAAGTCAGTTATTTTTTATGGGCCTGTGAATAGTTAGAGGCGCAAAAAATTTAAGAGACAACTATATTATATTGTTATTTTTATATACCTACTAATAAATATCAATAGTCATAAAAAATGGCAACACAAGAGAGTATTTTATATCCCCTTTAAAACCCATTTTAATTTTTCTTCCTAGCTTGTTTGGTTTTCGAGCAACTCAATTTTTTCTATAGGCCGCGCGTAAAAAAATCAAATAAACGAAAATTCGCACGCATTAAAAATACAAATTTTGGAATTTTTTTCAATATCGATTTTCTCGAAAGTCATGGCATATACAACAAAATTACAATAGGACTTTTTTTTAGGAAATTGGTCAAGCCTTCTTTTTTATGATGAGCAATTTTTTTATATCTTCAACAGTTAACGAATTATCAGTAAAATAAGGTTTTTTTCAACGAAGGGGTGGTTTTTGGGGGGGTTGCACCCCAGAACGGATTTTTATGATTTTGTGATGAATAACAGTTACTGAAGGAAAATCTCAGATAACATTTTTTGTGGTGGAAATTTTTATAATTATTGAACTACTAGTGCAGTTAGTAGACGTCCAGTGCGCGTGAGATAAAGAAATTTTTATTTAGTCTAATAAGTATAATTTAATGTACTATTAGGCACACATATCAAATAAATTGTTGCTGTACAACAACTCAAACACTAATTTAAAACATTTCTGCTCTTAACACTTTATTGTACATTTTGGATAAATTGCCTAAATTAAACAAATCCTTGTGTTTAAGCAATCATGGATTTTTGTCTGATTCCTTTTTTAAATATATTCTGTATGTTCTTTTTAAATGATAGTCCAGAATGCCCTCATTTTGTGTACAATGAAGGTAGGTAAGTTTATTCCAAATTTCATTTTTTACTCCATTTTATGAAGAAAGCAAGCTTTAGTATTAACTTGAATTGATTTTGACGTGACAATCAGGGCCGGTTTTCTGACTAGACCTCATAGACCCGGGCCTAGGGGCGCCACTTTGCGGGCGGCGTCTTTGCCTTTCATCTTAGTGATTAGTGCCCATAAACTGGTAGCAAGCATAGAGATTATAGACATTTAACTTGTTCCTATTCCGAGGGTGGGGGCGCAAAATTGACCTGGGCCTAGGGGCAATTTATATCTAAAACCGGCACTGGTGACAATTGTTGCAATTATTAATATTAACAAAAGAAAGTGGGACTTAATAAAAATTGAAGATTGATTATGCTAATATGTATGTTTTGTTCATAATAATTAATTGTTGATGATGAAGCCAAGATAGTATTGGTGCCTTTCCCAAGATTTTTTTAGGTTACTTTAAGTTTATTCTGAATATACTCCTCTGTGACAGTCGAAGATTTCCATCCTTCGTGATGCTTTAAACCTGTAAAGTTCCCTGCTTAGCTAGATGATTCTGCGATGACCGACGGAAACAGTGACTAGTAGCAGTTTAAGATAATTTGTTATTTTATGTCATTGACAAGTTAAAAAGTGTTTTTTTTTTATGAACGGGTTGTGTGGAGCATCTTCCATTTTAGAATATATGTTTCGATTAGATTTTCAAGATAAAATTTTCGATTTTTTTACACTTGTACCTAATTGTCCGATTTCCTTTTTAAATCAATTTACTATTTGGGTGATAATAATATTGTTTTTTATTGTAAGTGCAACCCGCAACATGAAATTAGCCCATAAGGAAGATATGCCTTATATCGCCCCATTTTTGTCTATAAAATACGCTAGGACGTTTTCCGCAAAACCCTTGGCCATTATCCATTGACTTTGATGTCGGTTTCGGATGTCTAGGATCGGGCAGGACTATTGCCTTTTACCCTAGTACATCGCTGTAGACCTGGACCGGCGCACAGTGGGACCAAATTCATTTCTAGCCGGACAAAAGTGCAAAAAACAATTGACGCCAAACAAAATAAAACTTGTCTTAACGTACTCGTTAGAGGTAGCTAAGTTTATTGTATACACGACGCGTCGCTGGTAATTAGATTCAGAGTGTAAGGTGCAGTGTAAGTTGCACGTTATTTGCGTACGAAATTCTCGTAATAAGTAACACCTCTGAACGTTTGATATTATCAACATAGCGTAGTTGACTATCGGTTAGTGGGTTGTTTTTTTTAACAATAAGGTAAGTGTATGTAGCCTACATTCACATTTCCCAAATTAGGATTGTCTATTGAATAATAAAGTATAATCAATTGTCGACTGAAAAATTTAGTTATAGTTATGTTAAATAGGACCGCAAAAAAAAGAGGAGGCGAGGGGATATTTCTCTATTTTATTTTTCTTTTCTGCACAGTGGTTACTTATGATTGCTTAATAGCTGATGTGCCAAGTTGCGCCATAACTAATGTTTTTAAGCACGAAATTTGACACATACCCGCCCATGTGCTCTATCGATTAAAATAATTCTTTTTTTCGTTTAACTCGCACTAACAGGCAAATTGCGATGCTCAGTGAGTTTCCCCGACTACTAAGGATGCGCAGTGGGTTCCTTCGAGTACTATGAATGCGCAGTGAGTTTCCTCGAGCACCATGGATGCGCAGTGGGTTTCCTCGGGTACTATGGATGCGCAGTGGGTTTCCTCCAGTGCTATGGATGCGCCGTGGACTTCCTCGAGCACTATCAATGCGCAGTGGGTTTCCTCGAGTACTATGGATGCACAGTGGATTTCCTCGAGTACAATGGATGCGCAGTGGGTTTCCTCGTGTGCAATGAATGGGAAATGGGTTTCCTTAAATGCAATGGATGTGCAGTGGGTTAGTATCTCTTGTTGTTCTTAATTCCACGCAGACGAAGTTCCACGCGAAGGAAGTTCCACGCGAACGAAGTCGCAGGCATCAGCTAATAAACATAACATAAACACACCACAGATAGTAGACAACCCCCAAATCCAAAGCCAAGGCTGTCCGGCAGGGGGTTACACATTCGGAAAAACGCAGACATACATCCACACCCCCCGATGTTGTCAATACCGGGGCTGGGGGTCGAACCCAGAGCGCGGTAGCGAGTCGATCAGCGTATTCGCCACTCAATACGCCTTAACCGATTGAGCTACCGTGCCGGTCTATTATATTTATTTTACATTTAATAAATTAAAATTATTTATAAAATGTGTTTTTATTTCCTATCCTGGCATGATGTTCATGAGTGAGACAGGTGAGATATCTTGAACAGCTGTAACAGGTGTAACAGGTCCGCGGACCTGTTCGGGCTGTTCAAGATGTCTAGCTCTTTATATATACATATACATGTATTATGTATGATCAGCTCGAACAAGTGTAACAGGTCCGCGGACCTTTTACTTCTGTTACACCTGTTCGAGCTGTTCAAGATGTCTAGCTCTTTATATATATACACTAGCTGATGCCCGCGACTGTGTCCGCGTGAAACTTCATCTGCCTGGAATTAAGAACATCGAGATACTAACCCACTGCACATCCATTGCATTTAAGGAAACCCACTTCCCATCCATTGCACAAGAGGAAACCCACTGTGCATCCATTGTACTCGAAAAAACCCATTGCGCATCCACAGTGCCCGAGGAAATCAACTGCACATCCATAGTACCCGAGGAAACCCACTGCGCATCCTTAGTACTCGGGGAAACTCACTGCGCATCGCAATTTGTCTATTTTTGTGTTAGAGCGAGTTAAACGAAAAAAATAAATATT
The DNA here is from genome assembly GCA_936432065.2 of Rutpela maculata. Lineage (NCBI taxonomy): Eukaryota > Metazoa > Arthropoda > Insecta > Coleoptera > Cerambycidae > Rutpela > Rutpela maculata. The sequence goes on from OW386291.2 coordinate 110,171,278, forward strand.
TTAATCGACAATAGAATACATAGGCGGGTAATGGTCAAATTTCATGCTTAAAAACATCCCTCTCTCTGTCCTCCGTTCGGGATAAGGGAGGGGGGGGAGGTCTATTTTTGAACCGTCGAATACATGTCTCCTTATTTCCTCAGAAGAGCCCGTCACTGGAATATCACGTTTCTGATTTACGCGATTTCAGAGATACGGATACCCCCGATCTTACCTCTTCAAAAAGTGAAAATCGAAATTTCGTCTCACTCGTGTCTAGTAGATTCCAGTAAAGATTATTTCTGCCAAATTTCACGCTTCTAGGTCTAATCATTTCCGAAAAGTTTAAAAAACACCCCCTCCCCGTTTACCCTTTCGGGGGGTCTCTTTTTGAAAATCCGTCGAATATGTCTTCTTCTTATTTTCTCAGAAGAGTTCATCGCTCGAATAATCACGTTTATGACTTACGCGATTTCAAAAATACGGGTGCGCTTTAAACCATCTACTACCGCCGTTTTCACCCCTTCAAAAAGCGAAAATCGAAATTTTGTCTTACACGTATCTAAGAGATTTCAACAAAAAATATTTCTGCCAAATTTCACGCATTTAGATCTAACAGTTTCCGAAAAAGCCTAAAATTTCAACCCCCTTTTTTACCCCCTTGGAGGTCGAATTTCGAAAAATCCCTTCTTATGACATTCGAGGAACCTCTATGCAAAATTTTAAGTTTCTAGACTCAGGCGGTTTGAGCTGTGCGTTGATAGATGGGTCAGTCAGTCAGGGTATTCTTAATAATAAAAGCGACATTACTCAGTTTGGTTTTATTTATTTTTAGGGCATTTTATTACACTCAGTATGTGATATTATTTAATGTACTTGGCTCTACAGTCAACAACAACATTGATTTTATTTATTTCAGTAATATGTATTCACTAGAGGTTATCATTACGTAAAAACTAATTTTGACCAGATAAAAATTGAATTGGTCCCACTGTGCGGCGCGGCCTCGTGCGGGGCGGGCGAGCTTTCTTTACATTAACCTTATTTACAAATGTGAGCGGTGTGGATGATTTCGGCCCACCTCCCTGGGTCCTGGCTTGTTGGACCTTGCTGGCTAAGGCAGCGGCGGCTGGTGAAATTTCAATATTTTTTTTCTCGTCTGTGGCGCATGGGACCCATACGAAATTTGGGAAATAACATCTAGAGAAGCACTTCTCTAATGACCCCTAAAAAATTTTGAAAAAGCAGTTTGCGAAAAAATTTTTGAAAATTTGCTAGCCTCCCCTGGGTCTAGGGACCCCTGTTTACTTTTATTTTTTTTTGTCATATGCATTTGACTTTTCATAAAAATGCATCGACAGATTTTAGAGTTTGTGAAAATATTTTCATTACTAACTGAAATACAATGAACTGAAATTTTGTAATTTACAATTTAACAAATTACAATATTTCAATTCGCTGTATCTCAGTTAGTAATGAAAATATTTTCACAAACTCCAAAATCTGTCGATGCATTTTTATGAAAAGTCAAATGCATATGACAAAAAAAAAAAAAAAGTAAACAGGGGTCCCTAGACCCAGGGGAGGCTAGCGAATTTTCAAAAATTTTTTCGCAAACTGCTTTTTCAAAATTTTTTAGGGGTCATTAGAGAAGTGCTTCTCTAGATGTTATTTCCCAAGTTTCGTATGGGTCCCATGCGCCACAGACGAGAAAAAAAATATTGAAATTTCACCAGCCGCCACTGGGCTAAGGCCTTTATCTTCTGGTGTTCTTTCTTCGCCAGCTTGTCACCCCCGGGGGTAGTCATCTGTCTGTTCGGAAACTTTGGTGTATTTTTGGCGGGGATTGACTACCGGCACTCAGAATGTCAATTGACATCCTGTCATCCGGATCATCGGTTAAGTAAGGATCAGCTATGTAGCTCGAGGAAGTGCAGACCTAACTGCTTTGGTAGTATTTTTATTTTGCACTGAGCTATTAACTACAGATACTGGACGGTGTTTTGTTCGGTACCCGCAGGGTCGTGGGTGAGTGGTTGGGTGATCGTCATATCTCTTCTGTGGGTTGTCTTCATCGGCGGTGGTATGGTTCTCATAGTCACCCGCCTTTTTCCATGATCTGCATCTTCGGCCTCTTGTGGAAACCCTTGGCTCTTCCTAGCAAACACAAAAATTACTGCCCTTAAATGGGTCATTGTAGCGATTAATGGCTTTCTTATGGCACAGTTGAGCCTTTTGTGGCCCATACCATAATAAATTATGTGCCGGCGTACCATAACTTCATGTTGTTATGAATTTCCATATAATAACCAGAAATGGTCAATTATTGTGCAACCATAAAAAATGCTGCTTCAATTTATACGTTGATGGCTCTTTTATGGTAATATATTAAAGTACTGCATGTAATTTTTTACCCACAGGGCCTGCGAAGATAAATCGGAAATTAAATGATTACGCATGCGCATTGTGTAATATGAAAAATTTCTCAAGGGCGTCACCGATAAAAACCAAAAGAAAATTTTCATCCACAAACATTTTACTCGAAAAAAAAAGTATATTAAGCTCGTGGCACCCTTTATATTGTCTTTTCTGATGGCATTGTTTGGTCTTGTACCTAATATATTTTCCAATATTGGATTATAATACTTTTATAACGTAGGTATATATTTTGCTAACTTATTGTGTTCTCCAAAATATCTGGTTGCTTAAAAGTGTTCCTAGAATCCAATGTATTGAAAGAGATGTGAGATTACAGCCAAAAATATGCTGACCAAAGGGTGGCATCATCATTGGTCCTTTGATGGCTCATTAGTGTAGACTGTTGGCAAATTGAAGGATGGCCAGCTGCTGACCGGTAGAAAATTTCGCTTCGGGCACGTTTATGGCTTAAAACTACCAATTATGACAATGATGGCGATGGTGCGCGTGATCATTGATATGCCAGTTATGAGTGTTTGCTGGGTTTTAAGTTCGCACTGTTTATGCTGAAGTAACTAGAGGTAGAAAATATTCAAAATTTAGAAATAATTTCATATACGTAATGATATTTTTTTATGAGTGATTCTTGTAGTAAAAGATACTATCTTCAGTTTCTATAATAATATGGTCCCAACACTTACTCTTACTTCCAAATAAATTGAACAAATTAATATTTGAAAAATTATTGTTAATTTATTTTTGAAACGTATACTACCTTTTTAGGGTCGCTGAAGTTAAAAGATTCAAAATTATGGCTCCAATATGGAGGACGGAAATTAGTTTTAAAACAAGTGCTTTAAAGGGCCAAAATAATTTGAGCATCTAGGTAATGCTCTATATGAGCGAGAAACAGTATTTGAGATTTCTTTAAATTACTGGATAATTAAAAAAATGGCGACACTTATTAAATAAATGTGAGAACGCACATTACTTCGGTCATAACTTATTTATTGTTGTATGCTACAGGTACAAACAAAAAATCGTTCGAAAGTTTAATTAAACTTATTTTTGGCCATTAGAATTTTTTGAAGCAAGTGTCATAGTTTCTCAGATATTCAAAAATTAAACTACCTAAATACTTCGTCCTATAAACATGCGGAAACCATCCATAAACTTGCATAGCTATCTCCGAAACTATTAATTCTATAGAAATAAGACAAAGCAAAAAATTCATCCTTGGTTTATAAGATTTATTTTTGGCTCCTACCATTTATTTTTTGCTAAAATTACTATTGAGACATTTGCAAAAAAAAACAAAAAAAAATGGGTTTTCTGCGAAAATGCCTTTCGAGTTTAGAATGCATTTTTTTCAAAAGCAAGTGCTGTAATTGAGCATCCAGGTCATACTATATGTTAAATAAAGTATTTGAGATTTATTTTTTTAAATTAGTAACTAATCACAGTAACAACAGCGGCGTAACTAGGGGCCTGTAGAATCTGGTAAACCTGGGAATTTGAAGTTGTCTAAAAATGTGAGGGAATTTGGAAAATGTATTGAAAAATCAGGGAATTTCAGTAAATTCTAGTTTTGAAATTTATAAACCTATTTAAAAACACGGTTTAAATGGAGATAAACATTCTTTTCCTTAATACAATTGCAAAATAGATGTAAAAACATACATTTTGAAAAAAAAAAGCCCTCCTACGAGTCAATCAATTAATCAATAACGATTTTTTTAACATTTTACATGTATATACGCCTAGCCGGATTCCGGTCCGGAGCCAGCCACACAACCACAGCGCGTGGCGTCGTGGTTTGTGTGTGGCTGCGCGGAGCGGGTCCGATTCGGCTAGAACGATAAGTAAGGCGCATTAGTGCTCTTGTCTTAAGAAATAGGTAAGACTTAAAACTAAAAATATGACTATGTTTAGGAGAAAACTTTTAAAAAGTTAAAATTAAACTTATTGGTTTTTATTTACGGTGCACTTGTTAGGGCACACTGCACTGTTTAAAGTTTCGGTTACGCATACGAGGAAAACTCAGTGAAAAAACCCGTTCGAGCTAATGACGTCCTTCGTCCTGGTGGTCGTACTGTCTCCAGGAAGGTAGGGTGAGGGGATGTTTGGATTTTACAAGAAGTTATTGGCCGAGGAGGGATTTTGAAAAGGAGACAAAAAAGGGCAAAAGAACAAAAACTAACAAAGATTAACAAAATGGGAGGTGAATAGAGGGGATAGAAATGGATTTGAGGTAAAAAGTGGTGAAAAGGAAGAATTATGGTATAGAAAAGTGTGGCTAGGGAGGTTGCCTGGTATGGTAATGGGTGTTCTAGGTTGAAAAGTATGGCATCATGCTGTCTGATTCGTGTTATATCACGGGTTAGCGGACTATCGCCCAGTTTGAATTAGTAGAATTTTTGTGATATTTCCTGGACGAAGTCCGCTAGTTATGTGGTGACAACGTGCATAGAGATCTCTGAGGGAGGTGTACCTATCAAAGTTTGAGATGAGACGCCTAAATTTGTGTTCTATCCTACGAGTCGATTCACTTGAAAAATAAGAGATTGAAACGTCGAAATTTTTTAAAAATTTTTAATCGTTTAAATAAATACGTTGCGCTAAAATTAGGCAGAAAGGGTTAGTTCAAGAGAGGATGTAGTTTAACCAACTTTTGTTAGAATCGGTCTATTATTATATTATATTTCTTAAATTATCAAAAAAAATTAATTTTCAGTGGTTTTTGTTTTTTTTACAAATAACAACAATATAATATTTTTATTTTTTCAATGCAATTACTAGGACCGGAGACAATAAGGAAAATAGCAGGAAATTTCAATGTTGAAACATAAATTGTTTAAATTTTAGATAAGTAATGGACATTTAATCAAAAACTTCTCATTATACTTGTCACACCCAAAACAAATTAAAACCATAAAATTGCTATAACAAAACAGTTGCATTCGAAATTTGTCTTGACCCCACTAAAATATATATTTAAGCTGAAAATATTATTTTAAATCTTTGACATTTTGTGGAGTTGGTAAAACGAATACCTATCAGTCATGTACACATTATTAAATTCATTCTTTAACAGATAATGAGGCCTCGTGTTGTAAAGAGGAGATCATTGAACTACATAACAAGTTCAGAAAAATCATATTAAACGGAGGAGTAAAGGATCAGCCGCAGGCAAAAAATATGCCGGACGTGGTAAGGAAAATAAACATTTTTTAGTATAAATCTACAGAATTCTTATTTTTTCAAGGCTTGGGATGACGAATTAGCGAAGCAAGCACAAGTTATTGCTAGAAAATGCAAATTTTCGCATGAAAGAGTAGACGATAGTAAGTATACATTCATTTTTTTAAATACAGGGTAGGGTGACTCAGAGTAAAATTGAGTTTTTAAAAAATCAACAGAATTATTTAAACTGTTAAATTATTTTAAAGACACGTACATGCGGAAGTTATTTTTTAAACACTACGTTATCCAAATGTCGACCATCTTGCCTACAGCACTCCTCCAATCTAGTCCTTAAATTTTGGAAAACTCGTCAACACATTCTAATAGGAATATTGGTAATGGCCTCTCGAATGTTGTTCTTTAACTGTTTCGTATCGGCCGAATGATAGGATTGATGTAAACAATACTCTTTAAGTATTCCCACAAAACAAATCCGAGGGCGTTAGGTTCGGTAGACTGGTCATTGATGCTGCTGCTGTGTGTGCCATGGCACTATTCTGCTGAAACCAGGTCCAATTGGGGTCGTATCCAGGAAAGTTCTGAAGAGCCGCAATAAAAAAAGTACGAATGTTGAAATGTAGTGTCTTAATTTTAAAATAAAAATTTTTGAACAGTTTAAATAATTTAGTTATTTTTAAAAACTGAATTTTACTCTGAGTCACCCTGTATAAGACAATGAGACGCAGTGAGGTTTTATAGTTATTATTATTATAAAAACATGCCGTCGTGACTCTAATCAAAGTTTAATATATACTGTCCCTAATAGCACAATATTGTCCTATGATTATCTGAAGGACGTCCTCGACGGACATACAGGACATAAGATGGACGTTCGTTTTTTGTTCAAAGTACATCCGACAGGCAGCCGAGGGACGTCCAAATGTCACAACCTTGAACAATATTTGTACATCCCTGAGGGATATCATAAAAAAACGGAATGAGCGAGAGTCGACTGTAATCACTGATCTGTAACTCAACAACAACAAACAACAAAACAAATTTAATTGGTATTTGACGGTACAAGAATGTGCCTCCGTCGGATCCCGGCCCGGAGCCAGCCCGACGATCACGGCGTGCAGCGTGTGGTAAATGTGGGGCTGGACGGGGTGGGTCAGGTTCGGCTTAACGGTAATTAAATTGGGTTGCTAGAAACTCCTGTCTGCCTCAGGCAGACTTAAGAACTAATTAAAAATTAAAAACATGTGCCCACATGGGCCTAAAACTAATTAAAATACACTATAAATAATTAAAAACTCACTAGGCAAACGCACTTTTGGAAAATTTTGATTATTGACGGGAAAACCGAGTTAACGGAAAAGCCCGTTCGAACAAATGACGACTTCGTACTCTAACCGTCGTCGAGGAAGGTAGAGTAGGTCAAAAGTTATATGATTTAAAAAGTTTAAATTTATAGTGTGTTATCGACCTAGAGGGGATTTGAAAAGAACAAAAAAGATAAAGGAACAAAATTGTACGAACATAAAAAGAGGGGAAAGGGGTTAAAGATGTAAAGTTGGTGAAAGATAAAGGGTAGGGTAGAGATAGGTTATGGTAGAGGATAAGTCAACGCTTTAACTCACTCAGCCATTGAACTTTTATGCTACTGTACTTATTTAAAGACTGTATTTAGGCAAAGGCTAGATTTATTATGTTCTCATTAATCTCTCGTTTTAATAAAATTTTATTAAAAGGACTCGATGCTGCCGTATCTTAGACTAATAGCTATTTATTTCAAAATAAACATAACATAGACACATCACATATAGTAGACAACCTCTAAATCCAAAGCTAAGGCTGTTCGGAAGTGGGTTACACATTTGGAAAAACGCAGACATACATATCCATACCCACCGGTGTTGTCAGCACCAGGGCTGGGACTCGAACCCAGAACGCGATAGACAGTCGGTCAGCATATTCGCCACTCAATACGCCTTAACCGACTGAGTTCTACCGTGCTGGTGAAAATGTAGGAAGTATCTGGATGTTTAATAAATGCTTAGTATCAAATAATGTCATTAATAATTTACAAAAAAGGTTAAAACTAAACAAAAACATTGTAAAATTGAAAAAACAGTTTTGTTAACGTTTTTTTGTTTTTGTAGGATAATAGTAACATTGACGTCGTACTTATGACGTCTTAAATCAATAGACACGAAATGGACGTCCATCTCCTGTCTCTATATGGACATAAAATATACTTACTTCCTGCACATAAAATAGATATTCAGAGGACGTCCAAGTCGTCCATTCCGTACAAGTTCAAAGTAAATCCGATGATAGACGTCCGGTGGACATCCAGATTATGTTCATGGACGTCAGTACATAAAACGGACGTCCGGCGGATATCGTGTGCTATTAGGAGTGTTCTTTTCACTTTTTCATTTGGCAGTTTGAAGTCCTATATCCTCATGATGCACGACATGTAGGTGATACAACAACAAAAAAATATGTATCAAACAAGGCCTATCCATACGCGACATGATAGATGATGTATGGGTCCGAGCGTTTTTCGAAAAAATAACAAGCAGAAAACACGCCTGTTTCGTTTTCGGTGGGCCACCAATAATATAGATTATCCAGATTTCTGCACAAAATTGCAGATGTAAATTGATTTAAACGTAATTTTTGATGTCACAATAAAAATAAATTTTAAAACTCACATTCCTTTGGTTTTCAATCTAAGTACATATTTTTATTCATATTTAGTCAATAATTTATTTTATAAAAATTATATTATAGGTCGATTTATAACAGGGCAAAATCTATTGTTAAAGTGCTCCAAAAATGTTGTAATGCAAGGAAATTGGAGTGAGGCAATTGAGTTTTGGTTTGATGAACATAAAGATTATACATACCCAGACAATGCTACGGAACCAACTGGACATTATACTCAGGTATCTATATTTTTATGTTTTGCTTTATGTTTCATTACTGCTGATCAGCTTCCAGAAAGATTTTATGTTTGAAAACAAGGAGTGTGATCATACGATGCTTCAATATTGATACATCTCCTGCACGAAAAAAAAGTTAATATATACAGATCAGTCGAGGCAAATACGAACATAAATGCAATATGTCCAGTCGACTTTCGTTCACTAACAGCAATCGATACGAGATACGACCAGTACCGACACGCGACGATTAAACAGCTTGTGTTTATGAATTGTAACCTCCGATTAAAGAACTTATATCTAGATACATAGCATCTTTTCACTATATACCTTGTTTGCTCCTAACATAGTCACATTATATGTCCATTAAAATGGATAGATGAACATCACATCCCATAGGCAACAATGGCGTTGTGTGTGTAGAAAATGTGTAGAATGGTAAATATTTTCATTAAAATGAATTATTGGAATTCCTGCATTACCGGATCTTTGTACAACGTGATGTATGCATACGATATTTCAGTAAGATAATACAGTAAGATAAATATGTATTGAAAGGATATTAAAATTTAATTGGTAAGTATTCACTTTATAACTGTAAACTGAACTTCATCATGTTACGACTATGGAACGATCGATTTTCTTCTTTTCTAAACTGCTTTCTGCAAACGGCACAGCACTTTTCACTAAATATATTGTCACTAAACTGTGTAAATATGAATAGAGAATATTATTTAGGTATTAAGCAAATCTCAACTTAAAATAAAAAGACTTCTTCACCACATTTTGATCGAAAAACACTTATTAACATTAATGGCGGATACTGTCAAAAGAGTCAAACTGAGATTATGATAATCGAACTAACCGATCGTGCCCGAATCGGTCGCAAATAGATCGACTAGCCAATCAAGAACTTATGGGAAGAAGTGCCTTAGATTGTAACTATCTTAGCAACATATAAATCAGTACAATTATGTATCTAGATAGTTCTAGATAGTCTAGATAGAAGTTCTTTAATCGGAGATTGTAACTGCTTTTTAGCGTTATTGTTTATTTTACGCTAAAAATAGTGCAGGTAAGTTCTATAAACGTAAAATGCGTTCCAAGAAAAATGGAAATTATAATTTGTAAGGTAGAAACAAAGGACCCCGCAGAATCCTCATGGGAAATGGCTTTCGGCCAAACTCTTTGAAACCCTGGATTCTGGTAATTCTTGATGTGTACAGTACAAGTTCTCAAGGGCACTAAGTCCTAAAAACTCATGGTTTTGAGATATAGCCCTCTGAAATAGGACTTTAACGTGCATTCTGCAGCATAGTTAAATCCTTATGGGAAATGGCTTTCGGCCAAACTCTTTGAAACTCTGGATTCTGGTAGTTCTTGTTGTGTAAAATGTGTAGAACAAAAGTTCTCGAGGGCACTAAGTCCTAAAAACTCATGGTTTTGAGATATAGCCCTTTGAAGTTGGACTTTACGTGCATTCCACAGCATAGTTAAATCCTTACGGGAAATGGCTTTCAACTCTTTGAAACTCTGGATTTTGGTAGCTGGGAGTATTTTGTATCTGGTTTTGATTGCGGATTAGTAAAAAATGTATGTATGTTTTTGTATTTGACCAGTACAGTTGGCTCTTTACTACCTACCTAATTTGCTTGGAGAAGGGAAATATAAAAACGTTGGAGAAACAAAGGTCAAAATGCAAAGTAACCCATTAACCCGTTCCACACAAAGGCAGTTAATAGAAACGGAAAAAAGCGAGGTTATTTTTTTCATAGTTTAGCCGTATTTTGATGTGAAAACTTCCTAACCACTTCAACCAATTTTCTGGTAATAGTTTGGCCAATATGGCCGGTTAAATTTGGCATTTGACGAAAAAAGTTTATTAGATCTTTTACAGTCATATTCTGGCTTATTTTTAGCATCATTAGCGAAAGCATATGCCAAATGAAAACAATTTACCGCCTGTTTTTTATCGATCAAGAAGAACCCGAACGACGGCCATTACATTCATTTTCAATACTTTATTATAACGTTTTGATTTACTAATTCGATATTTTAATAAGTTTTAATAACCTTATCATCGATTGTGCTTCTTGAAATTACAAAATGTTTCTATGTATATATTTCAAATTAATTTAATTATACCTAAAATTTAGAGGTCCCTGCAGGTCCCTTTGTTCTTATGAGTATTTTATATCTGGTGTTGATAAAATGTAACCCTCTTGATTGACCATATATGCAATAATGATATTCGTATAATTTTAGAGATGAACAAACTATAAGCATGATGGACATCCGTTTTATCTAACAACACCTGCCTAAAGCCAAAAGATGACTATAATAGAGTTCTTGTTTTATTCTATGCCTAAAAGTCATGATTTAGTCACGGTGAAGTAGATACATAACCCCTTTCGGCATAAGAGCCATTTCATAACTACTAATAAAGCAGGCACAAAAATCAAAAAGAGAGGCAAATGAGTTGCACATGCGTTATGGCCATTTGGCTTCAGTTGCGTTTTGATGACCAAGATATGATTCCTCATTTTCGTCAACACTTTCGTCTTCTGAACGTAATAATTCAGTTTTAATAATCGCCACTATAACCAAATAGCCATCCTTTTTAGCTACTGTAACATGATGATTGCCAAAATACAACTGCTTGTGCTACTTGGGTACAGTATTATTAATTTTGTTACATGAATGATACCAAAAACATGGCTGAAGGTGACCCAGAATGACCTCCATAACCGCCGCTGTTTAGTGTCGGTTCTGCCGGCCCAAGGCTTCTGCTTTACCTGTAAATCTTCATCTCGTCTTACAATCCGCGCATGGCAATAATGATCTTAACGGACAAGCATCAATTGGTACCATTTATTCTCAACTGAGGTGTTCACGGTGTTCGCATTGCGTTGGTCCGATCTGTATATTTTCTTTGATTTTATGAACTCTAGCTACTACTTATACAAATTACATTTTAGTTGGTATGGGCAGATTCGACATTAGTTGGTTGTGGTTTCACTAATTACCAAATTAGCATAGATGATTTTTTTCCTGGTGAAGGTGCTGCAAAATCGTTTGCAGAAGATGGAATGGACTATTGTCAGCTATTTGTATGTAATTATGGACCAGGGTTAGTATTGCGAGAACACGTTTTGATCGAAACGTACAATTAGAACGCAAATGTAAAATTAGTATTGCACTATAAGAACTGGTTATGAATGTTCAGTTAGCCGAATTAACTTGTCACTTATTCATTTATAGATCAATAGCATTTGTCTATTTCATCTTAACTGATAGCTGATAAAGCTAACTGAGCATTGATACACCGCACAGTGGGAAATTTTTCAATTTTTTTAGACAAAAATCCGTCTACAATGCAATTATTAATTAATTTGAAATTTTTTTTTTAAATAATTGTTAGGTATCACCCTATGCTTGGGCACTGCCCAAATTTTAAAAACGTTCAACAAGTTCAAGTTTTGCTCAGAAAATATCCTTTACTACATGTTTTTTGGGTCGATAATTAAGAAAAATGAGGTCCGTTAACCAGAAATTGATATAACACCCTTAAAATACTGAAAAACACCCCCAATAGGGATTTTTTCGAAATATTCTTATTAAAAATGTAAAATAGTCTAGTAAATTGTATTTTTTATATGATAAATATAAAACCTTAGCTATTCAAATAATAATTCAGTAAACATTTACCCTAAGAGGGTTAATCAGAGGAGTTGAAACAAAAAATACAGAAATATAGTTACAATGGTTATTTTTTAGTTTTTGCTTCAAAATGGAGTAAGAGAGTACATTGTGACTATGAGAGTCTATCTCAACCCCCCCTTTAAGGGCGAAAACCATCGTTAAATGGCTATAGAATTTGAAAATAGGTTTAGAAATGTTTTGAAATTTTAGAATCATTTTCATTAAAATCAGTCTCCGAACCTTGTTTGATAAATAAAAATTATTTTAAAGGTTAAATTAATCATTTCTTATATACTTTGACAATGTGAATAAACAACAATTCAATGTGAGTAGAAACAAATTCTAAGTTCTTCAACGTTTTTAAGAAGCTCGTAAGTTAAAAATCCCATTTTTTCCATTTGAAAGGAAAAAAATATTTAGAATGAAATGAAAATTTTTCATCCATACTATGCAATGTGAAACAACAATCCAATTTTTAGTAAACATATTTTAAGCATCCTAAAGTTCAAAAACAATTGGGTGCTTAAAAGCAGCTTAAAATCAGCAGATACCTCTATTTTTTCGAACAAATTAAATTTTAGACATTTCAAAAAAAAATCTTTTAAAATAAAGTCTAAATTTTTCATACATTCTACTCCATGTAAAACAAGTATCCAAATTAAAAAAAAAACAGATTTTTTATCAAAAGTAAAGTCATTAGTAAACAAAATTATTAAAAATAAGTACATTTATTTCATTAAACTCTATAGCATTAACAATATAAAATATGGATTCAATTATTATTTACAATTATGAAATTTAACAACAACTGCAGATTCGATTCTTTACCGCAGTTTTTTCTTTTTACTATAAAATTTAAATCTTATGATTCTAATGTATGAAATAATTGACAATTATTATCAAAGCTTTAGCATTTAATAAGATGATTGATTGTATTTTTTTCAGTAATTTTTTACTACTAAGTATACAATTGATAAAAAAAAAATTGATTAACATCCATTTTAATGTCCAATTTTTTTCATTAATAAATTATCTTAAGACTATCTTAAAATCTGTTTTCTTTAACTTCGGATATGTACTTGTTTTACATGGAGTAGAATGTATGAAAAATTTAGACTTTATTTTAAAAGATTTTTTTTTGAAATGTCTAAAATTTAATTTGTTTGAAAAAAAATAGAGATATCTGCTGATTTTAAGCTGCTTTTAAGCACCCAATTGTTTTTGAACTTTAGGATGCTTAAAATATGTTTACTAAAAATTGGATTGTTGTTTCACATTGCATAGAATGGACGAAAAATTTTCATTTCATTTTAAATATTTTTTTTCCTTTCAAAGAGAAAAAATGCGATTTCTAACTTACGAGCTTCTTAAAAACGTTGAAGAACTTAGAACTTGTTTCTACTCACATTGAATTGTTGTTTATTCACATTGTCAAAGTATATAAGAAATGGTTAATTTAACCTTTAAAATAATTTTTATTTATCAAACAATGTTCGGAGACTCATTTTAGTGAAAATATCGAAGAAGACGTGATTCTAAAATTTCAAAAAATTTCGAAACTTATTTTCAAATTTTATAGCCATTTAAGGGTGGTTTTCACCCTTAAAGGGGGTTGAGATACACTCTCATAGTCACAATGCTTACCCTATTTTGAAGCAAAAATTAAAAAATAACCATTGTAACTATATTTTTTGTATTTCTTGTCGAAATGGGGGTTGTTTCAACCCCCCTGATTAACTCTTAGGGTAAATGTTTACTGAATTATTATTTGAATAACTAAGGTTTTATATTTATTATATAAAAAAATACACTTTACTAGACTATTTTACATTTTTAATAAGAATATTTCGAAAAAATCCCTATCAGGGGTGTTATTCGGTATATTAAGGGTTATATCAATTTCTGGTTAACGGGACCCCAATTTTCTTAATCAGCGACCCAAAAAACATGTAGTGAAGGATATTTTCTGAGTAAAACTTTTAAAAAACAGAAAATCGCATTTTTACTTAAGTAAAATACACAAATTCCAGATATTTTTAGGATTTTTTTGAGGTTATGTTGAACGTTTTTAAAATTTGGGCAGTGCTCAAACATCGGGTGATACCTAACAATTATTTTTAAAAAAAATTTGTTTCAAATCCATTAAAATAATTGCATTGTAGACGGATTTTTGTCTAAAAAAATTGAAAAATTTCCCACTGTGCACCGGGGCTAAATGGGCAGCTAGCATTAACCATATGCTGACGAGGAGTACAAGGTATGGTACTATTATAACACACCACAGGTAATGCCTCGAGTAGTCCAAGCTCCTTTATCCCCGAAGGCTTGAAGTGACCTTCTGTAGGAGGGGGCTATACATTTCGAGACAATTGACATACAGCCAGTATTTAAGAATACTAACATTAATTTTTTTCTGAAGAAATTTCAGTGCCACGTGCGGGAATCGAACTCGGAACTCCAGGGTGAGAGTCAAGTGTGTTTGCTTCTCGATCAGTCATACAAGAATTAATACATGGAAATTATAGTCATAAATGAAAATGACAATGTGGCACTTTCTTCAGTTGCACATATCAGGCGTTACCGCCGACATCAGTAAGGAAGTTCATGACGTTAGCCGCGGAAATAAAATTGGGAAGATTATTTATAGTCAATAGGCTATAATAACTATGCTTTTGATTAATCATGATTTAGCAATTTAATTCAATGGTCACAGTTTGAGTGCTTGTTCTCAAGTTTTTATCTTCGTAATTATGCTACTTGGTAGTAGACCGTAATTCGGTTGTTCCTGAGCCCTCACTTCACTAATTGCATTTTATTTAACTAAACTGGTACACAATTGAAGTGGATATTAAAAAATATGGACCATATTTGGACTTCTACAGTATTCGGATGGGAGGGATGGTGTTAATCTTGACGCGGTTTTTCTCTCATTGTTAACAAAATTCACATACTATCAACTGTTGTAGATTAATGTTTTAATGAGTTCGTGAAAGTGTATAAAATAATATCCTGAAAAGTTTACATTTCGCTCGGATGCAGAACATAAAAAAAAGTGAAAAAAAAATTTCACCCATTTTCTCAAAATATTGAAATTAAGTCAAGCTGGGAAAAAATAAAAAATACAGATGGATAGATCATGTATTTATTAACAAAAAATGTCTTAACAAAATTTATCGCTAAAGCCACGGTTTTCCCAAGTGTAACGTTATAACTCGGAGCGAGATCCATGCGGGCACGCGGTTGAATACGCATGACTGTGACACCGACGCACTGAATTACATGTCACCAAATCAGAATTTGTTCAATCTATCACGGCTGAACTCAATCGTCGTGATAAAAAATATAGAAGAAAATAAAAGCCCTTCAAAAAAATTCTTTCTTCATTAAGAACTGCTAAAAAATATGTATACTTCATGATTTTTATAGTCTATTAAGTTGTAGTAACGTGGATTCACAAAAAACTACATCTCAAATCATTTTACTTTCCTTGCTTGATGATTTTTTTGATATATATATTGGAGGATGTAACTTGCCGAAAACTTGACGCATTGGAAAAAATAGAATTTCACTATTTCGAAAAAAAAATGTATACTTTTCGAATGTTCAAACACAAATTCGTTTACTTGTATGCATTTTTTCGAAAATATGATCAATCAGATCATGATAAGAAATTACGATTTTCACGATCTTATCTTTATAACTATGAAAATATCTTTGATTGTTTTGAATATTAAATTCTGGAACTTTTCCAATACATTAACAAATGTATAAGGAATCCATTGGATATAGCTGAAATGTGGATAGGTGTACCTGTAATAAATACAATACAGTAAAGGCACGAAAAAATTCATGCGAGCGATTCAGCGGCTATGTGTGATGTCTGTGTATGTGTTCGTAATTATATATTTTCCCTCCATACTCACTATTTATCCTCCTCTTCACTAAGAAAAATATTAAAAATGTGTAATCAGAAAGAGAAAAGGCTTTATTTTAGTATTGCGAGAACACATTTTGATCGTTAGAACAGTTAAGAGTTTTTAGAGGTTCCATAGTGCTTGGCCGCGCAGAGTGATAAAGTTACTTCACTATTTTTTTTTTCAGGAATACCGTGGCTTTAGCGATAAATTGTATTATGGCGTTTTTTGTTCAGAAATACGTGGTCTATCCATTTGTATTTTTTATTTTTTCCTACCCAGACTTAATTTCAAAATTTTGAAGAATTGGATGAAAATTTTTTTTTCACTTTTTTTTTATGTTCTGCATCCGAGCGGAATGTAAACTTTTCAGGATATTTTTCTAGGTTTCACTATAAAATGTTCTCTGTCGTCTGGGCTATTATTAACATTTCAGTTGAGTTTAATCCTTTTTCAAAATTCTTTAAAAAAGTATGGAATTTATTGTTAATAATAAATAAGAGGTGCCAAATATAATGGAATGTTTTTTAGAAATAATTTTACAGATCTTGCTGCATAACCTACATAACCACATTTTCTAGCGTGGAAATGAGAAATTTGCTCTCTGTTTACCGAAAGGAAAATTTTAGCGGAAGTTCTGCAGTAAGAAAGAATTTAGAAATATATCCAAATAAAAGTCAGCAGGATCATAAATTATTTCTATTTTCTTATTATTTTATCATACATTGAAGGAGACACGTTCATTTCGTCTTAAGCGTGACATTCTTGGACGTTCAAAATGATGCCAGTGGATTAAAAAGAAGATATTTTGGTTCATGTGGAAAAAATTTCACAATTAAGTAAAAGGTGCTCATCTGCTGTTGAGATGAGTTGACATTAACAAACGTGTGCTGAATTATGCTTACTGCATGTTTGCAACAGTACAATGGGCACGTTTAGGGAATGCAACCGCCGAGAACAATCACCGAACCTTATCACTTCTTGATTCTAGTCAATTGTTATGAGTTCGCTAAAGAGAATTGATAACAAATGTCACTACAAGTGAATTAAATTTCATCGCTGACTAAATTCGGCGTGAATTTTTGATGCTGGCATAAAACACCCAACAGTTAGCCCACTTTCAGCGTTGTCGTTTAGAGAACCGCTGCTCGCAAATGTTACTAACCGCTGCATTCACTAAACGCATTAAAATAAATATATATATATATTTAGGAACATGTACTTACATAAGAGATTTACGAAATATTTTTTTCTTTCTGTTTTAGGGGAAATGTTCTTGGTTCTCCTCCTTACGAAAAGGTGTAACATATTTAAGCATTTAAACATTTTTATTTAATAATAAATATTGCTATATAACTTCATATACAGATAAAATTTCCGAATTACCTGTCTAGTTTTTGCAGAATTTCTAACTCCTTTCCAATAAATAAATCCTTTAATTGGTTTGCCCGCAAGGAAACAGAAGATTTGAAAATTCTCTAAATAGTGGAGTAACGTTAGATGTAAAAGCTAAAACCTCTAAGAACTGTTAACCAAGACTGATTTTGCTGAAACCTTTTTTACCGTATTCTAAATGGCATTTTTGTCTCATTAATTGTTTAAAAAAATTGTTAATAAAATTAGCAAAATCTTAAAAATGAGAAAAATATTTTGAAAAACGGTGTTTTGCAAATATCTTGAAAACCACGAATTTTATCAAAAAGTATGAAAACATATAACTTGAAGACTATGACATTACCTTGAATTTGATGTAAGTCCCATTCAATTTGGTAAAAAAATTAAATATGATTTTTTGAGATATAGTGACTTCCCTTTAGAAGACAGTAGGTGGAAAAATAAGTGATTCTAAATAGAAAATGAGGAGTGACTTTTTGTGTTAAAACAATTCATTTCCAATACACATGTCTACAAAAAAATGTCTTGTTCTAAGGTTCTGATCTTCCTTTTCTGAAGTATTTTGACGCGCTGAAACCAATTTTGGACACAAAAAAAATGTTAGGAGATGAAAGATGATGATCGAGGGAAACTGACACGATGAAAAATTTTTTTAAGTCCAAAATTGGCTTCAGCGCGTTAAGAAACATCATAAAAGTTAAGGACAAGACCTTTGTTTTTTTTTTGTAGAGGTGAGTATTTATTATTTGAAAAATGTAATTTTAAGGGGACTATAATTCGAAAACCATTAATCAAAATGTTGCTAAATTTTGGATGCAGAGGCCTTAAAGCATGTTGATCAACAATATTGCATTAGTGTTTCATAAAAGATGCCTAATATGACTTCTCGAAAAATCCACAATATCTCTCTTAATAAAAATGCACGCCAATGTCTGAAGTAAGTTACCTTTTACTTAAAAAGATATAGTAAGGTTTTTGATACTGATCCAAACTTGGCTGAAATTGAATGACTAATAACTCAGCTATGAAGTTGTTATCGTCAAAAGTGGTTCACAGTGTATACCTTTAATTATATTACATTATAGTATCATATGTTTTTATTTAATATTGTTTTATATTTTACCATTTATGTTTTCCTATCCGGTAATTGGAAATTTGTTCTGATGGATAGTGCATTTAAATAAATAAATAAAAATACATTCTCTATTATTTATGTTCTAAGTTGCTTTATTTCTACACGGATACGCTTTTTTGCGTCACCTACAGTTCCTCTGAAAAGCAAATTAATGCTGTGACTTACATATTACATTAAATGCTTTTATGCTTTTTTTAACCATCTACATAAAAAAATTGAATCGCCATATAGGAGTTGTAGGTGGTAGTATATACAATGATGAGCACCGACAAGGCTCGATGTTCGAGAAAATATTTTTTTTAATTTTCCATTTTTTGACTTTACTGACTTTTCTCCGAAGCAATGATGTATCAGTTTTTTCATGTCTGTAGAATTGTTAATCTTGTGTATTTGTTCTAATAAATTTATATTTTTTTAATGTTTGTTGACATCTTCACCTATTTACTATTTTGGAAAACGATATAATAGTCCGGTCAAGTTAGCCCTAAAAATAGCATAAATTCTCAAGAAGCTGAAAATTTACATGAACGTTAGGGATACCATTATAATGAAGTTGTGAAAAGTCCCCATTGATACCGTGTGTGCAAAAAATTTTATGCGCGGTCAAAGTTCGCAAAAATGGGTTTTTTGATTTTTTTAGCGAAACGGTTAGTTTTATGGCTTACCCAAAAGTTGTAGATTTTTCAATTCTCTACAAAAATGGTTCTTACACTTTTTCCCTAAAATTCACCTTTTTTGAGAGAAAGCCATTCTAAGGTTATATTCTCCATAATATGCACACGTTTCCACGCCACCTATGGGGTAGTGTACTTGGCGCGTCTTTTTTAATGTGCTTTCCCCAGTAGGCCTACTCTACGGTCTCTTTATTGAAGTTTAATATAATATATTAGGGGCGAGCGTAGAGGCGACTTCAATGTGAATATCAGTCGATATTCCGTTGAAGCAACGTCGAGCGCGGTTAGTACTTGGATGGGTGACCCACCTATCTTGGGGCTTGTATATCAGTGTATACTCAGAAGTTACGTAATTTCAGACGAGGATTACGTAGTGGATATACCATCCTTCGGAGGGGATGTAAAGCAGGCGGTCCCTTGTCTATTAAATGTTAGGCAAGTAAAAGATCCCCACTCTTCTTAAGGGAAGAGGTTCGGCAAAATTTCCAGGTTGGGGGTAGCTCGTCTCCTGGCGTCGGTGATAGGCCCTGGTAGCGGAAATAGACCGACGTTAAATAATTATAATAAAAAAAATATATAATATTAGGTCTTCTTATTAAACTTCTTCTTCTTCTTCTCTTCCTTCACCTTCTTCTTCTTCTTCATCTTCATCTTCCTGAGTTGACGTAAATTATTCAAACAGCATACATCAGTTGTTTCGTTGATGTATCGTTGATGTAAAGATCATCTTCTGTTGGAGATTCAGTATTTGAACACGACTGGCCTTGACAGCTGGTGCATGCTGGTGAACAAAGTAAGCCTACGTTTTTGCAGCCGCATTTTGAATTGCAGCTGCAAAAAATAGTATTAAGGAGCTTTTCTGGTGCCGGTGGAAGTAGAGTGTGGATTGGTTCCAATACATTATTAATTAGCTTCCAACCCCATTCTTCTGGGTCCAGTTGATTACCAAGCCACACTTGAACCTGGTAATATACTCGATAAAAATGTTGATGAGCAGAAGCCGAGGTTGGAGGAAGACAAGCTAATTGAACCTTTTTTTTATTACGTGTATGTTTTGCAAAAGATACGTAACGTAACTTATCTATGGAAGTAATTTTTTTTGGAGCTCCATATACAGAAAGAAGAAAGCGAATTTCGTTGGTGATTAGAGTTTCTGGAGCAGAGTTCATATCTTCAAAAGCTTTTGCACATGTAATTAAATCTTGTTTTTCAAACAATTTGAAAACTGTTACCCCTCCGGAACATTGCTGATGTTGCATCACAACCAGTCATAGCATGTAAAAATAGAATATGATTTTTACATTTAGGATAAGCCGATAAACTCATATTTGAAAATATTGTTGAGCCTTGCCTGGTTTTAAAAAATAAATGGCATTTTCAATTGGAGTTTGAGCGGTAAGTAATACCAACAGATCAACATCTTCACCAACAACAACACTGACATCAGTTGGATTGAATTGATTTATTCCAGTTTCTATAATGAGTACATCAGTGTCATTGTCAGCTAGCTTGACTAAAATATGTTCAGTGGTAAATTTTTATTTTAGCATTGTAATCAACCGAGACTTATTATGAATGTTTTACAGAAATTGTTGTTGACTAGTTGGGACTGTCATAAATTGGAGAGAAGAGAATATCAGAAGATGCCGATGTTTTTGCCACACGGCGACATTGTTCTGCGGCTCTAATATTTTTTGTAGAATCGGTATAACCATCAAATACTACGGTTACTCTTTGACCAAAATGTCTGCGTATATACTGAACATATTTATCTGAGATGTTGCTGAATGTGTCTTCTCGATCCCAGACCACACGGTGCAATAAATATCCTCCATCCTCCTCGTTTTATCTTGCGGGATCTCGCTTCGCTCGTCCCACAAATTCCACTCGTTACACAAAATAACGTCTTTCGTAACTGGATACATAAATAGCTATTACTTATATTATACGTCCATAATGTACATAGGCAGCGTAGTCGTGCATATTATGGAGAATATAACTTTAGAATGGCTTTTTCTTAATAAAGGTGAATTTAAGGGAAAAAAAGTGTAAGGGTCATTTTTGTAGAGAATTGAAAGATCTACAATTTTTGTTTAACCTGCTTTTATCATAAAACTAACCGTTTCGCTAAAAAATCCAAAAAACCCATTTTTGCGAACTTTGACCTCGCATAAAATTTTTTGCACACATGGGATCAATGGGGACTTTTCACAACGTTCATGTAAATTTTCAGCTTCTTGGAAATTTATGCAAGGGTGAATGTCTATTTTGACCGGAGTATAATCTCGTTGTGACAAATTTTAACAGAGAATAAAATGTATTTTTTTTACCTCAAAATTAAAGTCACAATGTAACTACTAATACTTTTGAAATTGATTTATTATGAAAATCACTTGTTAATTCTCGAAGCATTAAAAGTGTGCAAAATAAACTAATTAGATGGTTTAAATACATTATTAAAGTATTTTTAAATTCGGTATTGAAAATTGCAAAAATACATATACAGGGGGATATTTTTAGGCAAATGCCAAAAGAAAAAAGGTCGGTCCTAATATTTTTTTCGTCTGCGATACTGAATTGTGACGACCTCTATTAGTGAAATATGCCTACTAAATTTGGTTCAATTTGGTTCAATCAAAAAATATGACCGTTCGATATTTTGGCAAAAAATAGAAAACACGTTGTGTATCAGAAACGAAGGACCTAGGGATATAATAAAGGCCATTTTAAAACCGTCTCAGAGAACTAGCGTATGGCCAGTCACTCACGGAACACTCTGTA
The DNA here is from genome assembly GCA_936432065.2 of Rutpela maculata. Classification (NCBI taxonomy): domain Eukaryota; kingdom Metazoa; phylum Arthropoda; class Insecta; order Coleoptera; family Cerambycidae; genus Rutpela; species Rutpela maculata. The sequence goes on from OW386291.2 coordinate 110,193,410, forward strand.
TACGATGATATGTATGTATCTTTGAGCACCGTCAAAGCTTGATGTTCGAGAAAATAATTTTTAAAAATATTTAATTCTTTGTCTGTAGTGACTTTTTTCCGGAGTCATGATGCCTCTTACAATACAGAGATTGTAGGTGGCTGTCAAGCCTTCTTTTAGGTTAAGGTTATGAAATGAAACGAGGTTTCTCTTTGAGCACAAGTTAACGACTGACTTTATTGTAGCCCTGGTTGTCTGTCGGTATATCTCTGTAGGTTACACTTTATACATATTAAATGTATGCCTAGTTGCATATATGACATCTCTCTTTTTTATATAATCTATGTAATTTCGTTTGCTTTTGTTTACAGAAAACTATAGTTAACAATAATAAAATGAATCACTCTTTTTCCGACAGATCTGCTATTTATGTAAATATTGCTACTCACATATTGAACATATATAATGTATATATAACACACAAGTTTCATAAAATGTATACAAACATGTTATTCTACTCTTCCCCTTCCTTATATAATTTATGCAGCCGTAGAGGTCGTCACAATTCAGTATCGCAGACGAAAAAAATATTAGGACCGACCTTTTTTCTTTTGGCATTTGCCTAAAAATATCCCCCTGTATATGTATTTTTGCAATTTTCAATACCGAATTTAAAAATACTTTAATAATGTATTTAAACCATCTAATTAGTTTATTTTGCACACTTACAATATGTATTGTTGCTTCTTTACCATAAGTTGTCGATATCTTCAATATTTGTGACAAAATTAGAATATCGTACCGGTTTGGTTATTTTCCTGCCTGAACGGCTTGTATTAGCTTGAGCTATGCTAGCTTTATTGTCAATATCCACAACTTTTGATTCGTCAAACCGTAACCTAGGACTAGAATATACTCTTTTGTTCATCGGAGCTTTTACATTTGCAAATTTGTCATTTTCGCTAACGCTACCCACGTTATCGTTTGTCCTAACCTCTATATTAAAATCATCAACCCTCAACTCATATTCGTTTTCTCTCACGGCATTGAGTACCGCATTGGTACCGTTTTGTATTCGTTGTAATTTGTTGGCTTTTTTATATTTTTGAGACATGGCTCCGTTATTTTGTTTTTCTGTTCTCTAATAAATCTTCTGTTTCTAATCAATACAGATCCATTTCCCATTACAATTTTATATGATCTAACTCCTACTTTTGCCAAAATTCGCCAGTTTTCCCATGATTCACCCAGTCTTTTCTGTACTTTTACTTCAGTACCATTTTTTAGAATTTTTAAGTTGCTTGATTTTTTATCATAATGTTGTTTTTGGTAATTTTTTGACTTATTGAAGAAGTTATTAAATTTGTTTTTATTGTATAACTTCGACTCGTACTGAATGTGTGGTTTTGGTAATAAATCCCTTAAATTTCTGTTCATTAGTATATTTGCTAGTGAATGCTGCCTATCTACTGGGGTGTTTCTTAGATCTAATAAAGCTAAATACGGATCTTTGTTATCTGAATGACATTTTTTAGGACCTCTTTGACAGTTTGAACGTACCGTTCTATTTGGCCGTTGGATTGAGGATAACGAGGTGACGATGTGACATGGTTAAATTCCCAATCAAAAGCAAATTTTTAAAATTTCGCACTACTTAATTCTGGGCCATTATCCGTAAAAACTCGGTGTGGAATACCTTGTCAAGAAAAAAATTGCCTTTAAGGATGAGATGATTTTTTCACTAGTTAAATCTCTATTCAAATTTATAAGTTCAAAAAATTTGGAGTAATAATCGACTACTAATAAGTAAGACTGGTTAAAAATGTGAAACACATCACATGCAATTTTGTGCCACGGTAATGCTACAATTTCATACGGTATCATGGGTTCCCTCTGCTGTGAATTTATGCAAGTCTGACACGTATCGCAAGTCAAAATCATATCTTGGATTTGTTTGTTCATCCTTGGCCAATAGAATAAGAGATTTGCTTTGTCCTTGCATTTTTTAATACCTTGGTGACCACAATGGACTTTATTTAAAATTTCTTTTCGTAATTTATTTGGTACGATTAATCTTACGTCTCTGTATATTAAGCCCTTTGCTTCCGTTAATTCATGTCTAAATTTATAATAGAACTTTATGATATCTGGTACCAGTTTTATTTTACTCGGCCAACCCTTTTTTATTTGATTTTTTAAGACATTTAAAGTTGAATCTTGTTCTGTCATTTTAGTTATTTCCTGTCGTTTTTCCGCTGTTACGTTTAAATTCATATCAATTAAGCAAACTTGAGCATCTAGCTCTAAGTCTAAGTTTCCGTTAAATATTTTATTTTCATGTGCTCTCGATAAAGTATCTGCGATGACAAGTTTTTTACCTGGTTTGAAAATTAAATCGAAATCATACTTACGGAGTTGAATTAAAATTCGTTGAAGCCTTGCTGGGCTGGTATTTAATGGTTTTTTTATGATTTGAATCAACGGTTTGTGATCGGTTTCGATAGTGAAATGTTTACCAAAAACGTACTGGGAGTAGGTTTCTGCCCCAAACCTGACCGCGAGCAGTTCTTTCTCGATTTGTGAATATCTAGTTTGTGTATCCGTAAATGCTCGTGACGCATGCGCACATGGCAACTCTTCTTGCAAAAGAACTGCCCCCATACCACTTTTAGAGCTGTCTACTGAAATAACCGTTGGTTTAGTCATATCGAAGAATTCCAAGCATGGTTTTTGGCATAAAATATCTTTTAATTGATTAAATGCTTCCTCCTGGTTTTGATTTCACTTAAAAATAACGTTCTTTTTTATTAATTCTCTTAGTGGAGCGGTTTTTTTCTGACAGGTTTGGGATAAATTTCCCTAAATAGGTAACAAATCCCAAGAATCTTTGAATGTCCTCCCCGTTTTTAGGTCTTGGCATGTTTTTTATTGCCTCAACCTTCGATTTATCTGGTTTTAAGCCCTCTGACGTTATTTTGTACCCCATATATCTAACTTCACTTACTGCAATTTTACATTTTGTTTTATTAAACCTGATATTATGTTTTTCCGCTCTTTTTAGAACTTCTACCAGTCTCCTATCATGTTCCTCTCTATCTTTGCCCATTATAATTATATCGTCTATATACATACTGCAACCTGGAATGTCATTAAAGATTTCGGATATTCTGTCTTGGAATACTTCCGGAGAACTTGTTAATCCATACGGAAGTCGCAGAAATCTATACCTACCGAAAGGGGTGGCGAAAGTGCAGATTTTTGAGCTTTCTTTATCTAGTGGGGCTTGCAAAAAACCCTCTGTTGCATCTAGTGTGCTAAAATATTTTGCTCCCGAAATTTTTTCTAACAATTCATCTAACGTTGGTATTTTGAAATAATGTCTCTTAATTGACACGTTTAAATCTTTCGGATCAAGACATATTCTTATTTTCCCGTTAAGTTTTTTTACCAAAACCAATCTGCCCTACTGTCAGACCGTTCTATTATTTTCCTTTTTTCAAGCTTATCTAAAGCATTTTTTACATCATTTTTTATAGCAAACGGAATTTTCCGTGCAGCATGTATTACCGGCTCAGCATTTATTCTTCAGTTCTATATGGTAAGGCTTTTCTAAACAACCTGTACCCTGGAATAGATGCTCATACTTGTTTTCTATAATGGACAAACTATTTTGATTACTAGCTACTGAATCAATTCTTTTTATAAGATTTAACTGTATACATGATTTTAACCCTAAAATTGATTTAACCCTAAGATGGTACAACTATTAATGTTGACCACGTACAATAAAAGTGGTACCTCTAATTTTTTGTACTTGCAGTTTAATATGCATTCTCCTATGACAGGTAAATTTTCTAGAGTATAAGACTTTAGTTTGACATTGGATTTTTGCATCTTACCAAAATCAAAGTTTATTGACCTAAGGATATGTTCTGGTATTACGTTTGCCATAGCTCCACTGTCAACTTACATTTCACAGCCTTTTTATTGATGCTGATGTTTATGGACCTGGTCGATGTTGACGTGTTCATTTGCTCCAGCTCCATTAGTAATAAGTCTGTTCCTCTCTCTTACGCTTTCACTCGTGACACATATTTTAACAGCGTCTGCTAGGCTATCAACGTCTTCTTGCAGAAATTTTTCTCGAACCGCTTCCGATCTGATGCCACATGTTAAAACATCTTTTACAAGACTCTCTCTCTCAGCGTTCCCAATTCACATGATAAGGACAAGTTTTTTTAACTCGGTGACGTATTGTTCCATCGTTTGGTATTCAGTCTGCTTATAAGTGAGAAAATGACGTTCAAATGCTATATTTTTCTTTGGACTAAAATGCTGTTGAAATTTATCAATCAATGGCACAATTTTATCTCTATCAGCTTGGGTAAACTCAAAGGTGTTAAAGATTCTCATTAATGTATGCCTAGTTGCATACATGACAGTGGCTGTATATAACATGATATGTATTTATTTTTGAGCATCAACAAAGCTTGATGTCGAATATATCGAATATTTTATTTATTTAATATTCTGGCGGCGGCGCCGGCACCGAAACCGTTAACAGCAACGGTTTTTTCATATTTTCGTCTGTAGTAACTTTTTAACGAAGTTACAATGCCTCTCACTATATAAAAGTTGTATGTGGTAGTGTGTACGATAATATTTAAGTATTTTTAAGCACCGACAAAGCTCGATTTTTGAGAAAATATTTCTTTCTTCAAACGTCAGAAAAACATGACATTTCTTAATCCATTTCATGACATTAAAGTTTAACATGTTAGACGGCTGTGCATTGCCATTAACAACGGAGGTAAAAGTACTTTTTCTTCAAGCGTATTAAAATGTTTAAATTATGTCACCAAAAACAGAAGTAGAAGTAGGACATTGCTTTACTAGTAACAAAATGTTAGTACCGAACGCCACCGTAGTGGACATTGTTATACTAGTAACATAATGTTAGTTCCGAAAGCGCCACCGCAGTGGGTATTGTTTTACTAGTAACATAATGTTAATACCGAAAGCCACCGGTGGCGCGCTATCCACTAGCCACTTGTCATATTGTGTCAACATGTAAGACTGTAGTTTGAATATTTGTACATTTATGATAAATAAATGAATTTTTGTATTTTAATACGCTTGAAGAAAAAATAGTATATATTACACGGAGTAGAACGCCTTTTTTTGTGTTTTGCCCTGGGCTCAACACAAAAAAAGAGTGCGTTCTACTCCTAGTAATATAATATACTATTGTCTGACGCTCTAAGCGGCAGAAAAAGTAAGTATCCATAGCAACTTGTATTATATTTAATACACCGGCCATGCGACATTAACACAAAGCGATGTTGGTGGTGAAATTCGAGACTTTTATCTTTATTTTTTTTTTATAGCTAATCGACGTTTGAAGAAAAAATAGCATGTTTTATTCGGAATAAAAGCCACTTGTAGTGACTCGTTTGTAATTGCCGAACGAACGAAGTGAGTCCGGCAAACCTACAGACTCGTTACAAAAGTATCACTTTTGTTTCTAATAAAACAATATAATATTTTTTATTTTTCCGTTTCATTGACTGTAGCGACTTTTTTCCGAAGTTAGAATGCCTCTTATCATATAGGTGGTAGTACATACGATGATATGGATGTATCTTTGAGCACCGACAAAGCTCGATGCTCGAGAAAACAATTTTCTTAAATTTTCCATGCTTTGATCGTAGTGATTTTTTTCCAGAGTTCCACGATATTATTAATATTTTGGATTTCAAACTTCTAGATTGAACCCTTCTAGATTGAACCATTTATTTATGCGCTGTTAATATTACAATCTGTCCCACTTTACACTACCTAATATAGAATACTGAGCTCGGTGTAAAAATAAATAAACGACGAGTTCAAATATATTTTTAACTGGCTTAAATGTCGAGATTAGATAATAAAGTTCAATTAACTGGTCGACGCGACGCGGCGATGAAATTTATTTCATAATTTTTAGCGACCTTTTTTGAAGGCGATTCAATTTAATTTTTAGAAATTTTCTAACGCAATACTGCTCAACTACCCTCTGTCCCATAATATAAAAATTATCAAAGTTTTGCGAAGAATAAAAAATTAAATTTCCAGGAGGTGCGAGCATACAGGCGTCTTGACAATGCGCATACTTAAAGTTCTAGAACACAAAATGCGCCTCATTTTAGACTCTGATATGATAGGTACACCTCCCTCAGAGATCTCTATGCGCGTTGCAATGACATAACCCCACTAGCGAACTACGTCCAGAAAATCTCCAAAAATTTTACACCACCAAAGAGGGCGATAGTCCGTTAACCCGCAACATAACCCAAATCAGACAGCATAATGCAATATTATTCAATCTGAGACACCCCCGTACTCTACCAGGCGTTGCCTATTTTCCGGAAACTCTCTTAGCCAGATCTTTCCCTACCATAACCTTTATAAAATCCTATCCTACCATCTTTCCTACACTTTATCTTTAATCCCCTCTCTCCTTTTCTATTTGTTCGTTTTGTTGCTTCTCTTGTTTATCTTTTTGTTCTTTTTGTCATTGTGTTCGTTTAGGCTAAAAAAAATCTTGAAAATTATAACATTTTAAGCGATATTCTTTTACTTTATCATATTGTAACGTGTTTCCACCCTTAGGAAACCACCCTCGCAAATTCCGTGGGTTCCAAAAATTATAACAAGAGATGTCCACTAACACACTTTATTAAATATTTACTGGATACTGCACAATACTATTATTAATTTAAATACACTTTACTGACTAAAATCACAATGTTTATCACTTTGTTTATCTTTGATGTCTTAACCTCACTTTCTATACTTTCTGAACTACTGAACTACTCGCCGAGAATGCGGTCGGTCTTTTATACCCAAAAATGACAGATCTCGATTGTTCTGTGATGACGCCACCATTCTCTAGATAATTCCAGATGTCACCAGAACTAACTTCTGGTAGGTTTCTCGAGTAGGTGCAAATACACTACATTCATTCTAAGGGTTGTAACACATTACACTGCCCCCTCCTTAAGCCTCAACGTCCCGGTCAGGCAATTCAGCCTCTTTCACATACTTCGCCAGTCTATCCAAGTGTACGATCTTCATCTTGGACTTTTTGTTTCGTTGAATACGATAGACGACATCATTAATTCGGGTAATAACAGTATACGGTCCATCCCAAGGAGGTTGAAGTTTCGGGGATCTCCATTCCTTCCGCTGTGGGTTGTACAGCCAAACCAGATCCCCCACCTTGAGCCCCCCTGTACTGGCATTCTGATCATAACGAGCCTTCAAGCGGTTACTAGTTCTGTTCATCTGCTCTCGATCATTCTTCGGCTGTTCTCGGCTTCCATTTCTGTAGTTGCTCATCGAAAATGGTTCTCCACGGGCAGCACAATTTTTACACTTGCGACACCAGGCCTCCACATCCTGGCGACTATTAACCCAATAGAACTGTTCCCGTGCTCTACTCAATGTCTTGTTTATGCCAAAGTGTCTGCTGGATGTTTCACTATGTGCTTCCTGGAGTACCTCTGGTACACGACACCTGGGAATCACTAGACGCATGGCAACCTGCTTCCCATCTGGGCTTTCCCATGCTCTCCTCAAAAGCCCATCTACGACCGTAAGTGAATCCCATTGTGACCATAAAGCCTTCAGCCCCACTTCTTTGTTGGAAACATCCTTCCATGCTGGACGCGTTCCGCCTTCTTTTGCTCTCAACATGGGTCCAATTTCTACATCGCGCAATTGCTCTTGCCTCAGAGTTTCCTTTGGCCAACTGTCTGGAAGATCGACCTTGACAGTGTTGACTTCAACCATGTTCGGCAATTTTCTCACCTGAGGGTAGCGTTTGCAATCTTCCTTGTCTGGTTTTCTGGATAATGCAGGAGTTTTGACTGCCTGCGTTGTCAACAGCTTGGTTTTCTCGCATTGGTTGTTCACTTTTGACAGAATAAATTGTTCGTTCCCAATCCTTAAAACTCACTTTCCTACGTCAACAATAAATCCATACTGTTCCATAATGTCCAGTCCCAAAATGAAATCATCCGTGATGTCAGCCACGATGACCCTGTGGTCGAACCTTAATTGTCCAATCTGCAAACCCAGGTTTACTTCTCCATGAACCGTCGCCCTGTCCCCCGTAGCTGTCCGGACGATCACTTCTTCATTTTGCCTCTTGGTAATCTTTATGCCCGATATAAATCCTGGCCGTACTATTGATGACGTAGTACCTGTGTCGATGGTAAACAAACATTTTCTTCCGTTCACATATCCATGCAACAACAGACTGCTTGCAATTCTTCGAAGCTGGGAAATCTTTATTTCTCTGGGGGCACCGCATTCCCTAGCCAGCATAACCCCCCTGGTACTGTTTTCCTGCTTCTCTTCAACATTCACAGCATTTACTCGACTCTCCGAGTTCTGCTGTCGACAGTCTCGCTTCATGTGTCCTACCTTGCCGCAGTTGTAACATTTAATACCTCCGCTCGGCTTTCCTTTATTTTGTTGTTTTTCCTGCTTTCCGAGGTCATCCAATTTATCGCATAATTTGGTGAATATTTTCTGCATCTCAGTCAGCAAGAGGTTCTGGTTCATTTCTGGTTGCGATTCTTCGAGAGTCACAGCTCGCACTCTCGACCTTGGAGTATCTCTGTAGGCGGCTTCTACTTCAAGTGCACGCACCAAAGCTTCGCTACTACTTTGGTGTCTCGTCAGCCTCAGGACTCGCCTGACCTCTTCGTCCCTTATACCATCTAAAAAGGCCCCCACGGCTAATTGTTCCTGGAATTCTTTAGGTGCATTTGGATACGCCAGGTGTGCCAGTCTCTCTATCGCAGCTTCAAATTCTTGTAAACTTTCCCCAGCTTTTTGTATCCGGGATTTCAGCTGAGCCTGGTATAATTGGGTAAGGTGTTGATCGCCATACCTCAAGTCTAATGCAGCTTCCAAGACTTTGACGTCCCTTTGTTTCTCAACTGGGATGGTTTGGAGTAACTCTGAGGCCTGGCCCCTTAACGCCAGAACTAATGCCATGGCCTTTTCCTCATTATCCCAGTTGTTCGCACACGCTGCCGCCTCAAACTGCCTCTTGTACGTCGTCCAGGAACCTTGGCCGTCAAAAGAAGGAGGTTTTAGTCGCTGACCTGATGATACCACCTGCTGGCTTCCTCTATCTCTCAACTGTCGTTTAAGCCGGTCTATTTCTCCTTTGACTTCTTCTTCGAACTTGTTTACTTTTTCTTTAACTTGACCGACTTCTGTCTCGACTTCACCTACTTTTTCTTCTACCTTGTTTATCTCTTCTTTGACTTCACTCTTTAATTCTTCGTTGGCAGAAATGATAGCGTCCTGCTGTATTTTCATTTGTTCATTCAGAATTTTCCTTAATTCTTCTTGGCGTCTTGGCGTCTTTCTTGTTCCTCTTTCTCCTCTTGACGTCGTCTTTCTTGTTCCTCTTTCTCCTCTTGACGTCGTCTTTCTTGCTCTTCTTTCTCCTCTTGCTGTCGTATCTTCAGGTCCTCCATCATTTTCTTCAATTCATCTTTTTCTTCTTGACGTCTTCTTTCTTGCTCTTCCTTTTCTTCCTGGCGTCTTCTCTCTTCATCCTGACGTCGTTTTTCTCGCTCTTCCTTTTCTTCTTGGCGTCTTATTTCCTGGTCTTCCATAATTTTCTTTAATTCATCTCGCTCTTCTTGACGTTTTCTCTCCTGTTCTTCTTTGTCTTCCTGCCGTTGCTGCGCCATCATTTTTTGGAATTGTTCGAATAAGTCCTGTATTTGTTTATCGGATGCCATACTTCTTGTTGTTACGGGCATACGATGAAATTAAAATAAAATAAATTTAACTGTCACGTCAATATCGGTAATGGAACTTTCCAGACAAATCTCGAAATAGCACGAAAAAGTCTTATCCAGAGTCTTTTGTCACTATCCAGTTCAGAGAATTTAATAATCTCCACTAATGTCCAAATAGAAAAGTTCTAGAAAATTTCACGCACTAAATGAGTCTTTTTCAGTGTCTCTATCACTTCTCAGTTCAAAGGATTTAATTATCACACTAATGTCCTAATAAAATGTTCTACAATGTCTCAAAAATGCACTTAACACTATTTTCCTGTTCGAAAATAACCCTCGAACAAATGTCCAGTAAATGAGTCCTCCGTGTTAGCACTAAACCTCGAGAATACTTCTCGAACACTCCAGCACAACTTCAGAGCTCCTCTTGTCATAAAATTCCGCTTTCTGACACCAATTGTAACGTGTTTCCACCCTTAGGAAACCACCCTCGCAAATTCCGTGGGTTCCAAAAATTATAACAAGAGATGTCCACTAACACACTTTATTAAATATTTACTGGATACTTCACAATACTATTATTAATTTAAATACACTTTACTGACTAGAATCACAATGTTTATCACTTTGTTTATCTTTGATGTCTTAACCTCACTTTCTATACTTTCTGAACTACTGAACTACTCGCCGAGAATGCGGTCGGTCTTTTATACCCAAAAATGACAGATCTCGATTGTTCTGTGATGACGCCACCATTCTCTAGATAATTCCAGATGTCACCAGAACTAACTTCTGGTAGGTTTCTCGAGTAGGTGCAAATACACTACATTCATTCTAAGGGTTGTAACACATTACAATATCTTCCTGGAGGCAGGAAGACCACCAGGGCGATAGTTCTCGTACGGGTTTTTTCGTTTAGCTTTTTACACGAGTCAACTGCCCAAATTTTTTAAGTGTTTTGCCAAGTGTTGTGTTATTTTTAATTAGCTTTAGGTCTCTGCGTAGACAGCAACTTTTAATATTATTATTAGATTTTAAGTTAAGTAAGTAAAGTTTATAACGAATAGGAGAGCTAATCCCCTCACTTGGCATTCGTTACCGAACCGGACCTGCCCCGTCCAACCTTACATTCACCACGTGCCGTGGTTGTTTAGTTGGCTTCGTTTCAGGATCCGGAAAGGCACACAGTTGTATTAGAATTAAGGATAAAATCTGTTTTGTTCTGGCTTTTACTTTGACATAGTATGTCAATACTTACAGTGAAGAAACGTTCAGCGCAGTTAGTACTTGGATGGGTGAAACCCATTTTGGGAAACACCGCGATCTCGTGGCACCTTCTAGCGGTTTGTATATATTCCAATCAATGACTGCCCAAAAGAGGATTATGGAGAACATTGAGGAGGGGAGAATTTCCCTTTTCAGGAATGTGTTGGGGGTAGCTAGGAAGTAAACATGCTAAAAGTTCTCCCCCTAGCCCATAGCCCCACCGCTTCAGGGGGGGGGGGTTGGAAAAAGGTAATCTATGCAAAATTAAACATAATTAAATTTTCCACAAGAATGTTTGTATTCATTTTCTTCCTATGTGTTATAGTTTACGGGATACTCGCCAGCGAAAATCGATGATTACTAAAAAAAATCAATTATGTACCTTGATTATTTCTATCAAAGCGGTTTACCGTGGTCTGCTAATAAATCACAGTCACAAATCAATTTTTATTTTACAACACTCGACGTATTTACTAACGTAATATTTTGTCGAAATCTATACATTTCCTTAAATATACAGTGCGACTCACTTAAAATAACTTTTTATTTTGTTTCCGATTTGAATTAAATTTGACTCAAGTATAGAACAAATTAGAATCCACTTATGCCCAGAAAAACATTCTGCTGCTACAAAGGCAAAGCCACCTGCGGTACCACAGTATGCTGAAAAAAATAAAACATTTTGAATGTTAGAAATTCTAAAAAATGCATCCCACGGCGCCACAAATGTACATACACCAAAATTTGACTTGGTTATTGATGGGGGATTTCTCATATATAAGCTCATCTGGCAAAGGGGATCCTCAGTTTCCGCAATTTGTGGTGAAATTCGTCAAGACCCATCAATATGATTTTTAGTCTTTTTCCTCTTTCTTTGGTACCGCAGGTGGCTTTGCCTTTATAGCAGGTGAATGATTCTCTGGTCAAAAGTAAATCCTAATTTGTTCTATACTTGAGTAAAATTTGATTCAAATCAGAAACAAAATGAAAAAGTTATAAGGGTATCTTCATTTTAAGTGAGTCACACTGTATACTTAAGGAAATGTATAGATTTCGACAAAATATTTTATTAGTAAATACGTCCAGTGTTGTAAAATAAAGATTGTTTTGTGACTGTGATTTGTTAGCAGACCACGGTAAACCGTTTTGATAGAAATATTCAAGGTACATAATTGATTTTTTCTTATTAATCATCGATTTTCGCTGGCGAGTATCTCGTAAACTATAACACATAGGAAGAAAATGCATATAAATATTCTTGTGGAAAATTTAATTATGTTTAATTTTGCATAGATTACCTTTTTCCGTGCGACGCATCGTTTCTGAGTTATAAGCGAAGAATCGAAAAAAGGAACGTTTCCTCTCCGCCTGGGGCGGGAGTTTTAGCATGTTTACCTCCTAACTACCCCCAACACATTCCTGAAGAGGAAAATTTTCCCCTCCTCAATGTTCTCTACAATTTTTTCATCGATTGGACTAATATCAGTGTATATGCAGTGTAATTTGAGACGGGATTACGTAGTGGATATACAATCATTCGGAGGGAATGTAAAGCAGTCAGTCCCTTGTCTATTAAATGTTAGGCAAGTAAAAGATCCCTACTCTTCCACAGAGAAGAGGATCGGGGTGGCTCGTCTCCTGACGTCGGTCGGTGATAGGTCTTGGTAGCGGAAATAGGCTGACGTTAAATAATTAAATTTAAAAAAAAAATCAAAGAAAGTTTTTCCACTTTAAAACGTATAATAATGATGTTCTCTATTACTCAAATAAAATACATAGTCTTCAATAAAACATAATATATTTTTCTATAATTAACATTAGCATTAAATAATAAATAAATAAATAGTACTTAAAAATTATGTTTTTTTAAAATTACTTTTTATTGAAAAGTGATATGTATTATTATAATAATTTACGTATGGTACAATTAAAAGTATCGATATCGAAAATGTGTCCTTCTTTATGTCTTTATGTCCTGTAAGGTTTTTGACCTATATAGTTGCCACTAGAATACAGAATGAGAGTTAATTTAAATATGACATATTGGCATTTTATACTTACGCTGGTCCATAGTTACATGTGTAAAGTTTCTGATATCTGAAAACACCATTTGATTCAAAGTAGGTGTACCCACAACCAACGTATTCAGTATCTGCCCATACCACCTAAAATAAATTTAGTGTTAATGAAATCACTTTTTTTTATAACGTGTATAACATTGTTTATTGTAGGACTGGTGCAATCAATCTGTACTTTTTTTTTAAATAGCGTAAGTTAATTTTATTTTTTAAAGTATTCGGAGTATTTTGTCAAGTTGGCGGGGGTTGGCGTTAGCGGGCATCTTTGCGAAAAGTTCAAACGCAAACATCTCGAGAACCGTTGAAACCATAACAAAACTGGTAAGGGCCTCTTTTCTTTATCAGTAAATTCTCCATAGATTCTACAAGAGGACTATTCCCGTGCAGCTAACCAGCTAACTATTTACCACGGTGGGGTTGAACTAGTAGACAAAGCGCACGTATCCAGTCTAGGCATTTGCGAGCGACAATTTACACTTCACAAATTTTGTGTATCGCCAATGAAATATGGCATCTACTAGCAGTTCCGTGTCTACAAGGGCATCCGCAGGAGTGTGGTTAATCGGAAAACCAGCAGATTCTATTTCACACGCGAGACTTCCTTCAAATGGCGATGTACTGAAAAGATTTCACTTTCATCATTTAGAAGAAAACTAACCAGTTAAACAGAGCATTAAAAACACCGTGAAATCTGTTTTGAAAACTAGGGAAAAGGCGAGAATTCCAACGCAAAAAGTTGATGCAGCGGAACGAAAACTAAACAAACTTTTAGAAAGATACACTCTTTTGAAAAAAAATAGAAAAACTGATCTAGAATCATGTCGTATGAATGAGGACCTTTTCAAATCTGACCTTCTGGAACTTTTGGACATATCTGCAAAAGATGCGTTAAAAATAATGAAAAATGAAGAAGATAAAATATTTCTCACCATGCAGCGAGAAGATACTCTGAGCTGTAGTATGGCTGGCGTAGATATGAGTCTTTGTCAGAAAGAATCTCGAAAACGAAAGCGAGAAATAGAGGCTGAAATCAGGAAACTGAGGAGTATAACTGAATCACGTCCTCATTCTCACGCTAGTCAAGAATCTTTGCTACGAGCTATCGGTTGAAGTTCCAGCAGTTTTGAATCCTCATCTTCAAACGATGAATTCGAAATACCTTCTTTTATGTTGGCTACTAGAAAGAAAAACCCCGAAAAGATCCCTCAATTATTAACTGAAGATGTTGTGGCAACTTTTGATCGATCGGCAGGCGATGTTCTTAGTTGGATCTGTGGCACAAGCATTGGGAACACCAGTAGCAGAAATTTCTTTATCGCGAAGCACAATCCGTCGTTAAAGAAATCAGATTCGTAAGTCGATTGTGGAATCCGACAAGGCATCATTTGCTCCTTCAAATTCTCTTGTTTTACACTGGGATGGTAAATTGTTGCCTGATATTGTCGGTGGCATAGAAAAAGTAGATCGAGTGGCCGTCATTGTCAGCGGAGGTGGAGTAGAAAAGCTTTTGGCAGTTCCGGTAATCAAAACAGATACTGGACAAGAACAAGCTACTGCATGCTTAAAGATCCTTGATGAGTGGCAGTTAAGAGCTCAGGTGCGTGGCCTCTGCTTTGACACGACTACTTCTAACACTGGGTTAAATTTGGGCGCATGTTCTTTGATTGAAAAAGCTCTAGATAAAGAACTTGTTTGGATTTCTTGCCGACACTATGTTTTGGAAATTATCCTCTCTGATATTTTCAAAGCGTTGTTCGGACCAAGCAGTGGACCAGACATCAATATGCCAAAAGAAATGGCCGGAAATAGACCAACAAAAATTCACAGTTGGCAGTGACAATTTGTATGATACCGCGGAACTCATTTCACTCCGCCAAGAAATGAATAAATACTACAGTGAAGCAATAAAAAATCAACAGTCCAGAGATGATTACCTCGAACTACTGAACTTGTGTCGTATCTTCCTTGGCAGCTCAGAAACAATTGCTGAAGCCAAGTTTCGTGCACTCGGGGCCCTACATCAAGCTGGCGAAAGCTATTTACTGCCTGAAAATGTATCTATTTTAGGACCAAATCACGCTGACTGCAGCAGAAAAACGATCTGTTACAGAATTATGTGTGTTTGTAAGTCTTATTTATGGGCGATATTGGAACGAAGCCCCGCCAGAGCAAAAGCAACTCTAAATGATGCAAATTTTCTAGCTCAGGTCAAAGACTAGCCTAACTAGAAGATCAGCACCAGTGCCCTGCAAGCATTTTGATGCCACCTTTGGTACTTTTCAGAGCATTTAATTGGCCTTTCTTTATTCGATCCTAGAGTCAGTCCCTAGACCAAAAAAACAAAACCTTCAGAAACCACCAACAAAGAAGGCTTTGAAAAGACCAGATGGAAAAACTATTGACATACAAGAACCGTTGCTGTTACAGAATTTTTTCATGCAACGAACAAAAACTCTTTTTGACTTGCTAATCACTAATGGTCAAGAAAATTCAGAAGCATTTTTAGTAAAAGATCCATCACAATGGCATACTGATGAAATTTACGTTGAAATGCAAGAAAAAGTTCGCCATATGAAAGTTGTCAATGACTGCGCAGAACGAGGGATTGCTTTAATACAAAAATTCAATTCCAGCATCACAAAAATGACAAACAAAAACAATATCTTATCCGTATCGTCGATCTTCACAGAAAGAAATACTTAGTGGCCTCTAAGTCTAACGTCCTGAAAATGAATTCGGGAGATAAGGAAGGGTAGGATATTAATTGATAAATATTACATTCACTTTAATTTAAATGCGACTTTGTTTTTTATTTGATTTTTACTTCAATGTTAATGTTAATTAACATTTAATATTTTACTAAAATATACTGCCTACAAAAAATGCCTGATTTATTTTTATACCCAAAAAAGTGTCAAATCATAGCGACTCCTAATATTATTAGATTTCGTTCAATTTTGCAGAGAGGTATTTGAGGTGATATGGAACAAGAAAAGCCTCGTGGAGGAAGAAAAATCCAAAATATTATTTTTTGGACCAACTTAGTCTACAGGGTGTCCCAGAGACAGTGGTCAAAATGAAACCTGGTGAACGGGGACATCACTACTAACTCCCTGAACATAATATAGGATTATCCAAACGTCGTATTGGCCTGAAATTCGCCACAGGCATACTTTGGTAATGTAGTAACCACATAAAGTATTAAGGTTTTATTGGTGATTAATGTAAACACCTTTTTTTTGTTTTTTTTTGCTAAAATTCCTGTTTCTGAGGAAGAGAAGTTCAATTTACAAACGGGTATTCTAAAAAAAACTGTTCGATGATGATGTGAACATAATGTTAAAAACTACCTTGGTTTATGTTAGTTACATGAACAAAATTTCAAATGCCACATTGCCAGATTGTATCGAGCTCATGTCGAAGGACAAGTGGAGCCACCGCAGCAGCGTTTTCCGGATCATCGTATTTTTAACAGACTTCATATTTCTTACGCGGCAGGAGTTTTTCCTGACGCAATACATCAGGAGGCTGGACCTAGGATCAATCCGGAACGCAAAGAAGAATTATTGCATGAAATATAGCAAGATCCAATGATTAGTATGTAAGGCAACTCGAAAGACTCAATAAAATTCTATGGACCAATGAATCCCATATTAAAAGATTTGGGCTATTTAACACCCACAATACGCATTACTACTGCATTCGCAATTCCTACAACTCAAGAGAATCCAACTTCCAGCACCAATTTAGTGTAAAAATGTGGAGTGGGATTTTGAACGCTGAGTTCATCGGTCCCTTTGAGCTGCCTCGCTTGAATGGACAGAGATATCAGCATTTCTTGGAAAATGAGCTGCCCTTTTTACTGGAGGACGTCCCATTAGAAATTCGACAAAATATGTGATTTCAACAGAACGGCGCATCCTGCCACCATACTATAGAAGTACGGAGATATTTGAATAACGCCTTTCCAAATAAATGGATTGGACGCGGTGGTACAATCAGGTGGACAGCGAGATCCCCTGATTTAAACCCCACTGATTATTTTGTTTTGGAGCATTTTAAATAAATAGTGTATGCCAGGGAAGCCTCAACAGAGCAAGATTTGAGAAGGAAAATTGCAGTAGCGATAAATGAAATAAAGCAAAAGCGGCAGACATTCATTCGACTAAAACGGAACTTTTTAGGAAGATGTAGATTATGCATTTCGGAGGGAGGCAAAACATTTGAAAATTTAATGTACTATAATAAACATATTTTTGATTATTTGTTGTTTAATTTCTCCGTCGTACACTTTCATTGTTTTGTACGGATTAGGTTAATTTAATTTTTTTTCGGACTTTCCATGAATGATGACTATTTTAAAAATGTTCCAATAGGTATTCGAATTTGAATTTTTTTTTTGCGTAGTTAGCGTAAACCAAGGTAGTTTTTAACATTATGTTCATATTGTCATCGAACAGTCTTTTTTCTCATAGCCATTTGTAAATTGATTTTTTTTCTCAGAAACAGAAATTTTAGAAAAAAAACAAAAAAGGTTTTTACATTAATCATAAATAAAAATTTAATACCTTATGTAGTTACCAAAGTATGTTTGTGCCTAATTTCAGGTGAATGCACCGATTAGTTGTAGCACAGTGGTGATTTTAGTAAGGAGGTAGTAAATTCCTCAAAAATCACAAAAATCTGAATAACTTTTAAACCGTTGACTTTTGGATAACCCCACGTCATGTTCCGGGGGTAGGTAATGATGTCCCCTTTTACCAGGTTTCGTTTTGACTACTATCTCTGGAACACCCTGTATAAACAGAAGCGATTAAAACATTTTTATCATTATACGTTAACTTTGTTTGTATGGCTCTACATTCATATACAGATTAGGCAAAATGTAGTTTTATATATGGGTCCTGAGATAAACGAGTGTAAGACAGAAATAAATTAGGAAATTAGGAAAAGAAAGACGTATCTACTTCCACAACAATGCACAGGCAGTTAGAAGTGATAGTGATAGGTACCGATGCCCTGCGTTGATACACGACAAGGTGATAAAAATAAGCTTTTACGAAGTGTGGGACTGGGAGCAGTACACCCGCCTTTCTTTTCCTAATTTTTCTGTTTTCTCTCTTACTCTCGTTTATCTCAGGATATATAAAACTACCCCTTGCCGAATCTGTATGTTTGCTAAGTTATAGGTGTAAATGCCAAAATTAAAAAAGAAGTAAAATGAATTTCTGTAGTAAATATGCGAATGTGGTTGGTGGTAGGTACTAAATTTTAAAACCTTACTTGAGTGTAATGCCCATTTCGTGAGTTAATGGATCCTCCATATTTATAAAATTTATGCTCGTCAGTCCAGCTTTTGATAGCACTAGCCCAATCAGCTCCTTTACCAAAAGCGGTGGACATGGATGTATATAAATTTTGCCCTACATTGCTCCAGCGTCCTGAAAAATAGAATTATAATTAGAAAATAATTAAATTTTTAACCTACTAAATTTTAAGGAGGTTTTTAGTGGAGTCAAATTAAATATAAAAATAGGTTATAAACGAATTCTCTGGATGCAGCAATTTTGTTGTTTTAATTTGTTGTAGATATAATAAGAAGTGCTAAGGAAAGTTTTGGATTAAATCGGTCCATTGCTTCTTGTAAAATCTTAACAATTCTTGTTCCAACAAGATGCGGACGTCTCAGGTTCGTTTGAATAAAAATTTTGCGCTAAAAGGCATGAAGGTTCAATAAAGGGCACAGTTTCACCAAAATTGACGCAATATTCCGTTATATATATTTCTTAAATTGTGGGCATTTTTTGTTTTACAAATTAGCAAGAAGTTTTTTCATAGGACTATTCAACATTTTATTGCGAACAATTTGGTATTTTTATTTTTGCGATACCATTACTAGGATCGGAGATAATAAGGAAGGTAGTAGAAAATTTCAGTGTTGAAAAATAAATTATTAAAATTTTACAAGAAGTAATGGGCCGATTTAATCCAAAACTACTCATAGCACTTGTTATTATACCTAAAACAAATTAAAACAATAATATTGCCGCAGTCAAAGAATTCCATTCAAAATTTATTTCAACTCCACTATAATAACTTTATTTCAGAAAATATTAACTTACGATCTGGCTCGATTTTATGTGCAAATACGCAAGTATCAGATACCCTCTGAGCTGCGTTACCTAGGCTGTCATCGTATTTCTGAAAAATAAATTGTTTAAATTAATTTATCATACTACAGAAAAGTCAGCGGTAATATTACAAAAATAAACAAGAATACTAAAACAGTCATATACGTGATTTGAAAAATTTCACATGGAATGGAGGAGAAAATAAATTCTGTAAATATGTAATTCCTTAAATATTTTATTTTTAAAATGGAGCACGTTTTTAACCTTGTTCTTTGCACTTCACGTAATCTTTGTTTGAAACCAGAACACAGTAATAGTAATATTAATATATTTATAATAGATAAAGTCGGTCATATAATTAATTCTAGTATATATAGTGGGGGCAGCTTAACGTCGAATTTCGCGTTAATGTGGACACACCGGACAAAACCACCAATTTTTTTCCAGGTACTAGAGAGGTATATAGCTTTCAATTTTTGATAGGAAGCAACTCCTCCGTTGGCCATCTTGGATTTTATAGCGGCCATTTTGAAATATAGGTATATTATCAATATATCGGCTTCTAAATCACTTAGGACCACAAATTTTGTGTCTAAGTATACATATTTGGGGTCAGGGATTACAACTACACAATTTTTAAATGTATCACACTATATATATTTATTCACTAATACCAATTACAAACTATTCACCGATTAACTATGTTGTCCGGTGTGTCCACATTTTCTAATATGTCTTTCTATTTTGTTTCAGATTGAATTGCAATGCAAGATGGATTGGAACAAGTGCATGATCTGTCAGAAAACAACTTCAGAACATCTAAAATGTCCACTCAATACACATGGAATCGAAGACAAGACAACACCATACCGGTTTTTCTTGAACAATATCAATGAGTCTAGAAGCTTGGAATCATTGCCAGTGAAACTAAATTTTGGAAGCGACAGAGTGCTGATGAACTGGTCCAAAACCATGGTACATGGCACAAATCTTGTTACGTCAAGTTCAGCATTTTGAAGTTGGACAGAGCTAAAAAGCGGGGAAATACTTCAGGAGGTAGCACAACTGTGGAGAAACGATTCTGGCGTGAACCGAGTTTGTTATGTCGTGGAGGCGATGGACTTCTTCATGAATTTCGAACATTAACAGCTGATACGAGCATATGAAAAGTGGCAACAGAATTGCAAGAAACCCAGTTGTTGGCAGCATTAGAAGGTGGTGATATCATTGCCCTTGACGCCAAATATCATCTGCAATGTTTTACAGCATTGAGAAATCGCTACCGGTCTCACCTAAGAAAACTAGAGCAGGATTTGGTGGGAGTATCTGCAGAGAAAAGTCAGATAAAGGCTACAGCACTTGTGGAGCTTTACACTTATATAGAGAACTATGTGGAAGATAGGACCTTCTACTTTAAATTTTCAAAGTTGTATGAACTATATGAGAACCGATTACAAATCCTTGGCGTTGAGAAAGAGATTAACAGAACCAGATTGAAGGAAAAAGTGCTAGCATACTTTCCACAAGCGCAAGAACAAAGCGATGGAAAGTTCTCTACATAAGTATAAAGCTCCACAAGTGCTGTAGCCTTTATCTGACTTTCCTCTGCAGATACTCCCACCAAATCCTGTTCTAGTTTCCTTAGGTGAAATCGGTAGCACATTGTACATGATATTTGGCTTCAAGGGCAATGGTATCACCACTTTCTAATGCTGCCTACAACTGGGTTTCTTGCAGTTCTGTTGCCACTTTTCGTATGCTCGTATCAGCTGTTAATGTTCGAAATTCGTGAAGGAGTCCATCGCCTCCACGACATAACAAACACGCCATTTTGTCACTCGTTTTACGCCGGGATCGTTTCTCCACAGTTGTGCTGCCTCCTTAAGTATTTCCCCGCTTTTTGGCTCTATCGAATTTCAAATTCCCAAACTTGACGTAACAAGATTTGTGCCATGCACCATGGTTTTGGACCAGTTCATCCGTACTCATGTCGCTTCCAAAATTTAGTTTCACTGGCAATGACTCCAAGCTTCTAAACTCATTGATATTGTTCAAGAAAGACCATGCTGTCTTGTCTTCGATTCCATGCATTGAGTGGACATTTTAGATTTTTTGAAGTTGTTTTCTGAGAGATCATAATTATGCACTTGTTCCCATCCATCTTGTATTACCATTCAATCTAAAACAAAATAAAAAAAACATATTAGAAAATGTGGACACACCGGAGAAAACACTTAATCGGTAAATAGTTTGTAATTGATACATATATTAGTGAATAAATATATATTGTGATACATTTAGAAATTGTGTAGTTGTATTCCCTGACCCTAAATATGTATACTTAGGCACCAAGTTTGTGGTCGTAAGTGATTTAGAAGCCGAGATATTGATAATATGCCTATATCTGAAAATGGCCGCTATAAAATCCAAGATGGCCGACGAAGGAGTTGGTTCTAATCAAAAACTGAAATCCATTTACCTAACTAGTACCTGGAAAAAATTTTGTGGTTTTGTCCTGTATCCAAATTTTCATGATAAGCTGCCCTGATAATAGGTATATTTAACATAGTCATCTACCGGGTGCCCCATTATATTTTGACCTTTTTTAAACGTATATATAACTTTTGAACTAGTTGAGATGATGAAATGCGGTTTACGCCAATGTTCTTCTATTTTTATTTCCTGAGTATCCGTCTTTTTTTGCTCACTTCCGGTTTAACAGGAAATGACATAGCGTATTTCCGGAGATAGGGCAACTTTGTTATTTCAAATGGAACACACTGTATATTTCCACAGTTGCAAAGCTCGTTGTTTCACCTTTCCAAAAAGTTCATAAAAATTATGACTCACAATGTAGATTATGGAAATAAAAGACAACATCACTTATGAATGTCAAATTAGTATATTACAATGTATTTTTGGTAATAAATTTAACCTAAAAACGGTAATGGTTCTTACAAGAACAATATGTAATATAATAGCAAATAAATAAACAATTTTGAATCAAACACATACTTTCCTGTTCTGTTTAATATGTGTGGCGTGTTTATTATGTTTATTTTCATAATAAATAAATATAAAAACCCAATAAACTGCTGGGAACATAAAACATTTTTTCCCAATAAAATAAACCATTTTTATATAACATTAAATCATACATAAAAACAAAGTTTGATGAAAGTTCTTGAAAGTTTGATTAATGACATAAAACTGCCATGTATCGTGTGCATCACAAATGTAGACAACGTAATAAATTTTTTAATAATTTTATTTCATATTAAATGTAAAAGTATGAAAATTTTCTATTAGTTTAATATTTAAATAATATATTTGCAGTACAATGAAAATTTTCAAATAATAGATGAGAGAGCCTTGACACTTGCTGGCAGTGGTTTGCTGAGTTGTGGTCGACCAACTCTACATCCGCACACAATTTATATTTAATTGTCATACATATACAGATACATTAACCACAGCTAGAAGCCGTTACGCTATGAAGGTAATTTATTGAATATTACACATTAAATCAAACAACAATAGAATTGTATCGTGTAGGAAGAAAACTATTCATACATTTAAAAAAACCGCTGCCCAAGGAATCACTTCTTCCACATCCAGATTTTCTGTCCAAGTCACTCACAACGAAAAAATTTTGTATGTGGAAATAATTGTTTATGGAACTTTAATAATATAATATTTGAAATCCTCTACCCCAAAAACCCTTAAAACGATACCCCACATCGGTAGTGGGGTGGGGGTGGTGATAGGGGGTGGTAGTGGAGGTGGATAAAGTAAAAAATTATTTTGAGATTTCTGGTTCTTGTACACACACTAAATCACATTTTTTTTCATCCCCTTTAATAATAGGGTCGGAGTGGTAATGGGGGTGGCTAATGCCAAAATTTTTTTGAGACCTCTTTTGTGTATACTAAATACCAATTTTATAAACTCTTACCTGCATGATTTACCTATTTACCCCAAATTTACCTCAATTTACCCCAATTTACCCCCCAACCCTTCGACGGAATAAGATGAAAATATAATCTAGTTCTAGATCTCGTTAAGGTACATACGTGTACCAAATTTCAAGACAATATCTCAAACGGTTCCAGAGTAAACGTGCGCACAAAAAAAAGTTACAGGCAGACAGACAGACAGACAAAAAATTTTTTTGCTCAAACTTAAAATCCCGACGTTTAATGACATTCTGAGCCTATTTGAACAATAAAAATTTTAAAAAATTTTTTTGTCGTTACTATACTACCATGTGGAAGGAAAAGTAGTATAAGATAAAATAAGTAGAAGGTAGGCAAAAACACCTGTCATTAACCTATTGAAGTACACAGGCCTGCAAAAATAAACTTCTTGAAAATTGTTTTAGATATTTTAGCTGAACTTTACATTTAGTCCAGTCAATGAAAGAGTTTTTGGTACCGCAAGTGGCTTTGCCTTTATAGCAGGTGAATGATTTTTTGGTCATAAGTAGATCGTAATATGTTCTATACTTGAGTAAAATTTGATTCAAATCGGAAACAAAATGAAAAAGTTATAATTCATTTTAAGTGAGTCACACTGTCTATTTAAGGAAATGTATAGATTTCGACAAAATATTACGTTAGTGAATACGTCCAGTGTTGTAAAACAAAGATTGTTTTGTGACTGTGATTTATTAGCAGACCACGGTAAACCGCTTTGATAGAAATACTCAAGGTACATAATTGATTTTTTTTTATTAATTATCGATTTTCGCTGACGAATATCTCGTAAACGATAACACATAGGAATAAAATGAATATAAACATTCTTGTGGGAATTACGTTTAATTTTGCACAGACTACCTTTTTCTGTACGACGCATTGTTTCCGAGTTATAAGCGAAGAATCGAAAAAAGGAACATTTCCACCCTCCTCTCCCCCTGAAGCGGCGGGGCTAGGGGCAGAGACTTTTAGTATGTTTACCTCCTAACTACCCCCAACACATCCCTGAAGAGGAAAATTCTCCCCTCCTAAATGTTCTCTACAATCCCCTTTTGAGCATTCATTGATTGGACTAATTGCTTTTAGTGCTGATTTCAAATATGACCTTCATTTTTATTCCATCAAATAAGATTTTTTTGCAATAAAAGTATTCAAAGTCCATGGTCCGGGAGGTAGCGTCAAATTTAATCACATAATTTCAACAAAGCTCATTTTTTCAGTACAGGTTGTTTTTTCATTGCTTATCGAAGAATCGGGTGTTATCTACTTGAATCGCGGAGATTAAGGGCATGGGAGACTGCGCATCCGGTAAAATAACTTCGTTTTTCGTGCCAATCCAACAAGGCTACCAAAGTTAAATAGTTTATTTATGTAGTATAAATGAAAAAAAAAATGTGTCAGCTGCATAGGGTAAGGAGCGAAGGTTGTCAGCTGCCCTAGTTAATATGTATGAGAAACACGTGAAAATTCGTTATTTCAACAAATCTGAAATTCATTTATATGATAGTTTACGATATAAAAAAACAATTAAAAAGTGTCAGCTGACAATACCATGGGACAAAACCTGTCAGCTAGGCCTTTTAAGTTTACCGCAGCGTGCAGGCGCTCACCGCTCGTGGTATCTTTAATGCCCCAGCTAACGTATTATTTCATTTTTTTCTAACCATCTGATGATCAATTTCAAGTTTCTCTCAACACAAACTAATGAAATACTTACTCTGTTTCACGCCTGTAGAGGTCGTTTTTCTCATATGAAACTTGGAAGAAAATTATATTTGTATGAAATATTAGATAAGCATATTATGCACAAATAGTAACCAAGTATTTTAAAAGTAATACATTTATCGATGCTCAAATGTCAATATTCTGTATTTGAAACAACAGGAGGTATGTTTTTTAATCATAACATTTCTCAACCCGCACCTGAAAACTTGGAAGATAATTACTTCCACATCCAATGGAAGTATAGCAACGACAAAAATTTTTAAAAAAATTTATTTTTCAAATAGGCTTAGAATGTCATGAAACGTCGAGATTTTGTCTGTCTGTAACTTTTTTTTTGCGCACATTTACCCTGGAACCATTTAAGATATTGACTTGAAATTTGGTACACATGTGTACTTTTTCTCTATTCTTATTGGGATGCTCTGCCACATGTATTCTTCTAAACAATGTCTGAAATCTACAAAATAATACAATTAACCAGTATTTTACTGGAAAATAACCTCTACGCCTGTGACTTTTACGTCAAAGGATCAGTTAGAGGGTGGTTTTTTAACAAAAGAGACAGATAGCAAGAAAAGAAAAATTAAAGAAGCGGCTATAATACTATTGAATGAGGATAAATGCGTGTCGAATTGTTCTGTAGATGTTTGCACAACCTGGCTGCCGATGTTAAAAGAAGAACTTAACAAACTCAACATTGTTTAAAATAAAACTATCAATTATATATCAACAGTTCTGTGTAAGCAGTAAGTATCTATGGATACTGAATATAACAAATATATTCTTAAAGCTGTGTATTTAATATACACAGCCCACAAACATTATAATACGCTTTGAGAAAGGAAACAGATTCGTTTTCCGAAACGTCAGCAAAATACGTCATTTTTATATTTTTGTTCTTATTCATTATTTGTCAAAACCACCCTCTAACTGATCCTTTGACGTAAAAGTCACAGGCGTAGAGGTTATTTTCCAGTAAAATACTGGTTAATTGTATTATTTTGTAGATTTCAGACATTGTTTAGAAGAATACATGTGGCAGAGCATCCCAATAAGAATAGAGAAAAATTAAGAAAATGCCACAACCAACGTTTAGACAATATGTGTACTTTAATGAGATCTGGAACTAGATTATATTTTCATCTTGTTCCGTCGAAGTGGTTAG
Organism: Rutpela maculata; assembly: GCA_936432065.2. Lineage (NCBI taxonomy): Eukaryota > Metazoa > Arthropoda > Insecta > Coleoptera > Cerambycidae > Rutpela > Rutpela maculata. The sequence goes on from OW386291.2 coordinate 110,219,540, forward strand.
GGGGTACATGGGGGTAAATTTGGGGTAGATAGGTAAATCAAGCAGGTAAGAGTCCATAAAATTGGTATTTTGTATATACAAGAGCAGCTAATGTTTCAAAAATATTTTTGGCATTAGCCACCACCACCTCATTATTAAAGGGGATAAAAAAAATGTGATTTAGTGTGTGTACAAGGACCTGAAACCTCAAAATATTTTTTTACTTCATCCACCAACACTACTATCCACTACCACCCCACTACCGATGTGGGGTATAGTTTTATGGGTTTTTGTGGTAGATGATTTCAAATATTATATTATTAAAGTTCCATAAACGATTATTTCCACATACAAAATTTGTTCGTTGTGAGTGACTTGGATAGAAAATCTGGATGTGGAAGTAGTGATTCCTGGGGCAGCGGTTTTTTACTATTCTGAAGGAATTTGTTTGTCATATGTACGGTTCTAAAGGAATCAAGAATATTAATCTCGTACGCGTAGCTACTTTCATGAAGGCGTATAATGTCAATCAGAAAGAAGATGTCTTGAAGATTGAGCAGAATTTCGAAGGATCTATGTTACCTCCATGTAAGACATAATTGAAACAGCATTTTTTGCCAATTTCTTATATTGCTCAGTTGTGGAGTCATACACATCTTCATACACTAAGTTTGTCTTTGCCAACTCATTATGGATGGGAAGAACACGATGAAAAGTATATTTTCAAGTGGTTTCAAGGCGATCAATTACCGAAATTTGAAAATATCATAAATGGTATTCTATGCATATAATCTTTTACTTCTACATGAATTCTCTTTTATTCACTCCAATGATTTTCAGTATTTTTCGGCAGATATTTGTGAAGACCAAAATGAGAACGATGACGCTCGAGAATCTGAGGAAAATCTAGAAGATCATACAGATAGCACTTCCAAGGAGGAAGATAATTTAGAAAACAGCAGTGAGAGTGATTCAGATGAGAATTGATTTGTTTTATTCGTATTGAATGTGCCAAAATAATAGAAATATTAAGATTTTTTATATTGATTCTCATTATTTAATCTACTAGTCTCAATCAATGATTGCAATCTAATTCTCTAATATGTATGTCTAATATTTCATACAAATATTACTTTCTTTCAAGTCTCATACGTTAACTGGGGCAATAACGATACCTCGCGTGGTGAGCACCTGGACGCTGCGGTACACTTAAAAGGCCTAGCTGACAGGTTTTGTCCCATGATATTATCAGCTGACACTTTTTAATTTTCTTTTATATCACAAACTATCATATAAGTGAATTTCAGCTTTGTTGAAATGACGAATCACGTGTTTTTCATACATATTGACTAGGGCAGCTGACAACCTTCGCTTCCTACTCTATGCAGCTGACACATTTTTTAAAATTTATATTACATAAATAAACCATTTATAGTTTTGTAGCTTTGTTGGACTGACGCAAAAAACAAAATTATTTTACCAAATGCGCAGCCTCCCACGCTCTTAATCTCCACGGTCGCGTCAGCTGACACAAATTTTAGTTGTTTTTCGAACGAAAACTAACATTAAAAAACAAAGAAGTCGTGTTGAAATGACGCATGAAATATTGACGCTATCTCCCGGACTATAAGATAAGCGTCCGTGCCTTTGCAAACTTTTTGCGTGTGGTTCCTTCCAGTGGTATCTTAGCGTAAGATACTACCACCAAAGTTTTGACCTTGAAAACTTCATAATATCTGGGAAGAAATTTTTTTTCGAAAATCTGAAAAAACATTTTTTTTCTTAATCAAGTGAATCAATTTGTTTGTATTTCACATATATTGTAAATCTACTCAAGACAATTTATTAATGGTGTTTTCAGGAAATCTTTTTATGAAGAAAAAGGAATTGATGCTTTTGAATTTTTTGAAAAATATAAATACGTACTTAGACGTTAGAGACCACCACCATTTTTTAAATTGATTATACACCATAAAATAAGCTATAATATATATTTTTTACAAAACTCTATCAAGGTAACGCAGTCAAATTGGCAAGGATAAAATTACTTGTTTACACCCTCTTAGTAAACACCCTGTATCGTGGGTTCAGAAATTATAACACCAGGGTAACACTAAACAAAATGTATTAACTTACTTACTAATTACAACAAATAAAGAAAAAGAGTATAAACTGGTTAGAAACTCGATATATTAATAAATATTTAAATGAACAACAACTGCTTGTATTACACGTATTGAAAATTTTTTGGAGCAGCCTACGTATTTTTTTGAAATAACGAGATGTACTTTTCCAATACACATATTTTCTACAAAACTCCATCGAAACGGTAATACATAAAAAAAATCATTTATTAATAAGAATACATATGTAATAAAAAACATATTATGCTAATGATATACGATAATATTAGTCGTCTTCATCACTGTCCTCATTTATTGTAACACTGATATCTTCTACGAATAATTCAGACAGTTTTACTGACGGTTTCGGAATATCGTCAAGAAACCTTGCATATGATAAATTCGTGTATAAGTAACAGAAAACTAAGTTAGTTAGTTAGTTAGTTAGTCAGTTAGTTTTCTGTTACTTGCAAGGTTTCTTGACGATGATCAAAACTTTTTGTGGTAGTATCTTACGCAAAGATACATCACTGGAAGGAACCACACGCAAAAATGTTGCAAAGGCCACTTATCTTAACCTGGCATGGCCTTTAAAAAAATTACGCAAAATGAAATTTTTATTAATTAAACTTTTGCGTCAATAAACAATTTTTTAAATTTAGGAGTTTTTAAGTTTTTTGACGCTTGCCTGGGAGTCAACGGTCCCCAGCAAAATGTCCGTCAATTGTATTTTTTGTACTGAACTCAACCCACAGAACTTATTTTTGCACTGACGGATAAAAATAAATCGGTGACCTGCGATTTAAAAAAAAAAATCGATTTTCAGCTGAAAGTGTCCACCCGAGGCGCTCGCACATATACTAGGCGGTTAGCCTTCTTCGAAGCCCCATGTTCATCATACTGACAGAAATAAAAAAGTAATTTTTTTTTAGATACTAATCTATAATAATATTGATATTGAGGTCGGAGTAAAAATAATCAAATACCGAATTCAAATTTTTCACCGATTTCAATATCAATAAGAGATATATAAGGTTCAATTCACTGAGCAACGGTGAAATTTTAGTTCATAATTTTTTGCGATCCTTTTTGAAGGTGGTTTTAATTTTTTTTTTTTTTTTCATTAAAGCTGTTACCAAGAATTTGCTATCTGCTTAATAATTAAATAGCAAAGTGTTGTACATTAATTTATTCCACAATAAACGTGCCTCCTACATTAGAAACTATTAGAATTTGCAGACTGGAGTCATTTTCTCCAACACATTGTGGTCGCTTATATTAGTGATTAATATTTACTTACTAAATCTTTCATATTGGTTGCTCTTGGTTGTCCAGGAATCTTTCCTTGGGAAATGAATCTTCTGAATTCATTATGTTTCTCAAGGATAATTCTTTTATCTTCTTCACTTACTCCACGTTCTGCAAATTGAAAAAAAATTATTGTGTAAAAAATTTTATAAAGAATAAATAAGCAAATCTATTGTATAAACAGTTATTCCCGTTGCTTTATGCCACCATTCATCAAAGTAATAACTAAACGACATTTCGGGACTAGTATAAAAAACCTGAGGATTTGCGTTTGCTTTGAAAGATTTGCTTTATCATTTTCAAACTTACATTGATTTAATCAAACTTACCGACTAGGTTTGAAAAGTAACAGTGAAAGCTGATAGGTGTAATTACTGTAACGTGGTCATTAATATTATCAAATGACGTACATATCTAATTGATTTTCTGTTTTCCCGTAGTCATTAAGTATATACTGGGTACTTTAAAAGTATCTTCATTAAATTTGGTCGATTGTGACGCGGTTTTAGAAAGCCGAGAAAAGATTAAAATGTGGTTATGTTATTTATGATTTTTAGATAGACCTTTTTCAGAAAAAAAAGGGCCGTCTCGCTGGAAAATAATGTTCGGTATTCTATGCGACTTCAAATATAGTAGTACAACGATATATTCAGAAACTAGTCATAGAGTTAACGTGCTGGGAAAAGAAAAAGTAAACCCAATTTAAAATGGACTGATTGTGATTATAGCAAAATTCGTCCAAGTCAGCAAGCTGTCGCAGAAAATCTAGACGACGATACCTCTTCATTTCAATTAAATATGATGTTAAACCCTGACCTGATATGTTTTTTAAAATCGTTTATTTAACGTCGGCCTATTTCCGCAATTACGGTCAATAACAGATGAAAAATGTGTGCCTCTGTTTTCCTGGACGTACAACAGGCATTCGACAAAGTATGGCATCAGGGGCTTTCTTAAAAGTTAAAAATGCAAAGCCAAATCAAGTGTACATTCTACTAAAATCATATCTAACTGATTGCTATTTTCAAGTTAAATCTGAGAATACTTTATTGAATCTACATCATATAAAAGCAGTAGTACCGCAGGGCAGTGTTCTTGGGTCATTTCTTTATTTGATCTTTATTTCAGATATCCCATTGTCAAATTCTACTACAATGACTACTATTGCGGATGACATGGCGATCCTTTCATCAGACTTAAATCCGGATAGAGCATCCGAAAATCTACAATCTCAACTCACTGCAGGATTGGTTAAAGATATGGAAAATCAAAGTCAACAGTGAAAAATCCACTCAAGTCACCTTCACGACGAAACGAAGTACATGCCCTCAAGTCACTATAAATAACACACCGATACCTGCAAAATCTGAAGTCAAATATCTCGGACTACACCTTGATCAAAAGCTTACGTATTAAGGTCAAAAAAACACAAACGTTAGGAATATGGTTAATGGGTAAAAAATCCCAATTATCATCAGGAAATGAAATATTCATATATAAGACTATGTTAAAGCCTATCTGGACCTATGGCATATAACTATGTGGTTGCAGCAACCCATCGAACACCAAACTTTTCAGTCGAAAATGCTTCGAATCATGACAAATGCTCCATGGTATGTATCTAACTAAACCCTCCAAAAAGATATTGGAGTTTCTTTCATAAGCGATGTGATTAGCAGCTATGCCACCAAATATAGGGATAGTCATAACAACCAGCTCGTCAGGGAATTAGCAACACAGCCCTTGATGAACGGAAGATTAAAAAGACAATGGCCAGAAGACCTACCTAGATGAAAACAGGTGGACCACCATTGGATGGTACCCAACTCAAGACAAGCAATGCACACAAACCATTTACCTATTACTCTATAATATAATTAGAGTAGATTGTAAATAAGCAATAAAAGTGAATAAAAATAAATAAATAACCGATGACAGGAGAAGATACCTCCCAGTTTGAAAATTTTGCCGAATCTCTTCTCGTACGAAGACTAGGGATTTTTACTTGCCTAACATCTAATAGACAAGAGACCAACAGCACTAGAAACAGTTACTATATTTGAGAAATAAAAATATGCATATTTTCTGGCAAAAACAGAATAAAAAAATAAGAAAATATTTTGTAACAAAGTAAAATAAAGCAGATTCTAAAAACTTTTAAAGTAGACTATATAATTATAAGCACTGATTTAGCTTTTGCCGGACGTTCTCTCTTTCTCTTTTCTACTACTGTTTCAGGCGGTAGTAATATATACTTAAGTCGAATGGCCATTTCAGCTACTAGCCCAATCAATGAATGCCCAAAAGGGGATTGTAGAGAATATGGAGGAGGGGAGAATATTCCTCTTCTGGGATGTGTTGGGGGTAATTAGGAGGTAAACATATAAAAGTCCCGGTACTTAGCAAATATATTTTTGGTAGTAGTATTACAGTTTTCATGTATTATTTTTGGTGGTTAAGTAATCTTTTGGTAACTAATAACTAAAATTAAAAACATTGATGATTAAAAATTAATTAGGTGCTCATTTAAATTATGCATTAATAAACATACTTCACAACATAAAAATAGAGAACATTACCGGTAATTAACCATATGCAAAAGTTCGGGCTACAGGTCTACAATCAGTTTGCGTGCGCAATAATTACATTGCTTTAATTATAGTTGTACTAACAACGTAAAAAATAGCGTTGCTAATTATTGTTTGGCTTTTAAAATAGACGGAGATATCTACAAAATGCGTCCATTCTTTTTGATTCCCTCATAGAAATTCTCCTATTTTAACGTTAGCAGTTTCAAAGGTTGTTGTGCGGAAAAATGAAACGATAAGTGTTAAAAGTCGACAATAAATGAGGTAAAATTAGACTAATGGAAATAGCTCTGGTGTCAGGTTTTATTGCCAGAATGGGCCACAGATGGAGTATTACACAGATGAAGTATTACATCGAGAAAAAAATATTTGGGAAAATTCCCCAAAATTTTGTGAAAGGAGTAAAAAAAAGGTTTTTGCAAATATCTCCAAAACTATTGTAGTACAGTAATTTGGTGATCTTACTTCGGACTAATTCTACAGCAGATTTAAATTCAAATATTTTAGATAGTTTGATTCAAAATGGGTCAAATATGAAATATTAATTAAACAGTAATAAGGGTGTTTTTTCTTGGGGGTGAATTTCACCCCAACTCAGAAGTTTCGAAAAAAAAAAAAGTGACTATTGGAATGTGTAGGTCGTCAAATTCTACCCCTACGAAGTTATTTTTGCTTTAATATCCACCGAGTTACAGGGTTTTTAAGCAAAAAAACACTGATTTTTCAAAGGTTTTAAGCAAATTACTCAAAGAGGATCCACATTTTCGAAAAAGTTTGTCATACCAAAAAAGTTAGCTTATGAAAAAATAAATATAATCAATGAAATAAAAATTTGTTTAGGCTCATCGTTGCTGAGATACAGTTAATGTTAGGTGCATTTGAACGTAGCCATGAAAAGGTCACGCTCTTCAAACAGTCATTAAAAAAATCGTTTAACATGTACCTTCAACCAAATTAAAGCTTATTCCAGTAGCTTAAAATTTTCTCTTGGCAAAGGACCCCGCACAAACCTTATGGGCTTGAGTTCCCGGTCGATTCGTTTGAATTTTCTGATATGTTGTACTTGACATCCTTCTGATCAAAAGTGAATCAAAAGTGTTCATAGGCCTAAAGTCCGGAAATGAACAGTTTTAGAGATATCAAGAACGCAAGGTCTCAAAAAATGGGATATTTCCATGAACCTTAAGATGGAAAAAAGTGCTCTAAGGTCAGACCATGTTCTTTTTATGTTTTAGGGTCGCTGAATCCAAATCCGGGGTCCGTTAAGCCCCATCACGTCAGGGTTCTATTTACCCCAAATTTACCCCAATTTACCCCCCAACCCTTCGACGGAATAAGATGAAAATATAATCTAGTTCTAGATCTCGTTAAGGTACATACGTGTACCAAATTTCAAGTCAATATCTCAAACGGTTCCAGAGTAAATGTGCGCACAAAAAAAAGTTACAGGCAGACAGACAGACAGACAGACAGAAAAATCTCTTTCGTTCAAACTTAAAATCTCGACGTTTCATGACATTCTGAGCCTATTTGAACAATCAAAATTTAAAAAAAAATTTTTGTCGTTACTATACTTCCACTGGATGTGGAAGTAAAAGTAGTAGAAGATAAAGTACGTAGAAGGTAGGCAAAAACACCTGTCATTAACCTATTGAATTACACAGGCCTGCAAAAATAAACTTCTTGAAAATTGTTTTATATATTTTAGGTGAACTTTGTATAGTCCAGTCGATGAAAGAGTTTTTGGTACCGCAAGTGGCTTTGCCTTTATAGCAGGTGAAAGATTTTTTGGTCATAAGTAGATCGTAATATGTTCTATACTTGAGTAAAATTTGCTGAATCCAAATCCGGGGTCCGTTAAGCCCCATCACGTCAGGGTCAAGGGCATTTGAAGATCAAATTGAGAAAATACCGTCAAAAAATGTGGAAAAATTCATATACATATTCTTGGTGAATCCAAATCCGGGGTCCGTTAAACCCAATCATGTCAGGATCGAGGGCATTTGAAGGTCAAATTCAGAAGAGACCGTCAAAAATCTGAAAAAATTCATATACATATTTTTGGAATATCTGAGTCCGAATCTGATATTTTCTTAACTCCACAAATGTACAACGTCACACCGCAGACAGGTAGCCGACACCACAATCACATAAACTAAGACAGAAGATCGGAGAGCCAATTATCACGAGACCCGGGGGACACTAAACAGCACACAGCAGCCCTAATAACCACGAGACCCGGGGGACCCAAAACAGCAGACAGCAGCCCCAATAACCACGAGACCCGAGGGACACAAAACATCAGACAGTAGCTGCAATAACCACGGTGCATGGTAGCGAGATATGACCTGTGCAAAAGTTGTATGGTTCAGAGGGGGGTTAGCTGATGGCTACCTCAAACTTTGAATTTGATTCTCAAGGTCATTTGAAGGTCAACTTTGGTATTTTAAGTAGGCACCCCCATTTTTCAGATAATTTATTAATTAATTAATAATATTTTTCAGATAAACTATACGTTAGATTCGGTAAAAACGGGATATTCTACGTTTAGTTGTGGCATCATGAGTGGGGTCTAATTCACTCCCTAAATCATGACATGTGATTTTTATTTCCTAATTATTCCATCATCTTATGTTACACATTGTTAGCTTTAGTGCTACCCAACGTGCACCGGCGTGGAGGAAGCTAATCAGATTTTGCGCGTCATGTTGCCCTGAAAAGGGCCGGTTTGATAATTCATTGTATTAATCTAATTAATTGGGTCTCCCGCTGGTAGGCTATTACCAGCATCTTTGATGGTTCTGATCAATACATCGGAAGGATATTATATATTATTTTCGTGACGGGCAAATCCCAAAAACCAGAGGACACTAGCAAGAGCACCCGCCTTACATATACAATAATTGAATAGGTGACATATCATCTATCTCCATTCCATCGTCTTTTTCTTTGTCATTGTTAAGGATATACGCAATTGATAGCATCAAATTCAAGGTCAAGTTTGAGGTAACCATCGGCTAACCCCCTCTGAACCATACAACTTTTGCACAGGTCATATCTCGCTACCATGCACCGTGGTTATTGGAGCTACTGTCTGCTGTTTTGTGTCCCCCGGGTCACGTGGTTATTGGGGCTGCTGTCTGCTGTTTAGTGTCCCCGGGTCTTGTGAGTATTGGCTATCCGGTATTTTGTGTTAGTTTATGTGGTTGTGGTGTAGGCTACCTGTCTGCGGTTGTACACTTATGAAGTTAAGAAAATATCAGATTCGCACTCAGATATCCCAAAAACTTGTATATGATTTTTTTCAGATTTTTGACGGTCTCTTCTGAATTTGACCTCCAAATGCCCTCGACCTTGACGTGATGTTTAACGGATTTGTATTTAGCGACCCCAAAAATATGTATATGAATTTTTTTCAGATTTTTTGACGGTATTTTCTCAATTTGACCTTCAAATGCCCTTGACCCTGACGTGATGGGGCTTAACCGGCCACGGATTTGGATTCAGAGACCCTAAAAACACAAAGAATATGGTCTGACCTCCAGGGCAGAGCACTTTTTTCCATCTTGAAGTTCATGGAAATATCCCATTTTTTGAGACTTTGAGTCATTAATATCTCGAAAACTGTTCATTTCCAAACTTTCTGCCTAGGAACACTTTTGATCAGGAGGGTGTCAAGTACAACATATCAAAAATTCAGACGAATCGACCGGGAACTCAAGCCCACAAGGTTTGTGCGGGGTCCATTTTATATCTGCAAAATCGAAAATGATACAAGGAAGACAAAAGTCAAAATTTTGATTTTTTACATAAAAAAAGTGCTCGTTTTTTGGTTCCAGTGAACTCCAACTAAGAAAAAAAGTTAAAATCGTGTTTTTTGTTTTATATACGCTCAAATTTTTTGACCAAGATGGATGCATTATTTACAGATTTTACACTTAATGTATTTTGAGAGTTTTTGAAAAAATTAATTTTCTTGACTTTAAGGTTAAATAACTTAAGAGGGAAGCATCTTTAGCTGATTGTTACTAGAGACAAAATGTTATGGCAATGACTGAGGAAAATGTTGCTGTTTTTATTTTTTTGATAAAGGTATTAGCTTAGGAGATAGAAGTGTTTGAAATTAACTCTTAACATTTCTTTTTTTAAATTGACGCATTTAAGAAAAACTGACAACCTCTGTACTGTTTTGACCTAACTGACCTTAAAGAGAATTAAGAGACCTTCATAATGCTTTTTTTGATGATTTTTAGCGTTAATTGCAAAGGAGATATGGCCGAAATAAGGAGCAGACCTGGTTTTAACAAATTACGATATTGCTCGTTTGGCGGTAAAACCTCACAATATTTTCAGTTATATAGGAATAATCATAATTACTTCCACATCCATTGGAAGTATAGTAACGACAAAACATTTTTTAAAAATGTTTATTGTTCAGATAGGCTTATAATGTCATGAAACGTCGAGATTTCAAGTTTGAGCGAAAAAAAAATTTCTGCCTGTCTGTCTGTAACTTTTTTTTGTGCGCACGTTTACTCTGGAACCGTTTGAGATATTGACTTGAAAATTGGTACACATATGTACTTTAACGAGATCTGGAACTAGATTCTATTTTCATCTTTTTCCGTTGAAGAGTTGGGGGGTAAATTGGGGTAAATTTGGGGTAAATAGGTAAATCAAGCAGGTAAGAGTTCATAAAATTGGTATTTAGTATATACAAGAGAAGCTAAGGTCTCAAAAAAAAATTTGGCATTAGCCACCATTACCACCCCACCCCATTATTAAAGGGGATGAAAATTGTGATTTAGTATGTGTACAAGAACCAGAAACCTCAAAATATTTTTTTTATTTTATCCACCTCCACTACTACCCCCTATCACCACCCCCACCCCACTACCGATGTGGGGTTGTTGGGGTAGAGGATTTCAAATATTATATTATTAAAGTTCCACAAACAATTATTTCCACATACAAAATGTTTCGTTGTAAGTGACATGGATAGAAAATCTAGATGTGGAAGTAGTGATTCCTTGGGCAGCGGTTTTTTTTAATACTTTTTTGATATTCCCGCACGTTTAATAAGTATTTGAACATTGCATGCATGTATGTACTTGTGTAAATATGTATAAAGATGAAAATGATTCAAACATTGAAGAAGATGAATAATTTTATTAAATATAGTTAATAAAACTATATAGTTAATAAAATTAAAATATATGAATTATTGTTTTGTTAATTTGCTACATTATAACACAAAAACCCGATCCAAATTCATAATCAGCAACCCTCAAAATTATATATAATATTAATTTCATTAATAAATTCCCAGTACTTCTTTTATCCTTATTTTTTAACATTAGAGGTAGTTTATATATAACAATATGCTAAGAAAGTCCTAATTTTTCAAAATAAACAAAAAAATAATTAATTCCATTCCATTTTACCCTTTTCATATGACCATATTGAGGGTGTAACATAAAATTTTTAACTTCTGAGTTCACATTCGTGATCAGCGACTCCAAAAACATAAATAATATAAGTTTGATTAATTTATTCGTAGTACTTCGTTAATTATTGATTTTTTGATTTTAAGCAGTTGGGTGGTTTTCACCCAGGTAAAAGCAGATCTATTCCTTTTCTCGGCCTAAAGTTTAAGAATCCGCAAAAATAAAAAAATTCCAAGCCGTTATAGAATAGTCCGAAGTTTGGGTACTTTTTTATACTGAGTGACTGTACTATTGATCTTAACAATGTATCTACTTGGCAAATTTAAAGATTATTAAATTGTCTTCAATATTTATGGGGATAGAGTTTTAAAAACTATTTTTTGCCTCTTTTGAATGATTCATTTCACGAACTTTTTTGTGATTTACTGAGGGTTCTACAAAAAAATGTTTAATACTGTTTATCAAGTGATGTATATTGTTTTCATTAAAAATAATTTGTTACTTAAATAATCGATTTATTTTATGAAATAGGAGGTTTTTCCGAATTGGTTTAAACAAATAAAATGCTGGAAATTTCTAATTTAGAACAAAGTTTATTAAACTGTGTTTCAAATTGAACTACATTTATTTATCTTTATTACAACGTCTTTAATAGCCATTTAAATGCAGGCTGAACTGCAACTAAAGGTTAATATTAAATATTGTAAAAAAATATTTATAATGGCTAAACAAATAAAATTACTATTTTCTTAAGGTACCTACACTATCTTAATTACGTGATTGCGAAGGGATTTGTTTTCATTTCTGCACTCTGAGAAACACGTGTATTCAAAAATCACCTATTTTTGTTAATGTCAGGTAGTTTAAATTTAATTTTTGCACTTATATTCAATTTAGAGTTATAAACCACAGGTATTAATTGAAACTGATAAAATTATCTTTAAATATCATTTGTGATTTGTCACAATACGATATTTCTGGATGAAGTGATAGCTGTTTAAAGTTGGACAAAAAAAATACAATAATTGCAGAAGTGCGAAATATAGTACTAAATATATAATAAACTAGTCAAGATCCTGCTTCAGAAGCTTCTGATTATTCGTGTAATCCAATGCGATGTTGCAGATTGTGCTCCTTGAAAATTGATGATTGTACAACTGTAAATGACATTTGTATATCCATTATTTTCGAAATTGTAAGATTTTTTTGATTTTATATAATTTTTTGGAATTTTTTCGTTACTTTCAAACTTACTGACTCGAAGTATTTTTATATGTATCAGTTTTCTTTAAAATTTTATTGCGAATAAATTCATTTTTAACCCCCGACCCAAAAAGAGGGATGTTATAAGTTTGACGCGTATGTTTGTATGTCTGTCTGTCTGTCTGTCTGTGGCTTCATATATCTTCAACGGGTGATCCGATTTTGATGCAGTTTTTTTTTATTTGAAAGAGTATTTTGTCGAGAAGGTTTTCGCCATATTAGATTTTGATGTTTGGTCGCCATCTTGATTACAAGCTTTTATTTAACTTGCCTTGTTCTTGTGGGTCAAATCTTGCAACTGAATATTAAAATAGTTATCCCAACCGATTGAGCTTAAATTTTGCATACGCGTTTAGTTTGGATGACAATGCATGGTTAGCTAAGTGACGTCATTCCTAATCTAATATGGCGGAATTCCAAAGATGGCGGACCAGTTATTTTTCATGCACCCCCATGATATGGGTATAAAATGAAAGGATTTGCTGAGAAGAATATGAAAATAAAATGACGTCACACTAAATTCAATATGGCGGACCCAACTGAATTTTAAAAGAGTTATCACCAACCGATTGAGCTGAAATTTTGCATACACGTTTAATTAGGATGACAATGCATGGTTATCTAAGTGACGCCATTCCAAATCCAATATGGTGGACCAGTTATTTTTTATGCACCCCCATGATATGGATATCAAATGAAAGGGTTTGTTGGGAAGAACACGAAAATAAAATGACGTCACATTAAATTCAATATGGCGGACGTCCCAAGATGGCGGACAAAATTTTTTAGTTTTAACACTATAATTTGATCGTATAGTGTATTCGCTCATACGTTGCATTCTAAGAAATGGTGAAGGATTCGGTTCAAACCATAAGTCGACGCAATGAATATACAGTTCTCCAAGAAATTAACTCACCACCAAAAAATAACCAAAAGATTGAAGTTAGTTAATTTTTAACCCCCGACTCAAAAAGAGAGGTGTTATAAGTTGACGTGTATGTTTGTATGTTTGTCTGTCTTCTTCAACGGGTGATCCGATTTTGATGCACTTTTTTTTATTTGAAAGAGTATTTTGTCGAGAAAGTTTTAGGCCATATAAGATTTTGATGTTTGGTCGCCATCTTGAATTCGCCATGAATTTCTCTAAAAATTGTCCGATTGAAGTAAAATTGAAAATGTGCAGACAATTATGGTAGCCGAATATGATTTTGGCCTCATTTTGATTCGGTCATATGAAACTGGTACGATTAGATACATTGATCGGGAGTTTTTAAAATTTTTCAATTTTTTAACCCCCGACCCAAAAAGAGTTTGACTCGTATGTTTGTATGTTTGTCTGTCTGTCTGTCTGTGGCTTTATATCTCTTCAACGGGAGATCCGATTTTGATGCAGTTTTTATTAAAATTAAATATAATACATAAATATATTTATAATAGAACCGGTCTTGTAGACCGTGTGCGACTAGTAGAATACAAAATTGGACCGCCTCGGCTTAAAGGTTAAAAAGTTCTGTGTGGGACTCGTGATATAATAATACGCTATGTTGTATGTTTATGTTTAGTTTAAAAAGTATAAAATAAAATTAAATTACAAATTAAAAAAAAACCCGACACAAACATATCGACTAAATAACTAATATAAAAAAATAACTATACACGACTTTAAAAATTATGAAATAATTTTGATTCCATATACGAACTCTTATGATTTATTTAAATCCAGCTTACATTTTTTTTAGGTCCTCGAGATTTGCTTTCTCATACGCATGAATATGTCGAGGGCTGCTGTAAAGACGAACTACTAAATAGTTATATTCAAAACAGCAGCTCCCGATATATTCATGTGTATCTCGAGGACATAAAGAAAATGTAAGCTGGATTTAAATAAATCATAAGAGTTCGTATATGGAATCAAAATTATTTCATAATTTTTAAAGTTGTGTTAATTTATTTTTTTTATATTAGTTATTTAATCGATATTTTTGTGTGGGTTTTTTTTAAATTTGTAATTTAATTAACTAAGGAGGTTTCCAATTCGACTCGTATGTCAGTTTTCATTTCCACGTTCAGTGGAAGTATTGTAACGCAAGAAAAAAATTTAAAAATTTTTCACTGTTCAAATAGGCTTAGAATGTCATGAAATGTCGAAATTTTAAGTTTGAGAAAAAAAATTTCTGTCTATCGGTTTGTCTGCCTGTAACTTTTTTTGTGCGCGCAATTACTCTGGAACCGTTTAAGATATTGACTTGAAATTTCGTACACGTATGTATTTTAACCAGTTCTGGAACGAGATTATATTTTGATCTTATTCCGTTCAACGGAAACGGGCTAAATTGGAGTATACGGGGGAAATCAAGCAAGTAAAAGTCCATAAAATTGACATTTAGTATATATAAGAGAAATTACGGTCTAAAAAGATTCTGGCATTAGCCACCTCCATTACCACCCCCATCCCATTATTACAAGGGGTGAAAAAAACAAAACTGTGATTCAGTGTATACAAGAACTAAAGTTCTCAATTTTTTTACTTCTCCCACCCCCACTACCACCACTCCCACCCCCATTACTGATGTGGCATATCGTTTTATAGGTTTTTGGGATAGGTGATTTCAAAAATATAAAGTTCTATAAACAATTATTTCCACAAAGAGGAGTACTAATATAGTACCAATATTTTTTTCGTTGAACAGGCGGCGAAAACAAACGTGTTATTAACTGCCCTCAATATTGATATTAAGTAATTATGGACTAATTAACACAGCGACAGTGATAGTGAAATTTTATTTAATAATAATTTTTTGTTATCATTTTTTATAAGGTGACGCAGGCGCAATCTTTTTAAAATTTCGACACGAGTGTTATATCCGGAAATATTTACAGAAAACGCCGAAAAAACTGAATTTTGCAATATAGATTGATCTTATTTATATGAACCAATAGCCGATTTTCTTCAAAATATTTTTCCACATTTCTTCGTTAACGGTAAATTTCAAGAACAACACTGCTAGTTCAAAACATTTTGTTTATATATAATTTAGATAAAATTTGACGTCATTAATAAGGTACGAGTTTTAATCATCCCCAGGTAATTCCAACATGATTGGTGAAAAGGGCATCGAGTGTAATGGTCAAATGTCTTGGTGTCTGTAGAAGCTACTTCATAGGCACTAACAAAGTACTTAAATAAATTGTATGACGCACAGTTAACTGTATGCATATTATTTAATTCTTATTTATATATTCTATTATTAAATAAATAAAATAAATTTAAGTGTTAGTAAATAAACAATATGACACTATATAATTTAGATGGAGATATCATACCATAAGCTGAACACGCAGCGGCACCTAATGGGATCGTATCGAAGAGGAAAACACACAGGCACACGATATATAAAAAGCACTTCATGATTTCGGAAACAATAGAAAACCAATAAAAATGAGAATACAACTTACCTTTTATATGTGCATGCAATTACTCATAAAGTGATAAGCCGATAGTAAGTACAATTATTACCAAGGTAGCCGACCAAGGAGGGATTTGGGGGTCGCGTTACCGCTGTGATAATACCAGTAATACTAGTAATTAATGTATTGAATGAAAACAGAGATTCAAAGATAGTATTTCACATTAATTATAAAACAAAGAATAGGTATGTCTAAATTATTACATATAATGTTATATGAGATTTTTTAAATAGTAATATCGGTCAGTATTTATTGTTTACATTTTATTAAATATATTTATAAAATTTTGAAGCATTCCGTGCCTTCGTGATCAACAACCTACCCATTTGGATACTAAGGATCATGCGGTTATCTCATAAATGGGCTTAGATCTTCAAGTGCCTCGTGAAGCGAGGGTGGTGTGGCGTTATTGACGATTCAAATTAATTTCCTCTCTTCGGTAACACGTGCTGCATGACGTCACGACGGAGATATCTTGTCACATGTCAGGCATCATATACGTTGGACTCTATAGCATAGGTTACTCTCGGCTACGAGCCATAGATTGGCTAGGCAGCCCAGTTACATCCGATGACATGGTGTTGAGGATGCTAGAATCAGAGGAAAACTGGCAACTCTTGGAGGACATGATAACATCAGTCATGAAAATCAAGGAAGTAAACGAACTCGAACCTATAATCGTTTCAACGAAGTTGGGAAGTAAGGAGAGGACATCTCTGCGGAGACAGATCATTTCTAACACCTAACACTAAGATCGATCTGATATTCTGCCGGTAAGCGAAAGCGGTTCCAGGATATGAGGAAACACTGTGGACAGGGAGGGGGGCCATTATTATATCCACACAAAAAAGGTTGCTTTCGAGAAATTTTAAGGTGGGAGGTTTCGTGAACGTAATTCGAGGATTTCTCCTGCATCCCTGAACCGATTGAAAAAATTTTTTGATATTCGTTTAGAGACAGCTTTATAGAATGGTACTAGGCTATTTAAAACTAAAAAAATAAAAAAATTTTTTACTTCAGCGAAAATCAAAAAAAATTTTTTTTGACTTTTCAATAGTCTGGTACCATTCTATAATGTTGTATCTAAAGGCCTATCAAAAAATTTTTTGAATCGGTTCAGGGATGTAAGAGAAATCCTCGAACTACGAAATCATTTTCTTAAGCACGGCACCGGCACCCTTAAACAGTTTTATATTACAATTCTTAGTGTTTTCCTATTTGCTGAATAATAGGTAAATATTATTGGAGTGTTAATTAAATAATATTGCCATATTATTTAACAATCCAACAAGGATAATAGTTGTGTAAATATTAAAGAGAACAGCACACGAAATTTATAAAATAGGATTCGTTGATTTAGAAATTAAAATCGTATTTTTATTTAATAGATATTTATTGATAGGAATAATAATGCGTTAACTATTTCTATATTCTTACCTGCGCTGGTGTAATCTTCTTCTTTGAAATACAAAGATAGCACAACACTGTCCTATGGATATCTGAAGGACGATTTCAACTGATATACAGGACATCCGATGGACGTTCGTTTTTGGTTCAAAGTACATCCAACGGGCAGCCGAGGGACGCCCAAATGTCACAACTTTGAACAATATTTGTACGTCCCTGAGGGATATAAAAAAATATAATGAGTAGGGATCGAACCGCCGCACCGATCTCCTGATTTGTAAGTCAACGCTTTTACTCACTCGGCCACTGAACTTTTATGCTACTATTTACTTAAAGACTGTATAGTTGGAAGTAGGCAACGGCTGGATTTTGCTTGTGGCTGTAATTTATTGTCATTGATCTTTCATTTTAATCTAATGTTATTAAAAATACTTGATACTTGCACTAATAAGCTGCCGGATCTTAGACTATAGCTATTTATTTCAAAATGTAGAAAGTATTTGGATATTTAATAAATGTTTAGTATCAAACAATAGCATTAATAATTTACAAAAAAGGTTAAAATTAAACAAAAACATTGTAAAATTGAAAAAAACAGTTTTGTTAATGTTTTTCTTGTTTTTGTTGGGTAATACCAACATTGACATCGTGTAATTATGACGTTTTAAATCAACGGACAAGAAATGGACGTCCATCTCCTGTCCCTATACGGACATAAAATGTACATACTTCCTGTACATAAAATGGACTTTCAGAGGACGTCCATTCCGTACAATTTCAAAGTAAATCCGATGATAAACGTCCTTTGATCGTCCAAGTTATGTCCATGGACGTCAGTATATTAAATGGACACAAAACGGACGTCCGGCGAACATCGTATGCTATTAGGGAAACTATTGCTCGCCTTTTCTCTATATGCAACTTATTTTGTCAAAGTTTTCTTTTTTTGCATAATTTGGACCTTCCAAATTCATCGGTTATTAAAATTATTTACCATACACTTGGAAAACTGTGATACATTAAACTTCCTGTCTTCTTCCTAACTAAGTTGCACCCATAAATACAACAATTTCTATTACTCCTGGATTCAGCCTTAGGTGCTGCCATAATTTCATAATTCCTTCAAAATCAATGTGAATATGAAAAATAAACACTACTGACCTAAGCTGGACTGATATAGATAAGCAAATATTTTAATATTAAACTTGAAAAGACAAGTTTGCCTTAGGAAAAAAGTATAGGCACATTTTAACACCGGCGTGACGTCAATTTGTAGTTCCAATGTTTGATGCCAGGGGGCGTAACGCTTAGCTGGAATAACGAGGACTCGGTAGCATCAATAGTGAGAGAAGTGAGAAAGCATGAATAGCTCGGTTGAATTAACGTCTCGTGCGCTCCGTGCAGACCAAAAATGCTATCAAAGCAATTAGGTCTGCACTTCTACATAGCTTATCCCTACCTAACCGTTGATCTGGATGGCAGGATGTCAATTGACATTCTACGTAACGGCGGTCAATCCCAACCAAAGCTACCCCAAAGTTTCCGAACAGACCGATGACTACACCCGGGGGTGACACGCTGGTGAAGAAAGAACACTAAGACAGAAGAGCGCCTGAAGATAAAGGCCTTAGTCAGCAAGATCCAATAAGCCAGGACTCGGGGAGGTGGACTGCTCACATTAGTGAGTGGGGTTGATGTAAAGCGAGGGGGCAAGCGCTGGCGAAATTTTGTACACCCAATACCTATTCTAGAAAAATACCCTTGATTTCCCCTTTAATTCCTTGTAATTCCCCTAATTCCTCAAATACCTTTATTTCCTCCTAATACCTTAATATTTTCTAGATTTTCTCGGGAACGGTGCACTTTTTGATAAAAATACCTATATACAAAATTGTTCCTTATAAAATTCTCTATCAAAAATGTCTCTACACTTTTTTCCTAAAATTAATAGTACCGTGGGAAATAAGGCGCACACATAAGGGTTGGCTCCGGTCAACACAATAAATTGTAATCTTTACTATAATCTACTTTATAGTTCAATACTTATCGCTAAAGCAGTAGCTACTAAAATCCGCCTAAAATTATAATAAATTCCTCTGACTCCTATAAAATAACGCGATTTTTGATGAAGCGAGAATATTGTATAGGATTTTTTTCAAATTTGGTGTATTGATATGGGATATAGTTTCCAATTATATAATGTAAAGAACCAAAATGGCCGACTTCCGGTTTCGATTTTACCCCAAACTGGGTTTAAAATACCCGGTTTTTGCGTAAAATCACGCATATTGGCAGCCCTGAACAGTAACAGCGTTTACAGCAAGCTCTAAAATAATGTAGTAACCTTGGGTCGTCTGAGATGTAGTGGGAGAAATTGAAATTTTTTGCATTGTGGTGGTGTATAGATATTTATACTTTTCGCGTAAAGACAACTTTGGAAATAGCCATACGGATATTCAGCGAATTATATGACCTGCGCTGATTACATTTGCGTCTCATTTACCAAAGTACTATTAATTTTAGGAAAAAAGTTTAGAGAAGTTTTTTGTGTGTCTTATAAGGAATAATTCTGTATATAGGTTTTTTTTATGGAAAAATGCACCGTTCCAGAAATAATCTAGAAAACCTCAAAATGGGGGTGGAAACGACGTCCTCTAGGGGATGAAGCACGCAATTTTTGAAACTTTATGAATTTTGTCCAATATTTTACAATTTTAACTGTTATATTATTGGAGTATTACAAGGCATCGTGCAAAGATTTAATAATGAAAAAGCTAGTCATGGAGAAATTGTAGAGGTAGGAGAGCGATTTGTTCTAGCTTTATACAACTCTACCTCCGCAGAGAAAAGTCTAGATGTATACAGATTCATGATTTTTAACAAACTTGTTGGTAAAGCGAACAATACTGTAATATCAAAACTACCAACAACTTCTGCTGCTGCTCGGCAACACTCATATCGCGTTTTTTACCAAATTCAAACATGGAAAAACGTTGCGCTAGAAGCTACTGATTGGGGGTGGAAAAAAGTTAGCGGTATATTAACCCGAGCTATGATAACAAAAGAACCGGCTCCCGAATCTGTTATAACACTGATTTCTTATTCGTGCAAAACAGGTGCAGTTGCAGAAGAGCAGGCATACGTTGCTTCAAAATGTGTTACCATTACTACAGACAAGCATGCATGAATGTCGAATCTATGGAAGACGATGAAGATTATTAACGTAGGTAACCTTTTGATAATTAGTGGATTCGGCCTACAGGGGACATCACACGCCAAGTACTTTACCTCTAGGGTGGCGTGGAAATAAGTACAATATACAATATTCCCGCTTCGTTAAAAATCGCGTTATTTTATAATGGTGAGAGGGTGGAAGTGGTACATTTATTATAATTTCAGGTGAAGTTTAGTAGCTACTGCTTTAGCGTTAAGCATTGAACTTTACAGTAGATTATAGTAAAGATTACAATTTATTGTGTTGACCGGAACCAACCCTCATGTGTGCGCCTTCTTTCCCACGGTACTATTAATTTTAGGAAAAAAAGTGTAGAGACGTTTTTTATAGAGAATTTTAGGAGGAATAATTGGTCAAAAAGTGCACCGTTCCCGAGATAATCTAGAAAACCTCAAAATGGGGGTGAAAACGGCGTCCTTGGGGATGAAACACACTATTTGGGGGTGGGAACTTTTCGGTTTAGTAATTCTTATGCTATCCTTAACATTTCAACCAATTTTCAAAACTTTATGAATTTTGTCCGATATAAATCGTTATATTACTGAACTAGTCCATAGTATCATCGGTAGTTTAATTAAATTAAATATTTTTTCTTTACTAGATATTTTTAGCGCTAATCTCGGCGCAAACGTTTTTACAACACTGACGTCCTTCATATAAGAATTGGTATGTAATTCTTCAAGATAAACATTCCATTTCAATATTTTTACACTCTAATTCCCTCCTAAAACCTTTTATTTCCTCTTAATTCCCTTCTAATACCTCGTAATAATATTTATTTCCTCCAAATTCCCCTGTAATTCCCTTAATACCTAATAATTCCTTCCGAAATACCTTTAATTCCTTCCTAATTCCTCCGATTTGTACACTATTTCCCCTCAGCGGTTGCCCCCTCGATGTAAAGTAAGCTCGCTCTCCCCGTACGAGGCCGGTCCAGGTGTACCGCAATGTACTAGGGTAAAGGGCAATAGTCCTGCCCGACCCTAGACATCCGAGACCATTATCAAAGCCAATATATAATGACGTCTCGTGAGTTTATAAGCCTTGTTGCACTGTAAATTGTTTTACTTTAATTGTATGAAACGAGTAAAAGTTGTAATCAGGTGTTACCGATTACTGGCCTCTTTGATAATATTCTGTTTTTGTTTTCTGCCTTTAAGAGTAGGTGCACCGAGTATATTTTTAACCTGCCAACCCTGCAATTGGTCTAAAATCGAAAATTGAGGTGAGGCCAGATCTTTACCGTTTTAATTCAAGGAACACGAAAAGTGGTCTTTAAAAAAGTTTGTATCTATGTAACGCCGAAATTAGCTGACCCATATAAACGCAATTTGGTACAAGGATAATATTGACCCGAAAAGATTTTGGTTCAGACCGTATGGCGTTGTTCTTTTAGACCATCATCTTTTTATTTTTCAAAATAATATCTCTGATTGATATGATATTCTGATTTTAACGATATATCACACTTCACTCTTTTCCGTTAATTTTCCGTCAAAGAAGAATTGTCTGAGTTTTCGCCAACATTTGGTGGAGAGGTTCCAGCCGCTTCCGATAGCTGACTATTTTTTCATTTAAATTCTTTGAAGATAATAAAATATATATCCGAAATGGCTTATATGTCAGTTTTGGAAATGTATTCAACAGTGGTTAACTAACTATTTACGTAACAAAAAATGAAAAAGCTACTTTTATTACTAGGCGTGAACATTACATTAGAATACAGACGTCAAATAAGTATTACTAAAAGTAATTACTATGATAATATATTACACAAAAATGGAAACACTCCAAAGACTTTCTGGAATATCATAAACCAAAATAGGCAACAAAATAAAAAAATCCTAAATACCGAGTTAAATGTAGAAGACATGAATAATTATTTCATAAACGTAGCTGAAAATATTACACAAAACTTACCTGTAGTAAATAGTGTTTATACAGATTTTTTTTCAAACAATGATATTGAAGCAAATGTACCAAATTTCAAATTTAATGCAGTTAGTATAAATACAGTACGTGATGTAATTAATAAAATGAAAAATAAAAGTAGTAAAGATCACTACAATATGTCAATAAATATAATAAAAAACATTAAAAACCTTATAGTTGTACACCTTACTAGTCTAATCAATCAATGCATTAGCGCAGGTGTTTATCCAGATGTCCTAAAGGTCACAAAGGTGGTACCAATTCATAAAGGAGGTTCTTTAAATAACAATAACTTTCGACCTATCTCTCTTGTTCCTGTATTATCAAAAATTTTCGAAACATGTTTAAAAAATCAAATAACACACCATTTTGAAGATAATAATTTATATTATTGTAAACAATTTGGTTTTCGAGCAAAAATGACCACAAATGACGCAATTATTTACTTAATAGACAAAATTGTCAAAGGAAATGAGAATAGGGATTATGTCGGGGTAACCTTTTGTGACCTTCAAAAGGCTTTTGATTGTGTTTCTCATCAAATTCTAATAGACAAATTAAAACTTTATAAATTTGACATGATCAGCTGCAACTTAATAGAATCATTTCTAAAGCATAGACAGCAGTACATAAGCATAAGTAATACTAACTCGACATCCCAGTACATAAAGAGCGGAGTGCCACAGGGATCGGTCTTAGGACCAACTCTATTTTTAATTTACGTAAATGACCTAAGTAAGTCTGTACCTGATGTTGACTTGGTATTATTTGCAGACGATACCACACTCCTGGTATCAGACAATAAATTGGATGCTGTTCAGAGGCAAATAGATGAAGCTAAGTTAAATGCTTTAGAATGGTTCTCATCAAATAAATTGTCACTAAACGAGCATAAAACTACAAATATGATTTTCAGTCATAGGCCAATTGAAAATTATAATAACCCAGAAAAAGTAAAATTTCTAGGCGTTTTTCTTGACCCAAATCTCAACTGGTTCCACCATGTTGATTACACAGCAAAAAAGATATCAAAAAATATATTCTTGCTAAGAAACTTGAAAAACATTGTAACTTTTAAAATTTTATTAACGGCCTATTACTCGCTAATAGTATCCCATATGACTTATGGTCTGATAAACTGGGCTCATGCCCCGCAAGCTAACAGAATTTTCGGGTTACAAAGGAAAACTCTCACGATAATTACAAATCGTGGATATAGAGAGGATGTAAGAGATAAATTTATTGAGTTGGGAATTTTAACATTTCCGTCATTATACATTTTTCATTGCCTGATATATATTTACAAAAACATAAACCAATATAAAAAACATGAGGATATTCACAAATACAACACGAGAACTCAACATAACTTAGTAATAGATTTTAATAGGCTTAAGTCAAGTGATTGTGGCTTTAATTGTTACGGCCCTAAATTTTTTAATAAAATTCCAAATTGGGTGAAAGCCTTACCAGAGGTGAAATATAAACAGTTAATAAAAAAATTTTTAATAAAAGAATGTTTCTATAGTATACATGAATTTTTAAATTTTAATGGCACTGAAGCCAAAATAATGGACAACAATTTTATATAAATTTTATATAAATTTACAGTATATTTTATTGTGTATATTTGTGTATGTGTACAAATATTTTGTATGTATATTTGAAATATTTTTAATTATTTATGTTATTTTACAATTTATTTATCCTATATTATATATTTTATAAGTGACATTGCATAATATTATGACAATTTCTATATTTCTATATTTGACTTGTGTAAAACTGTATTGTTAAAGCACCAATAAATTTGATTTGATTTGATTTGATTAGTTATCCATAGAGATGGGGCCGAAATGGACAACGTGCCGTTTGTAAAAATACGTTTTTCTTTCGTGCTTCAAAAATGTTTTTCTAATCCTCTTGCAAAATCTTGACGATTAGTTTATATGACATCTTTACCATTCAGTACACCCGTTCCCTGCTTGGGGTATGTCTATAATGTTTCAAAACTAAATTCTGATAGCTCCACATTTTTATGATAAATGTCAACCGTTAGACTCATCTGAAAGTGGCTTATATTACCGTGGAAAACAAATTTTCACATTCGTCCGTCCACTCGTCCGTCCGTTCATTTCAAAGGAAAATTTCTACATCGTGCTCAACAGACTTTTAACCCTCTCTTTCTGTGGGTCATAGACCAAAACGAATTGAACTTCGTCCTAATCAGGTGAAAAGATCAATGCATTCAACAAAAGTAACACTCTTGGCAACTTTTCGAAATCGAACTTTGTACTACCTCGTTTTTGGCACACCCACTCACATTATAACTCTTTTAGGTAAGAGTCTCAGAGAATCGTTTCTTATTGGGTATATATCAAAAGCAGCATTCTTCTTCAAGTTTGAAACTTCTGGATCCAGAACTTTAGACTGCGCATTGATGCGTCACTGAGGACAAACTACTTGTGTATATTGGTAGTGAAAATCATTGTTGCCATCGGTGCTGGATTTGGAAAATAATTGTATCAACATGGAACTAAAACATCATGTTGTAATAGTATATTGCCCAACAACTGCTGAAAAGTGATTATCATACGTGTTGTATACTATACTTTTTCTACGACTGTCTTAAGTTTCCATATTTAAATAAATTCCAGAATCAACTTGAACGTCGAAATATTATCTATAATTTGACTTTTCTAAACCAAGATCGCGAAACAACTTCAATTGTTCTGAATATACTTTTATGGTAGGATAAGGAGAGTGTGCAAAGTATTTTTCACACGCTATGTGAAATAAGTAATTTTCAAACGTAGTTTTCACTGAGTTTTTAAACAGTGGTTAACAAAGCATTCGTAGTAGGAGTAAAAGTGATACTTTTAAGTGAGTCCGGCAATTACAGACGAGTCACAATTAGTGGCTTTTACTCCGAATAAAACATGCTATTTTTTCTTCAAACTTCGATTAGCTATAAAAGAAATAAAAACAAAAAAATCCAGAATTTCACCATCATAAAATACGCATTGCTATGGATATTACTTTTCTGTCGCTCACAGCGTCAGAAAAAGTGCTTTTACCTCCGTTATTAATGGCAACGCATAGCCGTCAAAAAAGTCAAACTTTAATGTCGTGAAATGAGATAAGAAATGCCATGTTTTTCTGGCGTTTGAAGAAAACCAAATTTATATTAAACAAAATTATTTAGTAGGTATGTTTAACTTATCTTATAATGAGTTGCCTCATTTTCATCACTAGAGGTAAAAAGTGACATTCATTATACAACTAGTTATAAAAAGAAATACCTCTCAAAACTGAGATGACATTCAAGAACTTGTTATTTTGCAACAGGATTAGAAAACAGTTATTTATGGAACAACTGTGTAAAGTGAAAATATTTCACGAATTAGAATTTTGTCGCATAAGTTATAACTGAGTAAAAAATGGCACATTACATATGAATTGCATACAATATTCTTTGTTTTACCTAAATGGTTACCAGAAAATAATATATAAATTAAAATATAAACAATCTATTTACGCACTAGGGCGTAAAGTGTTTAGTTAATATACGAGTGCGTGAAGTGAAATAATAAGATAACAAAGCAGTTGCTTAAAAATCGAAATATCGCCATGGCCAGCTTAATTCTATTCTAACCAATCAAAATCTTACGAATGTAACATCAATATTATAAATAATTCAAGCGTTATTAATACAGAACACTGAACAAAAAAATGTTTAATTTTTCGTTTTTTTACTTTACACACTAGCGCTTTAAAGTTTAACTAACTTAACAATACTCACTCAGTGTGTGTAAAGTAAATACTTTTCGCACGGTATGGTGGTGGAAAAAATATTTCTGAAACGCATTTAATGAAACATATGCAATAATATATAAACATCACTATCATAATTAAATATTAAAAATATGAAATGTTTCTAATTTTTATTATCAAATGAATAAAAATTTTAAATTGGTAATTAACTTTGGTATTTCGAACACTACACTAGGCTTCTAGGAAATATCTATCGATCTGTCTATCTATCGGCACTATAAAAAGGCTAAATTTTACTTCCACATCCAGTGGAAACATAGTACCAACAAAAAAAAAATTTGAAAATTTTTAATTGTTCAAATAGGCTTAGAATGTCATGAAACGTCGAGATTTTAAGTTTGAGCGAAAAAAAATGTCTGTCTGTCGATCTGTCTGTCTGTAACTTTTTTATGCGCACGATTACTCTGGAACCGTTTAAGATATTGTCTTGAAATTTGGTACACGTATGTACTTTAACGGGATCTGGAACCAGATTATATTTTCATCTTATTCCGTCGAAGAGTTGGGGAGTAAATTAGGGTAAATGGGAGGTAACTAGGGAAATCAAACAGGTAAGAGTCCATAAAATTGGTATATAGTATATTCAAGAGACAGGGTCTCAAAAATTTTTTTGGCATTAGTCACCATTACCACCCCACCCCATTATTAAAGGGGACGAAAAAAATTGTGATCTAGTGTGTGTACAAGAGCCAAAAACCTCAAAATATTTTTTTTACTTCATCCACCCCCACTACCACTCCTCCCCACAATCGATGTGGGATATCGTTTTACGTATACTTGGATAGAAAATCTGGATGCGGAAGTAGTGATTCCTTGGGCAGCGGTTTTTTAAAAGAATTGCGGAAGATTCAATGAACTTCAAGCTATTATTGTTCTTAATGAAGTCATGAACACTTTCCAGTTAAAGAATATTATTTAGGTATTATGCAAATCACAACTTACACACTTTTTTATTTATTATGAAAATACCTACTTTCTGTATATTGTTGCCCTAATCTGGGCACGCTAATATACTAGTTAAGTAAATACTTTAAAACACTTATTATTGGAGAACCAATCAAAACAACTACTCTCCTAGCTAATACTGACGAAGTATTGAATTACATGATAGGATTCTTAGCATTTTAAAGAAAAAAAATATTGAAAATACTTAAATCATTTATTTACATTTAGTCATTCACACTTTTTTTATTTAATGATTTAAGTATTTTCAATATTTTTTTTTCTTTAAAATGCTAAGAATCCTATCATGTAATTCAATACTTCGTCAGTATTAGCTAGGAGAGTAGTTGTTTTGATTGGTTCTCCAATAATAAGTGTTTTAAAGTATTTACCTAACTAGTATATTAGCGTGCCCAGATTAGGGCAACAATATACAAAAAGTAGGTATTTTCATAATAAATAAAAAAGTGTGTAAGTTGTGATTTGCATAATACCTAAATAATATTCTCTAATCATGATAAAAGCAAATAAATAAAAAATATTTACTTTCCAGTTATTTATGCGTAATGTTTTTCCTTTATTTAAATAGGTGTATTTAAATAAAAGAAAAACATTGCGTATAAATACAGCTTTCGGATGAATTTTTTATGTACCTACGTAGAATAAGAGAGCGAAAAGTTTGTTTTTTCAATGTGTGGCGAATATTAAATTTTATAGGAAATACAGTTTTCTTCATTCTTTCTAATTTACATAATATTTTAACTTATACATACATAATTTGCTACTATTTTAAATAAAATACTATCCAATATTTTATAAATGTTTAATTCTTGTTTTAGTAATTTTCTAATGAGCATTTTCCATTACATTGAAAGTTGAATTTTTACTTTTTCTGCCGCTCACAGCGTCAGAAACAGTACTTTTGCCTCCGTTGTTAACGGCAACGCACAGCCGTCTAAAAAGTCAGTCTTTAATGTCGTGAAATGAGTTAAGAAATGTCATGTCTTTGTGACGTTTGAAGAAAAAATATATTGTTTCAGCATAAATTTGCCATCAGTTAAAGAGCCAACAAAAATTTGTTTGTTTGTCCTTATTTACGATATTGCGTTTTCTTACTTGACAGTTTTACTAAAACCAAAAAATACAGAAATATTACACAGAAGCAAATGCAAATAAATATAGAACTCATAGTACTGGTAATCACCACATAACTACGCGATATCCAAGGACAAATATCAACTGAGAAATTAGGTTACGTGATTCGTGAATACGTGAATCTGTACATCGCTGTAGACAGGCAGGCATCATGGTAGCCTGCATCTGGTTGGTACCCTCAGATCACGTGTTATCTTTCCCCTCGACTGCATGCTTTCAAAGCTTCTAGCAATGAAAGGATAAACCTCTTTGGCATGTCCATCCATCATCGTAATATCGATGCAATGATTTGACATGTTTGTTACCTAGCGGTCCATGTCTCAGAGGCATAAAGAAAGATGGAGAAAACCAAGGCGTTAGCAAGTCTGGAGCAGACTGGCTAAAGTGAATTTATCATCACGGCATTACCAACTTCGGTTTCATTGGCTGTTTGTGCTTTGGTGGGGATTATTCCGGTGAAATTTTAGGACTAAAATTTCAAACTTGTAATACTTAAGAAGCTCAAAGAAATCCTAAAAATATTTAGAGTGCTTGGATTTATAATTATTTTCTATTAAGCAATTAAAAAAATTGTCCATTATTAAATTACAAATACCCCTACAAATTATTTTCAGTGCAACACTGAGTATAATTAGAGGTGAAATAGATTTATCGCGTGTTTGTTTATGTGCGTAAAGTGTGATTCAACTATTTCTTTAAAAGTTTTAGAGAAACGCTTTGGTTAGGTTTAACCCAGAATTATCATTTATTATAAAACCCTTATTTACTTACTGATTTATATAATATTTGTACGTCAATTTAATTGTAAATGAAAACAGGAAATTTCATTGATTAATACAATTTTACGTTTCATTAAAGTTTTCTTTTTATCTGCTTATGATTATTAATCTCTTCTTGCCATTATTGGATATTCATATAATTCTTCCGTCATAATGTCAACGATAATGAATAACAATTAAACGATAAAAATACGAGTAGGAACAAAATTTAGATTGTATTAGTGGTTTAAAATAGTCTCCCGATATTTCTGTGGCTGATAGTACATCCAAAAATAAAGGTAGGTAGGTACTCATTTATATAAAATCATTTACGAAAATAAATAATAAGAGAGTTATACATAGTATCAGTAAATCCTCCTCTTCTGCTTTCATCTTCGTATTCCTAAAACAAATTAGTCCCTTGAGGTAAACCAGCAAAAGGCAAAAAATCCAAAAGTTCTATGACTGGACCACAAGACATCTTCCCCCCGTTTTCGAGGGCGGGGAACACGATGGTGACAATATATCCCGACCTACAACACTTCACCCATTACTTCTAAATCGTAAAAACCGTCCCTTTTTTCGATGCTAGGCTTGCGAGGGCTTGTCCGATCAAGCTTTTTTGTCAATTCGAATAAAATAAGTAAAGATTGACCACAGGTAACCTAACCCACTCCCAGGGGTTGAATCTACGAAGAAAATTCTCTTCAGAGAGACTCATTTTTTAAGCAAAATAACTGTACGTGTAAGGATGGATGTGTTAAGAGATGTGGTTATAAAAAAACTAGGTATTAAATGTAGCTCGTTCTGTAAGAATTGTAAAGGTACCGACTGTAATAATTGCGTGCATGTGCATGTAGACGAATCACTTGATCAGGATGATGATAATCTTGATATACGATATAAATTTAATTAAAGGAATAATAGTGTCTGATGATAATGGTAATAGTGGTAATGATGATGATTCTATGATGGTAATGACGATGAAGATGATAATTACACAGGCCCACAAAAAAAGTTGTCTGCGCCGGGGTACTGACCATATATCTTGTATTTTAAGCCGCTGAACACGAATCTGACCTTAGTTTTTCCCCAGGACGTCAGGTTTTTTTTAACAGCAAATAAATATTAAATATTACGATTCAACAGACTTTTTTCGCTGTTAAGAAAAAAACCGAGGGTGCTGGGGAAAAACTAATGTCAGATTCGTATTCAGCAGCTCAAAATACAGGGGGTAAGTGTGGTCAGTACCCCCGCGCAGACCACTTTTTCGTTGTCACTGTGCCACACTCAGTGTGGCACAAACCCACACAAAAAAGTCATCTGCGCGGGGGTACTGGCCACACCTATCCCTTGTATTTTGAGCAGCTAAACACGAATCTGATCTTAGTTTTTCCTCAGCACGTCAGGTTTTTCTTTTAACAGCAAATAAATACATAAATATTAGACTTTTTCGCTTTAAAAAACACCTGACGTATAGGGGAAAAATTAAGGTCAGATTTGTGTTCAGCGGGTGAAAATACAAGGGATAGGTAAGGTCAATAGGCGCAGACAACTTTTCTGTTTTGTGGGCCTGTGTTATGAATGTAACGAGATGAACTGTGACGTTGAAAGATCTATTAACATAGAATAAGAATTGTATATAATGAATAATGAACCAGATGTAATGAGTGAATAAAAACGAAAGAGAAAAAACAAAAATATCAATATATACCAATCAATTCCCTACAAACCACTGAAGGAAAAGTTTACTTCGTGTAAAGGCTGCTTGAACCTCCGGGTTGGTTGGGCCTCGTCTGATCGAGGATTACTTATTTTATTCGAATTGATCAGGAAAAATCCTATTCGACAAGCCCTCGCAAGCCTAGCATCGGAAAATCGGAAAGGGGTTTTCCCGGTTTAGGGGTAGTGAGTGAAGACTGGGTCGGGAAATATTGTTACCGTCGTGTTATCTGCTCTCAAAACCGTTTTTCAGCTGATTTTCGTTGTTTTTGTGTCACTTCGTTTTTGGGGATGAGGGTAGTTTCAACCCCTATGGGGTGGGTTAGGACACCTGTGGTCAATTTTTACTTATTTCATTCAAATCTTCTAAATTGTACCTGACTTTATGGCAGCAAAATTGTCAGGTAGGTATAATTGATCCTTGCTCAGCACTTTCCTGTCAACTTGAGCAATGGTAATCTAATACAGACTGACACACCGCTGCAACCGGATGTCCAAGGCTCCCTTATCATACCCAAGCTGTAGAACGGTGTGTCAAACTTGTGACCGAAACATCTAAAGAAGTGTGTGGCGCTGACGCAAGAGACAGCTTCATTACGACGATCCTCCTATCAAGAAAATATTATGCCAAAATTTTTTCAAAAATCTGACTTTAAAGTGCACTGTTTCGAATAACAAAATTAGAAATGATGATGAAGTAGGTATATTCACCGTTTGTTTACTAAAAAAATCAACTAGTATGCAAGGCTGAGGAAAATTCTAATGCAACAATACAAACCTATTTTCAACATACCTTCGAAATAAATGTATGGGAAGAAACTCTAAGGAATTGTATGTGGTTTTTGGGAAAACACCTTGCAAGAATTATTAGATAATATTTCATTGTGAAGGAGAACAACCATGTTTTTTATATATGATTGAACACCATTATAACAGAATGTGTAGAAGAGGATTAAGTAACCACTTCCTAATGAATTGGTCGCCTGACCTGACTGACCTGACTCCTTGTGATTTTTCTTTGTGGAGTCATATGAAAGTAAAAATTAATAATGCTCAAATTGACACCATTGAACAATTGAGAGAAAAAATCGATCACGAGTTTACGGTGCTACAGAACGATACAGGAATTTTATAGGATATTCTACGTTCCTTTAAAAAAAACTTAGATTATACATTGTTGAAAATGGAGAATACTTTGAACAATTTTTATAATCGTTAATCAGCAATTTTTTAATTTAAATAGTGTATGTACAGGGTGGTCACACAAACGTTAAAACCATATTTAACTTCGTTATTTTTGAAGTTACGTAAACAAGTTATAAAATAGAAATCATAGAAAGTCACGTGTTTTCCAAAAATTATGTCACAAAAAGAATTGAAAGTCGTATTTCGGAGATACGAACTTTACTTGTGTAGTCTGCAATGGAACATCTCATGTTATATACAGTGTGTCCCAGGATAGATGTAACAAGAGGTGTAATGAACCAGAAGTTTTGGAATTTTGGAATGGTATTTGGGGATTGAGCCCTGCTTGTTGTAAAACAAAAGTATACCAAAAATGACTTGATTTGGTGTTCTACAGGGTGTTTTATAAGCAAAGTTGTAAAAATCATCACTAATAAAGTACCTTTATTTTTCAAAATATGAAAAAATTCCACTAAGAAAAGTTATTTAGAATGCAATTTTATACCTTTATACCAAATTTTAGGAATACAAAATATTTTTCTGAAACTTCCCATTTTTTGCGAATTAAGAGTTGAATTCATATTTAAAGTTGTGTAGTAGCAAATGTTAATCATCTCAAAATGTAGGCTACTGGTAAATAAAAAATTGAATATACGTGATGTAAGAAGGTATAATGTTAATCGAACTAATTGTAAAACAAGAAACAATTACTAACAGAAGATTAATGAGGTTTAAAAATTATAACAAGTAATAAATGTCAAAAACATAACAGATTCACAAACAAATTAATGATCGATCAATACAAAACAATGTTTACAATTTTTTTATTATTCGACGTAGCTACCACCCACATCCACACACATTTCGATCCTTATCCTGAAGTCCTTAAAACTGTTTCGAATATGATCTAACGCTATGGAGTTTACGGCATTTGTAATTCTCTGCTTCAATACTGCTACATCGTTAGGAAGTGGTTCAGCGTAAACCAACTGCTTGAGGCGACTCCATAAAAATAAATCTAATATTGATAGGTCTGGGGATCTCGCCGGCCACTTGATCGGTCCATTCCTGGCAATCCAATTTTCTCCAAAATTTAAATTCAACCACCGATTAACCATTTCTGTGGAGTGGCCAGGGCAACCATCATGATGAAAATGAACTAAAGGCATATCTCTTACAATATTCAAATGTTCTTCAGAAAATCTTTCAAGAAGCTGTAAATAAGTGTGCTGGTTTAACTTTCCCTCAATGAAATAAGGTCCAATAAGTCCAACGTGATAAGAAACGGCACACCACACATTCGCTTTTTTATAATATTGTCTTCTACAATGAATTCTAAAATTTGGATTTTCAGAAGCCCAAAACCGACAATTCTGAGATAAAACAACACCATTGATTGGGAATGTGGATTAATCTGAGAAAATTATAAAATGATGAAAAAATCTCTCTTCCATGATTTTTCTCCAATGGTCAAACAAAAATCCAACCTACGGCCGTCATCTCCCCCTTCAAACGTATGTTTATAATTTGCTTTATATGCCCTAATTTTCCTTGCCTTGTAAATTCTTTGGAGTTCAGACTTGCTAATATTAATCAGCAGATCTCTCTCTCTTAGTGGCATCCTAAGATTTTCTATAACAGAGGCATGAGCTATAATAGCCGAAACATTGTCTTCATCATATGCTTTTATTTTTCTTTTTATGTTAAGAACACTACCAGTAGCCAGAAACTTTTTAATTATTCTCATAGTCTGAGTACGTGACAAAGCAGTGTTTGGAAATTGGAAATTTCAAATTAAATTGGCTTACCACTTCTCTTAACGAGTTTTCACCGCCAATTCCGTAGCATTGCACAATATAAATTTTTTCACGCACTGTGAGTATCATTTTTACTTAATTTTTTATACTTGGTTCTTTAATTTGAAACAGAAATTAAGGATAATATTGACTACGTTTGACAGATATGTTAATAATAAATGATAAAAGTGTATCCACTGCTTTTCTCATAGCCTAGTTTTAGCTTCACAAAAAATAATTTCTATGCAGTTTTAATTGAATGGTTCAAAATAAAATACTAATTTATTGAAAAAATGGGAAGTTTCAAAAAAATAATTTCATATTCCTGAAATTTAGAATAGAGATATAAAATTGCATTCTAAATAACTTTTCTTAGTGGAATTTTTTCATATTTTGAAAAATAAAGGTACTTTATTAGTGGCGATTTTTACAACTTTGCTTATAAAACACCGTGTAGAACACCAAATCAAGTCATTTTTTGTATACTTTTGTTTTACAATAAGCAGGACTCAATCCCCAAATACCATTCCAAAATTCCAAAATTTTTGGTCCATTACATATATCCTGGGACACACTGTATATTTACACCATCTGAAAGGGCGTAAAAAAGCTTGTAGTCATGGTAGTCCGAAAAATATATATCAATCATTGAAATCTTCCATTTTATTTTAAACAAAGTGAAATTAATTACCAACAAATATCTTGACAGAACTAACATATTGTTTACTGTAAATGACATACTTTTGTTTCGAATGGTTAATTTGGTAAATTGTAAATATAGAGTAAATATTACAAAAAATTTGATAAGGTAAATACTATATCTTATATATCATTAAAAAGCATTTTATGACCTTTCAGATAGTGTAAAAATATACGGGGAGTTCCATTACAAAGCTCATACCTCCAAAATGCGACTTTCTATTGTTCTATGATTCTTGGAAAATACATGTGATTTTCTATAACTTTTATTTTCAAATATTTTTGCATAACTCCAAAAATAACGAAGTTAAATGAGGTTCTAAGGTTCGTGAGATCACCCTGTACATAATATTTCAAAGGATTCTTTATGTAAAAGGAATTCTTAATAAAATTTTGTAAACGCACGTTGGTTTGTAAACATAAATTACTTGAGAGCGGCTCGGTTTAACGACATGCAATAAGCCTTTTACCTTTTTTATTTCTAATAATCTGAAAATTATTTTTTTATAAGAATTTTCAGAAATATGTAAAAAATAAAACATTTAGGAGCAAAATATTAACAGCCACTCCCTAGAACTATCCCTCAAGAAGAATAAAGCATTTGACTGATACTGGAAACTTGTGTTCAGACGGACTATATCTAAATTTAAAATATGAATTTTATATTTTCAGGCCGTCGCCACAGTGGGCCAGAATCCGAAAAAGCTGGCGAAAAGTCGAAAAATGGAGTAATGGTTTTGAAAATTTTTACTTGGTTTTTGAGGTCGCTGATTACGAATTTGGTAATAGTCTTTTCAAGAACAAAATGGCGGCTCCAATATGGCGACAATCGTTTAAGAAAAGTTAGTCATTTCAATTGGAAATTGGTATTCGGGGGTTTCCGAGGTCACTGATTACGAATTTGATAATAGTTTCTCTAAGAACGAAATGGCGGCTCCAATATGGCAACAAACGTTTGAGAAAAGTAAGGCATTTTAATTGGAAATTGGTATTCTGGAGTTTTCGAGGCCGCTGAATACGAATTTGGTAATAGTTTTTTCAAAACCAAAATGGCGGGTCCAATATGGCGACAAACATTTGAGAAAAGTCAATCATTTTAATTGAAAATTGGTATTCGGGGGTTTTCGAGGTCGCTGATTATGAATTTCAATTCAAATTTAAAAAATTAAATTAACTAATTAATTTAAATTCAATTTTACATACTTTTAGGCATTTTATAAATTTCAGCCAAAAAATAAATAATTTTTCAATAATTATTTTTGACAACAAAATGCTTTAATTTTATCAAAAATTGTTTATAACACATAAATATTATAAATTGTTACGTTTAAATGGAATTTTTATGCTAAAACAACACTATAAACCAAAGTTAACGCGTCGCTGTATTTTGCACCGTGTCAGAAAAACGATCACAAAAACAATAGTGGCCCCTAGAGGCAGCCAATTTTTACATTTTAAAATTAAAATAGTAATTCGAAGCAGTTACCGAGCGAGGGCCCGTCGTCGCGTCGTACGTATTTTTTCAATTTAAGACCTCGTACTTGACCAAATTATTACTCATTACTTCCAATCCGGGTTGAATCGGGTTCTAAATTTTGTACTATAAATTGAAAAAACTATAAGAAATCGACCAGTAAAAGAATCATGCTTGGAACATGTTGCGCTTTTTTTGTAGCTCAAACAAAAGGTACCCGTTAATTTTTATTTCTTTATCTTTGTAGAACCCCGTTTAACACAATTTTATGACCGAATGTATCACATTTCACAAGCAATAAATGTATGCAAAATAAAATACTTACTTTATAGATTATCTTGCTGAAATTTTACTATGTTTTTGTTGAAATTACACAAATTA
Source organism: Rutpela maculata (assembly GCA_936432065.2). Lineage (NCBI taxonomy): Eukaryota > Metazoa > Arthropoda > Insecta > Coleoptera > Cerambycidae > Rutpela > Rutpela maculata. The sequence continues at coordinate 110,256,236 of OW386291.2, forward strand.
CAGATTACAGGAATATCGAATAGTACGTTCGAATATGACAAGCAACTATTCACAACTGTACGCTAACAGAACGTTGTGTTTCTTAGGGTATATCAGGTAAAAATGGGCAACAAGTTGGAATTTGCGGTAATGAACTGAACATTTGACTACAAAAATATTACTTTAAATACAATTAAACCTCTTTCGAATTTTGGACTTTTGGGCAGCTTTTTCGGATTCTGGCCCACTGTGGCGTCGCGTCGTAAGATATTCCAGAAAAACTGACATTTATTCTCTCCTTTGTTATTCATTTTTGGAAATAATTTTATAAAAAAGAGTATTTTTATTTCTGAATGAACTGTCAGCCACAGAAATATTGTGTATATTATTATTATAATTTATCAGTAGTAAACTTAAGAGTTTGCTAATACTAGTGCAGTTGAATTGATTTTTTTCGGTGACAATATTACAACTTTATTGTTGGTTCTTATGTATTATGATCTCCTGATTACGAAATAAATATTTGTGCCCCAAAATTCATTGTTCATCAAAAGTTATATGCACTTTTTGACGGGCTTTCATGGATTTTCAACTTATATGCTTAGTATATCTTGTACTAGTAATCGGATGGGAATTTTAAAAATACTGGTTTATTTGAAATAAAATTCTTAAAAAATATAAACCTGTCCGATATGTATTGGTCAATCCGCCACCTCGGAAAAAAATAGAAAACACCAAATATGGCCAAAGGAATCAAAATTGAATATCCTTTCTACAAGAAGGAGTAATTTCACCAAAGTTAGCAAAAATAAAACTCATTTGGTCAAATCGATGGGTTTTTGACAAAACATCGTAAGCGACATTATCTTCATTTTTAGCTTTTTTGGTTCTTGTGGTAGCTTACGTTAAACTATGAGAGAAAAATTACATTTACTTATTGACTTGGATAAAATATATCACGCTCCAAACTTACAAATACAAATTAAAGCTTATCGTAAAAAATATCGTGATGAAATAAATGAATCAAAAAGAAAAGCAAATAATGATTATGTACTAAATTCAGGGAATCCTGTGAAGTCTATGTGGGATATTGTAAACGACAACAGACAAATAAAAAATAAACACTCTCTACAAGATGAAGTTAATTTAAATGCGGACGACTTTAACAAGTATTTCACCAATATTGCTCCAGAAATTATACAATATTTACCTGATCCTACCACATCATCTGTAGAATACTTGAGAAATTCTAATATCATCGTAAATAATTTGACATTTAATTTTAGATCAGTAAGCGTTGAGGATGTAATTGAAGCCATGGAAAATGTCAAGCCAAAAAATAGTAAAGACTGTTATGACCTGAACATAAAAATTATTAAATTTCTTAAAAATATTCTAATTGCTCCTTTAGTTAAACTTTTTAATCTCTGTATAAAAAATGGAATATATCCAAGTTGTTTTAAAATTGTTAAAGTTATACCAGTGTTTAAAAAAGGTTCAGTCCAAAACATTAATAATTATAGGCCAATCTCTTTAATACCTGTAATATCAAAATATTTCGAATATTTACTAAAAAATCAAATGACTGATTTTTTTACTCAAAATAATTTAATAAATCCCCAACAATTTGGTTTTCAGCAAGGCAAATCGACTACCTATGCTTTGAATGACTTGGTGGGAGCCATAGTCGAAGGCTTTGAATCAGGGGAATTTGTTGGGGCAGCATTTTGTGACTTGAGCAAGGCCTTTGACTGTGTCTCACACAAGAAGTTAATTGACAAGCTGACATATTATGGTTTTCTACGCGATAGTATCTGTCTAATAAATAGTTACCTCACTGACCGTTACCAAAAAACTTTTTTCAAAAACGAATATTCTAAACTTGATGAGATTGATCACGGTGTACCACAGGGTTCACTACTCGGTCCGATCCTGTTCTTAATCTACATCAACGATCTTCCAATAGCTGGGCTGAGTAGTAACTTTGTGCTATTTGCTGATGACACAACCATAATAGATGTCAATAGAAATTATGAAATTCTTGCACACAATATGGAAATCTCTCAAAACCTAGCCTCTCAGTGGTTTATAGCTAATTCCTTAAAACTAAATGAAGACCAGACTGAAAAAATGATATTTACCTTAAGGCAACAAGAAATAAATAACCCAAAGAAAGTAAAATTTCTAGGAATTATGTTAGACCCAACTTTAAAATGGAATGAACACGTAGATTACACCTGTAGTAAACTAGCTAAAAACCTTTTTCTTCTAAAAAATGTAGCACAAACAACTTCAAAAGAAATAACTATAATGGCCTATCATGCCCTCTTTAACGCTATAATTAGCTACGGAATACTCATATGGGGTCATTCCACTCACTACACGAGAATTTTTAATATGCAGAGAAAAGCCGTCAGAATCCTACTCAGTTTAAATTATAGAGAAGATGTAAAAAATCATTTTATTAGGCTTGGTTTCTTAACAGTTCCGAGTTTATACATTTTCATTGTTTGATTTATGTCAAAATAAACATTCATAAATATGTAAATATTTTTAATATACATACACGAAATAAAAACAATCTATTTATTGAATATCTCAGATTAAAAAAATTAAGACGTGCTACTGATTACTATGGGCTTCTTTTCTATAATAAATTACCTCATTATATTAGATCACTACCATTAAATCAATTTAAAATAAAGATAAAAAAATTTCTTATTTCTAAAGCATTCTACAGCTTGGATGAGTTTAAAAATTATGATCTGTAAATTTCTACTTAATTGTATACAATGTTTGTCTGCAATGTGTGATGATGTTTGTTCGTATATTATAGTTTTTGTTTGAATTTTGTATCTTTTTTGACTTGTGTAATGATTTTATAATCAATAACACCAATAAATTCTATTTCTATTTCTATTTCTATAGGTTCCCAGAAAATCTCGTAAGTGAATTATTTCAATTATTCTGCTGGTATTAGATATTTTAAAACATCGTAACCACCCACTTTTTTAAAAAATAGCCATAAAATATGGTAAGACTATGTCATATATTGGCAGAAAATCGCAAGCACCATGGAGTTGTGTCGGTTACGATACACTTTTAGGCGCTTAAGATAATTTTTCTTTTCTCATAAAACTAAAGGTTAGCCATAGTATTTCGTGCATATATGTACATCTTAAGTGACAAATTTCAAATAAAATATTCCCGACATAACATCTTAAGCAGCAAAATTAAATTAAAAATTTGTATTATCATCAATAACAATGTTGGTATCAATTTGTAATGATGAACAAAATCGTAATACAAATTTTGGTACAGTTGGAACTAAGAAATACAATTATTTTTAAAAAAGGTGGTTCCTGTAAAATTTACGATCTGTCGCTTACGACTTTTTGTCAAAAACCCATCGAAATATAATAAACCAATCCCGGACATCGTGTGTCAAATAGAACTTTCAAAGGTGGCGGACGAAATATAATGTTTAATTCTTCGCCAATTATCAAGGAGGAATTGTACGCCACTTTTTTTTCTTTTCGATTGTACGTTATTTTATGTACTTTTAGGGGATAGAGTTCGTTTTTTTTAATTTTCAAAAAGTGCATTTTTACAATTTTCAAAATTTTTTTTTCTTTGACCCTCTTTTTTTTTCACCCAACTTTCATCGAAACAAAATAAAATATACTATAGAAAGTCTCGTAAAACTTCAAAAATTTTATACAAAATGAAACTTCATCATTTGAAAAGGAAATTTATTAAGCATAAGCATGGTAATAATAATGATATATGAATATATATTCAATAATCAGAACAAACCAGTCAAGACTAGAGTAGTGTTATTTTTGATGGATATGCCGATGAATACAATATAGCACTAAAAATAACGAGCGCATTCGTCGTTTAGAAAAAAATGTTTGAGTAGATATTTCAATCAGTGACATTATGAAATCATCGGTTAGTCAAAAAAAATTCTAGCTAATAGTAAAAATAAGATAGCTTTATAAAATGATTGCGCAAAAAGTTAATAGATAATGACTTTAACGTTAAAATATGCAGAGAAGACGTCGATACTACAATCGTTAAAACTCCTATTGATTTGAAAACCAAAACCGATGAAGTTATAATAGTTCGTGAAGATATTGATCTTTTGGTTATAACAACTCATCTCAGGCGCGCAGCCACGGGGGGGGGGGACACGCCCCCCCCCCCATACCGTCTTCCATGAACCAAAAAATAAAGAAGCATAATCACTATTAGTACAAATAGTCCCTTCAAATTAGGAAATATTTCAGAAAATTTTCCCAAAGTTAAGTATTTGTGTTGTCTAAACATGATTTTTACCCCCCGCAGTTCTAAAAACTACCCTGGTTTTTGAGAAATATATACATAGATATGAATTTTAGCGTTTTTTTCGTCTTTTTCTCTATATTGAGGAAAAACTATGCATTTTGGTGAAAAATATCAAGAGAGCAAAGTAGTAGAGCATTTTGTCCCTACTTTTTTTTTGAATTCCGCTTAGTTTCGCCGCTAGAGGGCGTGAAAGAAATAAATATACATATAGACTATTGCGCGTTTTTTTAGATTTTGAGCCAAAATTATGCATTTTATGAAAAATTACATGAGATCAAAGGTATAGAACATAAAATTCACTATCTCTAGTTCTATTTTTTTTTTTTCATAAAAAAATATATATTTTATGTTCTACAACTTTGATCTCACGTAATTTTTCATAAAAATGCATAATTTTGGCACAAAATCTAAAAAGAAGGGGCAAAAGTCCATATGTCCATATTTCTTTCGTGCCCTCTAGCGGCGAAACTAAGCGGAATTCGAAAAAAAAATGGTAGAGGCATAACTTAGAAGGAAATTTTATGCTCTACAACTTTACTCTCTTGATATTTTTCACCAAAATGCATAGTTTTTCCTCAAAATAGAGAAAAAACGCTAAAATTCATACATAGATATGAATTTTAGCGTTTTTTTTCGTCTTTTTCTCTATATTGAGGAAAAACTATGCATTTTGGTGAAAAATATCAAGAGAGCAAAGTAGTAGAGCATTTTGTCCCTACTTTTTTTTTGAATTCCGCTTAGTTTCGCCGCTAGAGGGCGTGAAAGAAATAAATATACATATAGACTATTGCGCGTTTTTTTAGATTTTGAGCCAAAATTATGCATTTTATGAAAAATTACATGAGATCAAAGGTATAGAACATAAAATTCACTATCTCTAGTTCTATTTTTTTTTTTCATAAAAAAATATATATTTTATGTTCTACAACTTTGATCTCACGTAATTTTTCATAAAAATGCATAATTTTGGCACAAAATCTAAAAAGAAAGGGCAAAAGTCCATATGTCCATATTTCTTTCGTGCCCTCTAGCGGCGAAACTAAGCGGAATTCGAAAAAAAAATGGTAGAGGCATAACTTAGAAGGAAATTTTATGCTCTACAACTTTACTCTCTTGATATTTTTCACCAAAATGCATAGTTTTTCCTCAAAATAGAGAAAAAACGCTAAAATTCATACATATGTATATATTTCTCAAAAACCACCCTTTTTTAGAATTACGGGGGGGTGAAAATCATGATTAGACAAGCCAAATACTTCACTTCTTACAGGTCTCATAACTGTGGGAAGATTTTCCATAAGCAGCAATTTTTTGAGTAATTTGAAGGGACTAAAAGCAGTATCCCAATGTAGGGGTAGCATCTCGCAACCCCATGGGGGTGGTTTTCAAGCACAGTGTCGAACATAGTCTAGTTTCTTCTCAACCCTGTAGGTACGTCGGATCTGATGCAGTTTCTTATCACTTTAACAAAAGTTAGACCTTTCGGGCTTTTTCAGCAGTTATAACTATTTTGGATCGATTTTTTTATAAAAGGGGGCTAGTTTTCGCCCCTTACTGGGGGTGTGTTTCATATCTATTGTATGTATACTGCTTACCTTACTGTTTAACCTTGATTTGTATAATTCGATCTATTAGGATGTGACAACTATTCTCGTAGCTTAATATTCTTTTTACTCCAGTCCAGGGGTGTTTTTTGGCTCTAGCTAAAGATTTTGGGGGTGTACGAATTTTTTTGACCTCGGATTCGGATTCAGCGACCGAAAATACATAGGGATACATGGGTCTGGTTCGCTGGTCTGAACTTTTTTTTTTTGTGGTCTGTGTAATTAGCGAAGAATTAAAAATTTTATTTCGTCCGCCATCTTTGACCGTTCTATTTGACATAAGGTGTCCGGGATACGTGCATTATATTTGACCATAAATGAGTTTTATTTTTGTCAACTTTGGTGAAATTACTCCTTCTTAGAGGAAAGATATTCAATTTTAATTTTTTCGGCTATTCTTGGTGTTTTTTTTTCAAAGATGGCGGATTGACCAATACATATCGTACGGTCTATATTTTTTAAGAATTTTATTCCAAATAAGCCAGTATTTTTAAAATTCCCATGCGATTACTAGTACAAGATATACTAAGCATATAAGTTGAAAATCCGTGAAAGCGAGTCAAAAAGTGCATATAACTTTTGACACGCACAAGGAATATTTGGACACAAATATTTTTTTCGTATCAAGGGGATCATAATACATAACAATCAACAATAAAATTTCAGTTGGAATGTTGTCGCCGAAAAAAATTAAATTAAATTAATTCGACTGTATTATACAGGACAGGAAGTTTTAGATAAATAAAATTTATTGCAATAAAATTTCAGGTGGAATGTTGTCGCCGAAAAAAATTAAATTAAATCAATTCGACTGTACTATACAGGACAGGAAGTCTTAGATAAATAAAACTTATTGACCACATCAAAACATTTTGAATTTCTTAAATGACGTTGAGGTTTTACAGGTTAGTTTTATGCGTAATTGTTGACTGGATAAAGAAACAGTTTAATGTAACTATCCTACCTGTTTATATTTTGCAAGAAATCTATATAAATTTGTGGCTTGGTGCTAAAAGGGCCAATGTCACTTTTTCTTTAAAATGACTTATTGACACCAAAGAACTACATTCGTCGTGATAAGGTATGTTTCGTTTCTAGAAAGCCCAAAGTAGACTTTGGCCGTTTTATCATAATAACTTACACAAATAATAATACTAATATAATTTTCCATAAAAACTTTAAACCTCATTTCCTCAAATTGTAAATTTTTGACATTGGCCCTTTTAACACCAAGCCACAGAAATATATATTGACACAAAGAGGAGATTTAATTCTATAATATCAAGCCGATAGGATTTTTCAGAGTGAGAGGGAAATACGGGTTAATTCTCGGTTTAATATAACTATTTAAAAAATCATAAATAGTTTCAAATACTTTCCATTGCTCTAAGGAAAACAACCATACAGTTTTTTTCATAAATTTTGTATATAGTGAAACGCCATGCTCTAATGATGAAATTGGGAACTATTTTCATTGACAAATTGCAATATTCAAGTATAACATTTACAATAAAATAGATATATAGTAGTATGTTGGTTGAGCATTAGAAATAAAGGTAAAAATTAATAATCATAAAGAACCATAAAAGCTTTAGCGAGTTAGTTTTATTAGATCTTTCGAAATATAAAGGCATGCTCTACGAGTTATCTTATTCAAATTAAAAATAAAATATTAACCGCGACTCTGACTTTTATTTCACACCCATTTCCAACATAGTATTCGTTAGAACAATAGCAAGTACCTAAAATAATTTGAAAGATTATACTATGTTTGGTTTTTTAAACATTTGTAATAAATCGAAAATAAACGCATATTTCCTTTTCACTCTGCAAAATGCTATCCTTAAGTTTCAAATCTGAGCTCGAAGCCCAGCCAAGTTTAACAAATTGCATCGAACCCCAAAGGCTGTAGTACAGTTGCAGAAAATTGCTTTCAATATTGTGTCAGGAGCTGCAGGTGTCATTAAGAGTTCTAGTGTTCCATTGACGCCTCTCATCTATCCACACTCCTCAAGTGGCACCTCGTTGTTCAACCAGTTTTGCAGTTGCAACTAGACTCTACAAGCGTGCTGCTGGGTAGAGCCTCTGGTTGGCGGCAAAGATGGAAGATCTGGCTTCACCTAGTTTGTAGATTTTAAAAATGCTGAGTACCTCAAGTCTTTTTTGCAAGCATGATACATTATAAAACTACCTGTTCACCAGCTTATAACTTTGAAAGTATTAATCCTACGACAAAAATTAATAGGAGCTTTTCTGTAGTAAATTTTGTCTAATTTAATTCAGTATATAGAATAGTTTTCGCTAGGATTGATAGTTACGGAGATATTTGCAAAAAACTTAGAAAAACCACATTTTTTTAACAAGCAAGATATTTTGAGAATGACTTTCAACAAATTAAAATTTAGATCTATTTGTGGTATAGATAATCCCGTCCGAGGATACCCTGTATATGGAAATACGTCATGTTAAACATCAAAAGAAGCATAATTTTGTTATTAGTAAAAAATACTGTAATGTGTTACAACCCCTAGAATGATGTATTTGCACCTACTCGAAAAAGAACCTACCAGAAGATTCCAAAGTGACATCTGGAATTATCGAGAGAATGGTGGCGTCATCACAGAACAATCGAGATCTGTCATTTTTAGGTATAAAAGACCGATCGCATTCTCGGCGAGTAGTTCAGAAGTTCAGAAAGTATAGAAAGTGACGTCAAGAGGAGAAAGAGAAACAAAGTGATAAACATTGTGATTTTAGTCAGTAAAGTGTATTTAAATTAATAATAGTATTGTGAAGTATCCAGTAAATATTTAATAAAGTGTGTTAGTGGACATCTCTTGTTATAATTTTTGGAACCCACGGATTTTGCGAGGGTGGTTTCCTAAGGGTGGAAACACGTTACAATTGGTGTCAGAAAGCGGAATTTTATGACAAGAGGAGCTCTGAAGTTGTGCTGGAGTGTTCGAGAAGTATTCTCGAGGTTTAGTGCTAACACGGAGGACTCATTTACTGGACATTTGTTCGAGGGTTATTTTCGAACAGGAAAATAGTGTTAAGTGCATTTTTGAGACATTGTAGAACATTTTATTAGGACATTAGTGTGATAATTAAATCCTTTGAACTGAGAAGTGATAGAGACACTGAAAAAGACTCATTTAGTGCGTGAAAATTTCTAGAACTTTTCTATTTGGACATTAGTGGAGATTATTAAATTCTCTGAACTGGATAGTGACAAAAGACTCTGGATAAGACTTTTTCGTGCTATTTCGAGATTTGTCTAGAAAGTTCCATTACCGATATTGACGTGACAGTTAAATTTATTTTATTTTAATTTCATCGTATGCTCGTAACAACAAGAAGTATGGCATCCGATAAACAAATACAGGACTTATTCGAACAATTCCAAAAAATGATGGCGCAGCAACGGCAGGAAGACAAAGAAGAACGAATTAAAGAAAATGATGGAAGATCAGGAAACAAGACGTCAGAAAGAAAAAGAGGATGAAGAAAGAAGACGTCAGAAAGAAAAAGAGGATGAAGAAACAAGACGTCAGAAAGAAAAAGAGGATGAAGAAGCAAGACGTCAGAAAGAAAAAGAGGAACAAGAAAGACGACGTCAAGAGGAGAAAGAGGAACAAGAAAGACGACATCAAGAGGAAAAAGAGGAACAGGAAAGACGCCAAGAAGAATTAAGGAAAATTCTGAATGAACAAATGAAAATGCAGAAAGAATTAAAGAGTCAAGTCAAAGAAGAGATAAACAAGGTAGAAGAAAAAGTAGGTGAAGTCGAGACAGAAGTCAGTCAAGTAAAAGGAGAAATAACTGAAGTTAAAGAGAAAGTAAACAAGTTCGAAGAAGAAGTCAAAGGAGAAATAGACCGGCTTAAACGACAGTTGAGAGATAGAGGAAGCCAGCAGGTGGTATCATCAGGACAGCGACTAAAACCTCCTTCTTTTGATGGCCAAAGTTCCTGGACGATGCACAAGAGGCAGTTTGAGGCAGCAGCGTGTGCCAACAACTGGGATAACGAGGAAAAGGCCATGGCATTAGTTCTGGCGATAAGGGGCCAGGCCTCAGAATTACTTCAGACTATCCCAGTGGAGAAACAAAGGGACTTTAAAGTCTTGGAAGCTGCATTAGACTTGAGGTATGGCGATCAACACCTTGCCCAATTATACCAGACTCAGCTGAAATCCCGGATGCAAAAAGCTGGGGAAAGTTTACAAGAATTTGAGGCTGCGATAGAGAGACTGGCACACCTGGCGTATCCGAGTGCACCTAAAGAATTCCAGGAACAATTAGCCGTGGGGGCCTTTTTAGATGGTATAAGGGACGAAGAGGTCAGGCGAGTTCTGAGGCTGACGAGACACCAAAGTAGTAGCGAAGCTTTGGTGCGTGCACTCGAAGTAGAAGCCGCTTACAGGGATACTCCAAGGTCGAGAGTGCGAGCTGTGACTCTCGAAGAATCGCAACCAGAAATGAACCAGAACCCCTTGCTGACTGAGATGCAGAAAATATTCACCAAATTATGCGATAAATTGGATGGCCTCGGAAAGCAGGAAAAACAACAAAATAAAGGAAAGCCGAGCGGAGGTATTAAATGTTTCAACTGCGGCAAGGTGGGACATATGAAACGAGACTGTCGACAGCAGAACTCGGAGAGTCGAGTAAATGCTGTGAATGTTGAAGAGAAGCAGGAAAACTAAAGATAGCCAGCACCAAGGGGGCTGTGCTGGCTAGGGAATGCGGTGCCCCCAGAGAAATAAAGATTTCCCAGCTCCAAAGAATTCCAAGCAGTCTGTTGTTGCAAGGATATGTGAATGGAAGAAAATGCGTGTTTACTATTGATACCGGTGCTACGTCATCAATAGTGCGGCCAGGGTTTATATCAGGCTTGCAGATTGACAATAAGCGAAATGGAGTAATCATTCGGACAGCCACGGGGGACAGGGCTGCGGTCCATGGAGAAATCAACTTGGAACTGCAGGTTGGACGGTTGAGGTTCAATTACAAGGTCATTGTGGCTGACATTATGGATGATTTCATTTTGGGTCTGGACATCATGGGAGAGCAGGGATTTATTGTTGACGTAGGGGAGCGAGTCTTAAAAATTGGAAATGAGGAATTTATTCTGGCAACCGCAGACGACCAATTCCATAAAGCAAGGTTGTTAACAACACAAACAATCAAGATTCCTGCTCATTCAGAACAAATGATTGATGTTGCCTTAGAAGGAAATCCTGGAGGGTACCGTGTTGGCCTAGTTGAAGATGACGAATCGATTAAGTCCCTACCCAATATTATTGTGGCGAGAACTTTAACCCGGACTAAAGACAAAATCCCAATTAGAGTCGTTAATTTAAATTCCCACTCGGTGACAATTAAGGAAGGCAAACCGATTGGCTCCTATGAACCGGTCACATGGGTAGCGAGGTGCGAGGAAGAAACAGAGGGAAGTTCATCTATGAAAGTAGACCAGGAAGTTTTGACCTTGTTGAGTACCCAGTTGGAGCATTTATCTGAGGATGAACGAAGGGAGGCAATCAAGTTCCTGGAAAAGGAAAGTTCAGTATTTGCCAAGAATACAGAGGCCCTTACAAAAACAGACATAGTCCAGCATCGGATAAATACTGGCGACTCACCCGCTATTCGACAACCACCTAGGAGGCTTCCATTAGCAAAACAAGAAGATGCCTCGGCAATGATAGACAAGATGCTACAAGATGGAGTCATTGAGGAGTCGACGAGTCCCTGGTCATCGCCAGTAGTTTTGGTTGCCAAGAAGGATGGAACATTAAGATTTTGTGTCGATTATCGAAAATTAAACGATGTCACGAAGAAAGACAGTTACCCATTACCACGAATTGACGACACGTTAACCACGTTGGCAGGCTCACGATGGTTTTCTACGTTAGACCTTAGGAGTGGATACTGGCAAGTGGGGCTTCATCCTGATGATAAAGAAAAGACAGCGTTTTCAGCAGGCAGTGGTCTTTTATCAATTTACCGTGATGCCTTTTGGACTTTGCAATGCGCCAGCTACCTTTGAAAGACTGATGGAGTTCGTGCTGCGAGGGCTAACCTGGAGGACGTGCCTGGTTTACCTTGACGACGTGCTTGTTATGGGACAGGACTTTACAGAACATTTGAAAAATCTTCAAGAAGTATTTGGGCGAGTCAGGAATGCCCATCTGAAGTTGAACCCGAAGAAGTGCCTGCTATTCCAGAAAGAAGTCAAATTTCTTGGTCACGTGGTGTCTTCGGATGGAATACAAACAGACCCCGACAAAATTTCTGCTGTACGAGATTGGCCAAGACCATCTAACGTTCATGAAGTACGGAGCTTCCTTGGCCTCTGCACTTATTATAGGCGCTTTGTGGAAGGGTTTGCAGAAATTGCGAAGCCATTACACCGGCTGACAGAAGAGAAAGTGCAGTACCAATGGACACCGGAATGTGAAACGGCATGGAGAAAATTGAAGGCAGCTCTATGCACTGGTCCTGTGCTAGCGTACCCACAACGGGAAGGACTTTTTATTTTAGACACGGATGCCAGCAATTCTTCGGTCGGTTGTGTACTGTCCCAAATCCAGAATGGGCAGGAAAGAGTGATCGAATATTTCAGCAAGGTGCTGTCCAAACCGGAAAGAAATTATTGTGTAACCCGGAAAGAATTACTGGCCATCGTTAAATCAGTGGACCATTTTCATAAATATCTTTATGGAAGACATTTTAAGATTCGCACCGACCATGCTGCATTAAAATGGCTGTTGCAGTTGAAAATCCCAAGGTCAACTGGCTCGTTGGATAGAACGGCTGCAACAGTATGATTTCAAAATCGAACATCGACCTGGAAGATCTCATAAGAACGCAGACGCTTTATCTAGAAGACCATGCAAGGAAGATTGCAAGCACTGCCACCACGTTGAGAAATTTCAGGGTACGGTGGCCGTCAACACTATTAAAATAGAGGTTCCGGATGATTGGACAACTGAAGACAAGAACAACCTTAGACAAGAACAACTGAATGACACAGAGATTGGGGTTATATTGAGAGCAAAAGAGAAAGGAATTCGACCAGCGTGGAAGGATGTTTCGGACAAGGCAGTTGGATTGAAGGCTTTGTGGACCCAATGGGATTCACTCAAAGTTATGAACGGGCTGCTAAAGAGAGCTTGGGAAAGCCCGGATGGCAAGGAAATTGTTATGCGTCTAGTGATTCCCAGGTGTCCAGTACCGAAAGTACTTCAGGAAGTGCATAATGGAGCATCCGGTGGACACTTCGGCGTTAATAAGACCCTGAATAAAGTACGAGAACGATTTTATTGGGTAAATAGTCGTCAGGATGTGGAAGCTTGGTGTCGCAATTGCAAAATTTGTGCAGCAAGTAAGGGACCGCAGACTAGAAGTAGGGGTGCAATGAAACAATATAACGTCGGAGCTCCTTTCGAGAGGATTGCGATCGATATAGCCGGCCCATTCCCAGTAACCAAGGACGGTAACAAGTATATACTGGTTGCCATGGACTATTTTAGTAAGTGGCCAGAGGCCTATGCATTTCCAAACCAAGAAGCAGTCACTGTTGCCAAAGTCTTGGTAGATAATGTGATATGTCGGTTTGGTGTACCCCTGGAGCTGCACTCAGATCAAGGGAGGAACTTTGAGTCAGGGGTGTTTCAGCAAATCTGCAAGTTATTGGGGATACACAAAACACGGACAACAGCCCTTCACCCGCAATCAGATGGAATGGTGGAACGACATAACAAGACCATGAAAGAACATCTCTCTAAAGTGGTTCATAAGAATCAACGTGATTGGGATCTCCACATACCGTTCTTCCTCATGGCATACAGAGCTGCTATCCACGAGTCTACGAAACAAACACCAGCCCGTGTAGTATTTGGACATGAGATCAGACTGCCATGTGATTTGATTTTCGGAACACCAGGCGGAGAACAGCTTCCTGTGAACAGCTATGTGGATGAAATGAGTGAACGGCTAAGAAATGTTCATGAGCTGGTTAGAGACCAAATCACCATAGCCAGTGACCGAATGAAGGCTCGATACGTAAGGGTAGTTCAGAAGGGTTCAAGGCAGGCAGGTTCAAGGCAGGAGATCTGGTTTGGCTGTATAACCCACAGCGAAAGAAAGGGAAGTCACCGAAACTTCAACCTCCTTGGGAAGGACCTTATACTGTTATTACCCGAATTAATGATGTCGTCTATCGGATTCAACGAAACAAAAAGTCCAAGATGAAGATCGTACACTTGGATAGACTGGCGAAGTACGTGAAAGAGGCTGAACTGCCTGACCGGGACGTTCAGGCTTAAGGAGGGGGCAGTGTAATGTGTTACAACCCCTAGAATGATGTATTTGCACCTACTCGAAAAAGAACCTACCAGAAGATTCCAAAGTGACATCTGGAATTATCGAGAGAATGGTGGCGTCATCACAGAACAATCGAGATCTGTCATTTTTAGGTATAAAAGACCGATCGCATTCTCGGCGAGTAGTTCAGAAGTTCAGAAAGTATAGAAAGTGAGGTTAAGAGTTCAAAGAGAAACAAAGTGATAAACATTGTGATTTTAGTCAGTAAAGTGTATTTAAATTAATAATAGTATTGTGAAGTATCCAGTAAATATTTAATAAAGTGTGTTAGTGGACATCTCTTGTTATAATTTTTGGAACCCACGGATTTTGCGAGGGTGGTTTCCTAAGGGTGGAAACACGTTACAATACTCTTGTAAAATTTTGACACATCTAATGGTACTCAAGATAATTTTAACATTAAAGAACAGCTAATTTTCAGCCATTTTTTTGATATGGCTGAGAGTGGATTCGTGGGAACTCGACAGATTATTGTGTCTGGGACAATTCTGAACGTCCATACCAAAATTCAGCTTTATACTGAACGAAGTTCACCACGCAAATTGTTGGTTTTTATGGTGTATACATACCTATAAAAAACACTCTACAGGTCGCCTTCCTTGATGAATTCATCTGATTTTGTTAAATTATCTTCGTCTAATAGAACCCTATTGAGATTCGTTATTGTCACTATGTCAACCTTGTAGATACATTGTTATAAGCAATTATTTAACAAATACTTGCACGCACTAACATCAACGTAAGTCAATCTAGAAAACTAGTTTTCCTGCGAATACATTTCAAGAAACCGATTCATTATCGTAATAGAATTATTATAAATTATAAATAAATAATAATAATAGGAGTCTACTGTTGCATTTTATTAATAACAATTATTATTAACTGTTGCAAACAATTTTCAAATGGAAATAGAAAAAAAAATAAGAATTATGATTTTAATTTTTTATATTCATAATTTTTGTTTTGTTTTGGCCAATTAACAAACTAAAAGTGATTTTTGTGGGAGTCAGGAACACGGGTTTAGACCGTCGTGAGACAGGTTAGTATTACTACTAATGAGTCGTTGTTGCGATAGTAATCCTGCTCAGTACAAGAGGAACAGCAAGTTTGGACATTTGGTTCACGCACTCGCTAGAACGGGCGGTGGTGCGAAGCTACCATCCATGGGATTATGCCTGAATTCCTCTAAGGCCGTATACTTTCTAGTCAAGACAATCCAAATTTGGCATACATATAAGAAATGCACTCAAAATAAAGAAAAAATGTATATACTAGATAAAACAGTGTTTTCTTTCCGTTGTCTCCAGTTATTTCAATAAATATGATTACTCACCATCTGTATTTCTGTTTTAGTTTTGACTTACTCTGCTTTTCAATTTTCTGTAGCAGATTAAAATGCTGATACATGCATATGAATTAAAATGTTCGTCTAAATATTTTCGTTCTGAACGCCTGACAAAAAATGAAAGTCAACGCCTATGATGTAAAGTGTTTACTGTTCTCCATTAAGTCGTTAAAGATAACATCCCATTTCGTTGTTAAATTTATAATTATCCTCATGTAAAAAGGGTTGTTCGATACGTAAAAGTTTGAAAGTGAACATAAAATAACAAATTGTACACTACCGACTTAATGTTTAAATCAAGTAAAATATTAAAGACTACCAAGATATGAAATTTACACGTTGCCGCAGTAAACTGTGCACTGCTTTTGTTAAAGATTTTGACAAAGTCAACCATGGCATTCTACTGGCAAAACAAGGCAGAGAGGTTTGGTTTTTCGAGCAATTTGTTGAAATTGCACTCAATTTATTTTATGAAACAAAAACAATATGTAGTGTGTAATCTACATATTTATGATGTTGATGATTCTTTTTTAAAAATAAAGCTCTTTATTCACAGATGTGTCGTCACTAATTTTTGTTTTCTTTAATTATTATTTTCATACATAAAAACGAAATAGAAGTTGAAATAAATAAAGGATTCTCAGTGCTCGAACTATACATACTGGTGGCCCCTACTACATTAAACTGATCATGTAGAGGCCGCAGATGACCGGAGAAATCCGAGTAAATTAGTCAAAGCCAGCGATTGCCAGCGTGTGTGTATCGCATATCGCATATTTAGTCGAAAACGATTTCAAATTAATTTTCACTTTTGTTTTGTTCATTTCTAAGATAAAGCATTTTTTGGAGAATATCTCCTCATCGTGAAACGACGTGTTATTCTCATTCTACGTGACCGCAATTGTTTATTTGTTAATCTGCTTATTTTTTAATATTATGAAGGTGTTTTTTTGTTTGTGACGCATCTTATACACAGCCCATTTAGCCTAGGAAATAGCGTGCAAATTCGACGACGAATGGTTACCGTCTGCCAGTCGGCAATCGAAGAGACCATATAAGTACAAAAATTTTTTCTCTCTGGAACTTTTTGGTATGGTGGGGGGCATTTATTTTCTACTCGAATGATTATCGATATCTGTCCGCATAGGTAGTTAGTATATGTACTTCACATACCCCAATTACGTTGGCAGACGGTCGGCGCGCGCGTTAACCGGAAACTAAAAATTTCAGGTTAACGCGCGCACCGATAGGAAGTTTCGTCTGCCAGCGTAATTGGGGTATGTGAAGTACATATACTGACTACCTATGCGGACAGATATCGATAATCATTCGATTAAAAAATAAATGATGATAATTATTGCACTAATATAATTTTATTTTCTTAATTTAGGGCCGGTTTATCAATACAAAGTTAGGTTAGTTTGCTCCGTGATAAACGCCAGCTCCAGGATAAAGTGTTTATCAAGTCGGGTTAAAAGTAACCATGGGCTAAAGTCGAGTAGTAATAAGTCTTTCGGTTGCTGGAGATTGCTATATATGGGATATGCTAATTCTTTCTATACATCTATAATAATATTAAAAATCCATGATAAATGAATATATATTCAGTTCTTGGTTATACAAATAAACATTTTAACATTGTATAAATTAACTATTGGTACTTCAAAATATATTATCTTGTTATTCTGATATTTTTGTTTTCTTCTTTCTTTTTACATGGTTACGCTGCTAGACCTCCAGTGTGGGCGAGTCGCACATATCTTTTACTAAAGTAAACGAGTCGCTACATATACCCCTTCCGTTAAAAGAACAATCAATCAATCAAAGTATCAATGGCGAAACGTACCTTCTTAACAGGTTTTACAGTGACATCGCATTTGTCTGACAGTAAATATGCTGGTTTAATTTTATCAATATTTACTGTGACAGTTTTAGTTCCTTTAACAAAAGTAATTAATTTGTCTGTACGGGACAACACTTTAAACGGCGCATCATACAGTGGAGTAAAAGATTTCTTAAAACGTTCTTTCCGAACGAAAACAAAATTACAAGTCAAGATGTCTGAATTGACGAATGATTTGTAATTAACATGGTGAAAAGGTGGAATGAACGTTATATTATCAAAAGGAGTACGTAATTTATTAATAAAACAAGGAATATCCGTACTGGTATATGATTTAATAAAAAATTCACCAGGTATTCATAAAGTTTGACCAAAAACGAGTTCTGCAGAGGAACATTGCAAATCGTCTTTAGGGATGGTCCTGAGAGCTAATAGTATAATAGGAAGTTCCCAATTTGGTGTAGAAGTTTTAGCTCTCAGAGCAGTTTTAAGAGATTTATTGAACCTTTCAATCATTTCGTTCGAGGAAGGATGATATGGTGTCGTACGAATTCTATGAAATCCCAAAAATTTTGAAAATTCATTAAATAGTTTAGATTCAAATTGAACGCCCTGATCCGTTGTCACTGTGACAGGAACACCGAATCGGCAAATATAATTCTGAAATAACGTACGTGCTACAGTTTCTGCAGTAATATCCTTGAGTGGATAAGCTTCGGGCCATCTAGTAAAACGTTCGATCACAGTAAGAATATAAGAACAACCTTTTAGGTATATCGAAGTTAGCAATCGGACTCCTCGTATGTCTTGTCACTTTACTAGTTTGACAACTAATGCAAGTTTTTGCCCAGAGATTACAATCTGAAGACATTTTGGGCCAAAAATAATTTTTAGAAACTAACGTTCTAGTCGTTTTGATACCAGGGTGAGATAAACCATGGAAAATATCAAAAATTGTCCGTCTATAAACGATAGGAACATATGGACGAAGTTTAGGGCGGGAAACGTCACACCAAATAAACTTGTCAGAATGTGGAATTTTAATTTTCTTTAAAATGAAGGTATTCTTTATGTTTGATGAAGTATCTGATAATAAAAATTTAAGGTCAGAATCATCTTTCTGAGCTTCGCTCAATAAATTTAAGTCAAAGTTAATATCAACTAGGTTAGACTTTTGGGTAACAATTGGGGAAATATATTGTTGTAAAGCAGACGTATCATGCTCACGTGATAAGGTGTCTGCAACAATGTTATTTTTCCCTTTGATATGTCGGATTTCACATGCAAATTGAGCAATGATTCTAGATGTCTAATTTGCCTGCGAGATCTTTCAGTTTTAGTGAATAATGCTTTGACCAAAGGTTTATGGTCAGTAAAGCAAATAAATGTGCGACTTACTAGTAAAAATCTGGAATGTTTAATCGCTGTAAATAAAGAAAGAAGTTCCTTGTCAAAGGAACTGTATTTTGCCTGTGCCAAAGTAAGTTTTCGTGAGAAGAAGGCTAATGGAGCAAGTACACCTTCGTCATCGCGCTGTTCAAGAACTGCCCCCATAGACACATTTGAACAATCAACTGTCAGCGATCAAAACGAGCTATCATCACAACGTGGATGTGCTAAAAAGGTTGCACCAGCTATAGCAGCTTTGGCTTTGGAAAAACTGTCAATACAGTCGGCAGGCCAATCATTTATTATTTTAACTTTATCATGCAGTAATCTAGTACAAAGTGCATGTAAAGGAATTAAGATTTCAGCAAAAGAAGGTATGAAACGATGATAAAAGTTAACCATATCTATGAAACGCTGAAGTTGTTTGACTGTAGTAGGTAACGGAAAATTATTTATGACATCAATACGTTCAGAAGAAGGTAAAATACCGGCTGAAGAAATATTGTGACCTAAAAATGTCAAATGACTGACACCTAATATGCATTTTGACGGTTTAATATTTATGCCGTACAATTCTAACCTCTGAAAAACAAGTTTCAAGTGTTTTAAATGTTCCGAACTAGATTTACTTGCAAGGTATACGTGAACATTTTCGGGGTCACCAATTTATAGATGGGATATGCTAATTCTTTCTATACATCTATAATAATATTAAAAATCCATGATAAATGAATATATATTCAGTTCTTGGTTATACAAATAAACATTTTAACATTGTATACATTAAATATTAGTACTTCAAAATACATTATCTTGTTATTCTGATATTTTTGTTTTCTTCTTTCTTTTTACTTGGTTACGCTGCTAGACTTCCAGTGTGGGCGAGTCGCACATATCTTTTACTAAAGTAAACGAGTCGCTACAATTGCATTTGATTGCATTTTGCGCCAAGAAGCTTCTTTGCCCCTCCAAAATACTGTATCAGTTTTTTTTTATTCTATGACGTGTTTATGTTTATTTTCTATTTTAATTAATAGCAACCGCTCTTCTGATGAAAAATTGTGGATCTCTACCTACCTTTGTTTTCCTAGAATAAAAATTTAACTATCAACATCGACCAGAAAATATTCTAGTTATATTATAATTGTTTTGTTATTGCTCGTTGCTGTCACTGTCAGATGATTTTTCAACTTATTTGGGCTTTGGATACTGGGCTATAGCTTTGCATAAATTATGCCCACGGATTAAAGCTTCAACAAACACCTTTCTTTTTTTCGCATTTTTCCATTTCAATTTTTTCAATTTAAGTAAATAGGTACATACATGTCATAAGCGGACTCAATTCTTTAATAACCGTCTCACAATATGTTTTATACGGAAATCTGTTTCATAATACGCTGAACCCATATCAAAAATTAACCTGTGCAGGGCCGGATTTAGCATAAGGAGAACGAGGTAGTCCCTCAGGCCCGGTACTCCCAATAATTTTCAATATACGTATGTGTTAGTCATGAAGCAAACCTGCAGTAACATTAACTGTGTTACTAAAATTTTTATCTTTATAGACATTTTTCGTATATTTTGTGATCACTTTCTAATTCAAAATTATCGCCAATTCAGGTGGCGCTCGATGTAAGTGGTAAAGAAGTCTCCTTGGGTGCAGAAGGATTCCCCTTAATGGTCACTATCAGTATCAGGTGGCATTGTTTTTACTAGGATCAAGTTATCATTATACTGTAGTCGTCGTTAAATTAAGAACCTGAACTTGCGGTTTGTTGAGATAATACAGTTATTGTACCTACATGAGTATAGAGTTACGTAGGCATTTATTATATCACGACATAAGAATATGTATTTACACGAGTAGTAGAAAAAACGACAAATATAATGGATATATAGATATTTACTTCTGTGACTTATTCAAATAAGTATAGATATTGTCATGGTGTTAATTCTAAAACAAGATAACATATAAATATGGACGAATATAATTTAAACTACCTAACTTTAATTAAATTAATTCATTAAAATTTCAAATAAAAACTTTACAAAAAACATTACAAAAAATATTACAACACATTTCAAGTAAAAATATATAAAAACAAGCAACTACTGTAATTTACAGTTCCAAAAACTCTTCCACGGAATAAAAAACAACTCTCGACTAGAAACGTTCTTAGTTTTTGTTTGAACTTTTTTATTGGCATGCAATTGTTTATATTTGAGGTCAATTTATTGAATAAATAACTTCCTGCATATAACGAAGACTTCTTATATAAAGAAAGGTTGTATCTACTTATATATATTTCGTCTTACGTTACGAGTTTGATAAGGGTGATTGTAAGTTTTTAATTTATTTTTATTTATATGTTTGTAAATTAACAACTTATAGAGATAATGTATAGATGCCACAGATAATATTTTCTCTTTTAATAGCATATCTACATGATTCTATATAACTTAAATTATGGCCAACTATCCTTATAGAAGAAATGTAGAAGAAGAAGATAACCTAAATTAAATATTAATCTTATGATCCTTTTTTGCATTATAAATACTCTTTGCACGGCTGTACTGTTTCCATATGAAATTATGTGATATGAAATTTGAGAGTATACTGGGGCATAATAGACATTTAGGAGCGATTTTTAATCAAAACTATTTTTTAAATTTGTGATAGCGAAAGAGGATTGTCCCAATTTTTTACATAAATGTTTCATCTGACTTGTTAATCTGAGATTCGCATCAATTATAGTTCCCAGAAACTTTATTTATGGTTGAAGCGATACAGAATAGCTATGTAAATTTATATTAAAATTGTACTCCGTTCTTTTTTGTTTTTGATTGATTGATTGATTGATTGATTGATTTACCAGCGTGCGGTAGGCATTGCTGCCACTCCCAGGTATACAGCTGGGCCTGTTACGTCCACGCTGGGTTGGACTAAGGTCATACTTGTTGCCAGCAGCGAGAGCCACATGGCGCATGGTAAAGGAATGTGGGATGGGAGGTGAGGTATTTGTGAGATGCGTTACGCATTGTGTCGTGAGGGAGCGTTTAAGCTCCCTTTTTTGTGTGTTTGGTTCTGGACTTCTGCCTATTCTGACTCTTCTTGTGAAATATGTTGCCGTGTTGTGTCGTAATATGGAGTGTTTTTGCTCCTCTTTTTGCGTTTCTGCTTCTTCGAATCTTCTTTTTTCTGGGTCTTCTGATTCCTCGGTTTCTGATTGTGGTATATATCCTTGCGATTTGTTTGTTGAACCTGATCCTCTCAATTGTCGTTCTCCACTGTAGCATGGTCTCCCTATTTTTAGTTTGTTGCTGTTCGGTGCTAGCGCTTTCTTCAGTAAATGTGTTGGGTCTCTTCCTTGGGTATGTCCCCAATATTTCATTGCGTATATTTCTATAATGTTGATGTTTTGTGTCGCTGTTTTCGTCTTGTTGTTTAGTTGGACGATGCCCTTTCTGCTTTTCTCAAAAACTTCTTCTGTTGGCTTTTGTTGTTGCCGCGTTTTTGACTCCATATATCATCGTTGGCCGTATGACGGCTATGTACATACATTTGGTAAGGTCCCATAATAGTTTATTTTTCTCAATGAACGGTATGTTACTCTCGTGCCGTTTTGATTCTCTCCTTTACTGTTTCTCTCCGCTCCAGCTGGTTCGTCCGGTCTGTTCCTAGGTACATCAATTTGTTCGGTGTTTTTAGGGAATATTCATCTATTTTGTGTTCCTCTCCGCTGGTCCAACTCTTCTCCTTCTTCTGCATCGATTAGGAGATTATCGACGTATGTGTGTGTTTTCTTAGAGAACACCATTTTTCTGAAAGAAACCTTTACTAAGCATACCTCCGCTGAAGTGCTGTGAGAACGCCCTGACGCAGTATATCAACAATACCTCATTGATTTTTTCGAGTTTAATTTTAATTATTATCACTACTGTGATTTCTAGCAGTTATTCCTTGGATGGTGACTTATTGAAGACTCTTCTTGTATTAATTTGATTCATTCATTGTTTGCTTTCTCTTCTCCCTCCAGTTTATCTCCACTGTTGCCGTGGTATACCTCTTCTCGTGTATGTGTTATCATTTTTTCTGTATGCCCCCCTGCCTCCGCTTTACTGCCCCTGATTCGTTCCCCCGTTTCTTTGATTTTTTGATCCTATGTTCTGCATTCGATTCATCATTCTTTTATATAGATACCATTTCCTGAGAAAAACTATGCGTTTCCATTGAACTGCAAGAAATTCAGTCCCCGGCGTATTAAGCCAATAGTACGCCACTGATCAGATTGTCCATTTATTACCCAAGTCAACGCTTGTTTATCTAAGAAACTCTGTTTTTCTTAAGGAATAACACCATTATTGCCTTGCTAAAAATCAAGGTTTCAAGGGTTGTATAATCACTTCTCAGATTTTCGAAGAAAGTCGTTTGAATCAGCCCCTCACCAGTTTATTACAGCATTTATAATGCAGAATGCAACACCACAAAACCACACGCTTTTTAATACAAATACAAATTATGTACGTAATTAATCACTAATTGCACTTCCCAAGATATGTATTGTTCCTCAAACCTGTCGCTTACTTGACATCTTAAAAATTTGCAAAAAAAATATGCAACACGCAAAAACACTCTTTTTAATACAAACACAAATTATGTACGAAATTAATCACTAATCGTACCTCCCAGGTAAGTATTATTCCCCAAACCTATCACTCACTTTTTACACCTTAAAAATTTGCATAAAAAATATACAACACCACAAAACACATTCTTTTTGATACAAATACAAATTATGTACGAAATTACCTATTATTCTCTTGACACATTAAAAGTTATATTTTTTACACTTTGTATTTAGCTAGGGCTTGGACCTAAAAAGCATTGCAATGGTTTATGCGGCAGACACTTCTTAATCATTAAGACATAAATAAACTTGGGTGGTACTTTAAAAATGAGAAGATACTTAGCTTATCTATTCCTCTTATGTATTGCCTGGTCCTTTAAGCTAGTTTCTTTATATATAGCACTGCACTATAAGTTCTGCCATTAAATACTTTGTATTAGTTATGTTCAAATATTAATTCTATTTCAATTTTGTTCTTTTGTTATGATATATCGATTTGCGCGGAATTCTTTAATCTACAAATTCACCTAATTTTTATCAAATTTAGCGGACTTTTAGCGGGCGTTTTCACGTTTTAACGGCAGCGTTTTTCGGACGTGTCCGTTCGCTCGGAAAGCACAATTCGAACTTCCGTTCTTTTTTGTTTTGTAGTAAAATGAATGCAAACTGTTTTACCATAATTTATTATAAGCTTATTTCTAAAGCACCAATCACTGAACAAATCTAAAAGATTGTTCACATTTTTCTGTAGTTTTTCAGGAGTTTTTGCCGTAACTATAAAATATGTGTCATCCACATACATGTAAACAATTGCAGAGTTTATATAGTGTGGTATATCATTTACATATAGCAGGGATATCAGAGGACCTAGCACGCTAACCTGGGGGTGTTACAATGTTTAGCTCTTGTTCATATGAAAGAGAGTTTGCTACTTTGACTCTGATTTTGCTATGAGTGAGGTTTGATACAATTCACTTATTTAGGTCGTCTCTAATACTTAGCATATTTAATTTGTGTGAAACAAAAGACAAATCTAAAGTATCAAAAGCAGTTGAGAGGTCAAAGAAAACTCCTATTAATTTTTGGATCTAGTTCTTCATATACATTTTGAATTAACTCATTTGTAGCAGTTTCTGTAGAAAATTTACTTCTAAATCCATGTTGAGACGATGTTAATAGATTCTTTTCATTTAGAAGCCAAACAATTCTATTTGCAATTACTTTTTCAATTATCTTAGAAAAAACACTTAAAAGTGAGATGGGTCTATAACTGTTCATTTCGGCTTCATTTCCCTTTTCAAACACAGGTATAATTAATGCCGTTTTTAGCCTATTTGGAAATGTATCCACCAAAATTGACTTGTTAATGATGTAGGTAAAACATAGTGCAAATTCGTGTACAGTCTTTTGCTAATTTGACAGGAATCTCATTAATACCAGTTGATTTTTTATCAGATAAATGTAAAATAGCATCTCTTATCTCTCCTACTTTTACTGAACTGAAAAGCATTTTAATATCATTCAACTCTGGGTTAGTGCACTCCTTCGACATGTCTGTAAAATGCTTTGCTAGATTATCTTTTTGAAAAATCAGCACCAAATAGATCGGCTATCTCCTTGCTGTTATCTCCTATTTTATTATTTTGTAAAAATGTTTTGGTATTGTTTCAATTTGTCACAACGCTTTCGTTTCATTTTTAGTACTTTCAATTTTTTAAATATTTTGTATTCGCCTTTCTTTGATACCGTTTCTCCTATATTGTTTCTTTTTATGTTATATATTGTTACGTTACGCAACTATTAATGGTTTTTGTTTTTTTTTTCAAACTAACGAATTATCACAAGGTTTTTATATAGGTCTAATTTTATTCCAAATTCGATCGTGAACAATTTGGCATTTTCATTTTTGCAATGCAATTACTAAGACAGGAAAATAGCAGAAAATGTAAATGTTGAAACAAGAACTGTTTAAATTTTACAAGAAGCAATGTACCGATTTAATGCAAGACTTCTCATAGCACTTGCTATTATACATAAGAAAAAAACCGCTGCCCAAGGAATCACTACTTCCACATACAAT
Source organism: Rutpela maculata (assembly GCA_936432065.2). Taxonomy (NCBI): domain Eukaryota; kingdom Metazoa; phylum Arthropoda; class Insecta; order Coleoptera; family Cerambycidae; genus Rutpela; species Rutpela maculata. Next base: position 110,281,842 of record OW386291.2, read on the forward strand.
TCTCTATCCAAGTCACTCACAACGAAAAAACTTTGTATGTGGAAATAATTGTTTATGAAACTTTAATAATATAATATTTGAAATCCTCTACCCCAAAAACCCATAAAACGATACCCCACATCGGTAGTGGGGTGGGGGTTGTGATAGGGGGGTGGTAGTGGGGGTGGATGAAGTAAAAAAATGTTTTGAGGTTTCTGGTTCTTGTACATACACTAAATCAAAAAATTTGTCATCCCCTTTAATAAGGGGGTGGGGGTTGGTAATACCAATTTTATGGACTTTTACCTGCTTGATTTACCCATTTACCCTAAATTTACCCCAATTTACTATACTTCCACTGGAGTGGAAGTAATTAAATACAATGAAATTGTTGTAGCTAGAGAATTTCTTATTTACCTGTTTCGATTTTTAATTTGAATACACTAAGGGCCAGTTTTACAATGTCGGATTAAATCGCGGAGTGCGGATTAAACTACGGCCTTGAAAAAACGTCTGTTTGAGAATGTCGTTAATTTTGTTTTTATATGTAATATGATGGATATAATCGAAATATTTGATTAGTTATTATTTATTTATTATTATTTACTGTCTAATGACGACGACGAAATTATATTAATGTAATAGAAGGTGTTCGAAGTTCTAAGTTATACTGCACAGTTTAATCTAACTTTATAATACTGGCCCTAAATAGCGGTAACATTTCTATGTATGCTTTTGAACGAGGCCATATTACATTGTTATTATTATGATTATATAAATGTTATTTATTTTGTTGTCAGTAGTTTATTTTTTAGCATTATATTAAATATAGTACCTATTACTGTTCATGCAAGCATACAAACATGATTGATAATAAGTTGTAGAAAATTCCGAACAGTTTCAAATTAATATAATTTTAAACCCTATACTGTTCAGACTTGTTACGAAGATAGTGGTTTCTGAGTAATTTATACTAAGAAATTTACATTCTTATCGTATTTGCGATGGTAAAACCTAAATAGCGGCATTATTAAAAGAATCAGGTAAATCTAGATATGAATTTACTGACTTCGTTGGAAAAAAGGCACCGGAATGAATATTTATTGATATAAAATAAGTAGAAAATGTTTGTTAGTCATCTGTGCATGGTTTTCCAATTTAACGAATAGGCCTCGATTATGGACAGTCGAGATAGTGGTCGACTCAGTTCTTGTAATAACGGCCAATCAAAGCACTTCGTGTGAAAACGTTTTAGATTATTATCGCAAAACACCAAATTTGAATTCGGATTTGACTTTTAAACTAATAGGACAGTAACTAGAGGTTTTAACTTCCGAATAATGTCATATGAATGATTTCGTTCATCTTTGGCAACTTAATAGTAAATGCATCAAGTAAAAGTTTCTATAATAAGAGGGGCCTTGCTAATTTATTGGCAAAAAAAAATATGGGAGCTGAAAGGTAATCAAATTTTGAGATTAAAATGTTCTATGCAACTTTTTCATATAAACTGATAGCCTTTTAAGTTATATCAACTTAAAAATTGAGATTTTAGCTTAAAAAAGAAGCTAATTAAAAACGATTATCGTCAAATAACTCGAAAAGTACCACACTGAGCGAAAACATGCTAGAGACAAATAAGAAAGCTTCTAAATTGAGGATGAATTTCGTTTTTTTCTAATTTCTGTAGAATTAATCGTTTCGGAGATCTGGAAGTATAGAGATGGTGTCCGAACGTTTATAAGAACGACCTCTTGTACAATTAAAAAATTTTCGAATTCACGATTTTTTTCATACACTATACAGGGTGAGCCACGGTGGGTGGAGTGTGGAAAACGAACAACCGATTGCTTTGAAATTTTGGTTACCAAGATAATAGAGTATAATCTCCCCAACTAAAATATTTTCGAAAGTGCAGTGTTGCCACTTATACGTAAAACTGGCAACATCTTCGTTATTTTAAATGGAATGCCCTACATATTTTTACATTTTTTGGATCGTCGTCTCATTCTGAGTAACTTTTATTAATATTTCCATATACCTATCTGAAGCCGTTTTCGAGATAATAATTCTTTTCTGAATATATTGCCAAAAATTTGTCTTTCAGTAAATCGCGTTTTCTCCTACCTACGCAGCAATTAAATGATAATTTTTTAGTTGCGGCTAGAAAAGGTCTGGGGGCATCTCCTCCATTATTCAAACGTTTCGAATATCACACAGGGTGAGTTAGAAAACGCTTTCTATAAGTGACTTAGAAAAATGCACGAAAGTCGATTTTTTTAAATAGAATGTCCTATATATTATTACTGATTCGGAAAGGTGATACATTTATCTATTTAAAAAAGTAACATACCCTATACCTAATGCGCACCGTTTTCGATTTATGGGCACTTTTCTGTAACCTTACCAAGAATATTAGTCTTTTGGTATATCATAACGGGTGGACCATGAAATTTTTATGTTGTCGTTGTGTAATGACAACAGACATGTTATTTTTTAAATAAATTTGACCTTAGTGATATTTGCACTTAATTTGAATAGCTGTAGTACAAATATGGCAGAAAATAATTATACAAACATAATTTTAAACACAACATGTTTATTATCCATGGAGAGTGCAATAAGATTATCAGCAGAACTTGTTGAAGATTTAATGAGAAATATCCGAATTTGCCGCAGATGAACAACAGAAAGTTTCTACGAATTCAGAGGAATTTTATAAATTTTGGTTCGACATTAAGAGAACCAATAAATTTACCTAAACCTATGACATCTGACGAGGTAAATGAAATCAATGTGCTGGCATATTTTCATGCAAATCCTCAGTATTTCATACGTTGTGGTGAACGGGATTTAGGATTACTATATTCATCCATTAGCAAACCATAAAATGCATAAATATAAATTTACAAAAGTCAATCTCTCATGCCTCAGAATTATCTACAGAGAATAGAATTTTGTGAAATGTTACTTGTAAGTACCAATTTTTTAATGGACTGATGAATGAAAAATTTTCTAGGGAAGGGATTTATAACACACGAAATCGTCACCATTGGGCCACAGAGAACCTCCACGTTACTAGAGAGGCTGGTTTTCAAGTCAAATTTAGTTTCAATGTGTTTTGTATGTTAATGGATGACAAAGTAAAATATTACATATACGACGGAAAATTGAATTCCAGAAAATATTTAGATATAATTAGAACAATTGTGTAAGAATTCCTTGATAATCTGTCAATTGAAAAATATAGAACTTGTTAGTATCAACTCGACTGGGCTGCTCCACATTGTACACATGAAATTAGTATGGAGTTGGACCTCCTTTTCGATGATCGTTGGATTAGACGTTTGGGACCGTGGAATTGGCCTCCGAGGTCCCCTGACCTTACCCCGTTAGATTTTTATCTTTGGGGTACTCTTAAAGATAAAGTTTATAAAACTCCAGTCCACAACAGAGAAGAATTAGAACGTCAAGTGATTGAAGAAATTGAAAACTTGAACCCCGCTGAAATAAGAACTGCTACAACAAACGTCGTCCATCATCGTATACAAAAGCGTCTGGAAGTTAACGGTCTACATTTCGAACAATTATTATAATAGTTTTAAGATTTTTATAACTGTTATTGGTATGATTTGTTATTGCTACTTAGACTTTGTTACTGTTAATGCTGCTTAGGTATTATTTTTTCCTAACACTGACACTGTTATTGTTCTGGATAGTTCAAGTGGCAGTCGACGAGTGCAGACCTCCAGTGTGCAGTTGAAGACAGTGCGAAGCGAACTAGCGAAGTGGAAGCCCCACAGAGAGTGCAAGAGGAGAAATATCAGTCGTCTTTATTAAGACGCTGATATAAAAGATAAATAAAGTCCCCCGCCTGGGGACAATTGTGTTTTACCCTTCCCAATTTCCTTTCCCCATTTCTTTTTTAGGTAAAGAAGAGGACGACATGCCGAGGAAAAAGAACTCTGACAGAAGCTTCGACATGGAGACAGACGACTCATTCAGGACGTCAACACCAGCGTCAATAACAACATACGAGGATGGGAAAAAAAGATCACGAGCTCAGCTTGAGGAAGAAAATACAAGGCTAAAAGCCCAAGTCGAGCGACTCCAGGCACAACTCGAGGAGCTCAACAAACGACTGACGTCCCAGCAGGAACAAGCCAGCATCAGACACAGCGAATTAATGGACTCCTTCCTAAGCCTCCAGACCCCCCAATGGCCCCCGTACAGGAATCTCAGAAAAGGAAAAACATTCCGGATAGTGATGAGGAAGTAACCCCCACAGCAACAAAGAGGACGCCAAAGGCTGGTGAAGACAAACCCTCCACCAGCCAGAAGGAAGCCAACCCCACAGATACTGATATGGACCCCCCCCCCAAAGCCCCCAGGATGCCCCCAGTTGTCCTGCGCAGCCACGAGTCATGGACGACGGTGACCAGGAAACTACAACAAGCCCGGGTAGACTTCAAAAACGCCAAAGCAGTAAGAGATGGTATCGCCATAGAGCCCTCCACACCCGACGACCACCGCAAAATGACGAGGTTATTTCAAGAGACGAAACAGGAATACCACACGTATGCCCTGCCTGAGGAGAGGCTGCTGAGGGTAGTAATACGTGGGATACCGACCGGTATGACCAGCGAAGAAGTTAAGACGGACCTTGAAACGCAGGGGCACACACCAGTCTCTGTACAGAGGATGTCATCTAGGAGGACGAAAAAAGATATCCCGATGATGCTGGTGCAGGTCCCCCCAAACCAGGAAGATATTCTGACTGTGACCCGCTGCTGCTACCTGGTAGTTAAAGTGGAAAAACAGAGAGCCAAGCAGACCATCACCCAGTGCCACAGATGCCAGACCTTCGGCCATGCACAAGGACGGTGCACGGCAACCCACAAGTGTGTCAAATGCGGAGAGGTCCACCACACTACCACCTGCCAGAAGCCCAAGGACACCCCAGCCAAGTGCGCAAATTGCCAGGGAGCGCACCCAGCGAGTTACAGAGGATGCCCCCGCTGCCCTAAAAAGACAGCCGGACACCCCCAGACACCTGCCCCCCGGAAGCAACCTGCTCCCAGCGCAGCTACCAGAAGGACGACCCCACGGGCTAAGCTACGCCAGGGCAGCCCAGGGACCCGCAGGGAAACCTGTCCCACCACTACAGACACCCTCAGAGGCCGGCCAACTCGCTGCTGTACTGGCCCAAATGCAGCAGATGTGTACTATGATGGGGGCCCTGTTTGCGAACCTGCCCCACCTCACCCCCCAGTGACGCCGCCCGGACCACCCCCGTCGATGGAGAAGCCACCAGAAGAGACATGACGACACCCAACACCCCACCCACGACCCTGCGGGTACCGGACAACATACCGTCCAGTACCTGTAGTCCCCTTGGCTCCGGGCAGACTAAAAATGCTACCAATAGCATTTAGGTCTGCCCTTCCTCGAGCTACACAGCTCATCCTTATCCAACCGACGATCCGGATGACAGGATGCCTCTTGGCATCCTGTGTACCGGCAGTCTCTCCTGCCAAAACTTCCAACACACCTAACAGACCGATGACTACCCCCCGGGGGGAAACAAGCTGGCGAAGAAAAGAAAACGAAGAAAGAAGAACGCCAGAAGAGGCCTTAGCCAGCAAGGTCCAACGAGCCAGGACCCAGGGAGGTGGGCCGAAATCGTCTGCACCGCTCACATTTGTGAGTGGGGCCGACGCAAAGTAAGTTCGCCCGCCCTGCACGAGGCTGGTCCCCGGTCTACAGCGATGTACTGGGGTAAAGGGCAATAGTCCTGTCCGGCCCCATACATCCAAGACCGACATCTTTAGCCAAGAATATTGGCGTGTTATTGTTCTGTTAATAACGAACCAAAATTTATAAAATTTCTCTGAATTCGTAGAAACTTTCTGTTGTTCATCTGCGACAAATTCGGATATTTCTCATTAAATCTTGTACAAGTTCTGCTGATAATCTTATTGCACTTTCCCTGGATAATAAACAAATCCATTAAAACTGTGTTTGTATAATTATTTTCTGTCATATTTGTGCCACAGCTATTCAAATTAAGTGCAAATATCACTAACGTCAAATTTATTTAGAAAAATAGCATGTCTGTTGTCATTACAAAATGACAAAATAAAAATTTTATGGCCCACTCGTTATGATATACCAAAAGACTAATATTCTTGGTAAGGTTACAGAAAAGTGCCCATAAATCGAAAACAGTGCGCATTAGGTATAGGGTATGTTACCTTTTTAAATAGGTAAATGTATCACCTTTCCGAATCAGTAATAATATAGATGGCGTTCCATTTAAAAAAATTGACTTCTGTGCATTTTTCTAAATCACTTATAGAAAGCGTTCTCTAAATCACCCTGTAGGGGAAGTTTCAAAAAAATAATTTTATATTCCTGAAATTTGGTATAGAGGTATAAAATTGCATTCTAATTAACTTTTCTTAGTGGAATTTTTTCGTATTTTGAAAAATAAAGGCACTTTCTTAGTGGTGATTTTTACAACTTTGCTTATAAAACACCATGTAGAATACCAAATGAAGTCATTTTTGGTATACTTTAGTTTTACAACAAGCAGGACTCAAACCCCAAATACCATTCCAAAATTCCAAAATTTTTGGTCCATTACACCTCTTGTTACATCTATCTTGAGACACAATGTATATAAAAATAACAAGTAAAAAAAATTTTCGGCCAAATTGGCTAAAACATTTTTACGTAAAGTACATGCATTCCTAATAAAAAAACTTTGATTGAAAAACTTTCGGAAATTGCTCCTTTGACCTCTAATACCTGCCCAAGGAATCACTACTTCCACATCCAGATTCTCTATCCAAGTCACTCACAACGAAAAAACTTTGTATGTGAAAATAATTGTTTATGGAACTTTAATAATATAATATTTGAAATCCTCTACCCCAAAAACCCATAAAACGATACCCCACATCGTTAGTGGGGTGGGGGTGGTGATAGGGGGGTGGTAGTGGGGGGTGGATGAAGTAAAAAAATATGTTGAGATTTCTGGTTCCTGTACATGCACTAAATCACATTTTTTTTTGATCCCCTTTAATAAGGAGGTGGGGGTGGTAATGGGGGTGAGTAATGCCAAAAATTTTTTTGAGACCTCAGCTTCTCTTGTATATATTAAATACCAATTTCATGGACTCTTACCTGCTTGATTTACCCATTTACCCCAAATTTACCCCAATTTACCCCCCAACCCTTCGATGGAACAAGATGAAAATATAATCTAGTTCTAGATCTCGTTAAAGTACATATGTGTAGCAAATTTCAAGTCAATATCTTAAACGGTTCCAGAGTAAACGTGCGCACAAAAAAAAAGTTACAGACAGACCGACAGACAGACAGAAATTTTTTTTTCGTTTAAACTTAAAATCTCGACGTTTCATGACATTTTTAGCCTATTTGGACAATAAAAATTTTTAAAAATTTTTTTGTCGTTACTATACTTCCACTGGACGTGGAAGTAATTAAAAGTTCGACAAAATACAGAATAGGGTCATTTAGTGATATGGCAGTTTCCTACTTTTTCTTCCTCATTTTAAAGTATAACAAACCAACAGCCTCAGAAAAAAATTTCAGCTCAATTGAATCAATAGCCACAGAGATATTCGCATTTGAATAGAAACACGCTCGGTCGGCCAACAGTCCGTAGAGTGACGTCACTTGGCGTGCGCCGATACCTATATTAGAGCAGCGATTTCGTAAGTCTATCGTGTCGTTTTTCTTTTTGGCGTAGAACCAGGTCAAACATGTTAGGTTCCTTTGAGAATGTCACCGGGCATATGAAATCATATTTTACGACATTTTTTTGTGGTCTCGAACTTTTTAAATCAATAAAAGTGAAAAAACTGTATTTTTAAATAAAATTGTTTTTTTTTTTGGTTTCCACCGCCATGCCATATCTTTAAAACTATTAAAGGTACCGAAATTTGTTTTGTGCCAAATTAAAGCACACACTGTAGAGCTTTTACCAATATAAACGGTTTGGGCACAATTCGCACTTTCATTTCTCTAAAAATCAGATAAACTAAAAAAACCGCTGCTCAAGGAATCACTACTTCCACATCCAGATTCTCTATCCAAGTCACTGACAACGAACTTTGTATGTGAAAATAATTGTTTATGGAACTTTAATAATATAATATTTGAAATCCTCTACCCCAAAAACCCATAAAACGATACCCCACATCGGTAGTGGGGTGGGGCGTGGTGATAGGGGGGTGGTAGTGGGGGGTGGATGAAGTAAAAAATATTTTGAGGTTTCTGGTTCCTGTACATAAACTAAATCACATTTTTTTTTCATCCCCTTTAATAAGGAGGTGGGGGTGGTAATGGGGGTGGCTAATGCCAAAAGTTTTTTTGAGACCTTAGCTTCTCTTGTATATACTAAATACCAATTTCATGGACTCTTACCTGCTTGATTTACCCATTTACCCCAAATTTACCCCAATTTACCCCCCAACCCTTCGACGGAACAAGATAAAAATATAATCTAGTTCTAGATCTCGTTAAAGTACATATGTGTACCAAATTTCAAGTCAATATCTTAAACGGTTCCAGAGTAAACGTGCGCACAAAAAAAAGTTACAGACAGACCGACAGACTGACAGACAGACAGACAGACAGACCGACAGACCGACAGACCGACAGACAGATAGACCGACAGACAGACAGAAAATTTTTTTTCGCTCAACCTTAAAATCTCGACGTTTCATGATATTTTAAGCCTATTTGGACAATAAAAATTTTTAAATTTTTTTTTGTCGTTACTATACTTCCACTGGACGTGGAAGTAATATATATTTTATGTATTGAAATCTTCACCAATCGATAAACTTTTTTATTTTTGAAAATATTTACATACATGCAGCGAAGATGCAGCGAAGAAAATAAAGCCTAATAATCACAAAAGTTTTTGAAGCAATATATTTTTTCCTAAAATGTACCGTGTGGCAACAGCGATTTTTTTTATCAGCGCTAAATGCGACATTGGGACGCAATTAATACACCTCGCATGCAGGGTTGGTCAGATTAGTCGCGTAGAAGTGGCGGTTGTCGAAAATCATTACGTATTCATTGTTCGGATAAAAATTGTGACAATCGAAAATGTGCTTGTTTTAGGGAGGCCTAAAATGTTGCAACGAGTGCAAATGTCGTTCCTGTAACAACATTATTAAAGATTTCAAGGCAGATATGAACGAATTAAAATGCTATTAATGTAGGGAGATTAGGTATTTATCTTTTTGTTATTAAAAGGAGACTATTTTATATTTATTGTACAATTTCTTAATATTAACAACATGTGATCAATACTACTGTACAATATATGAAATATTGAACAATAATATTGATCCCCTAGATGCTTTTGATCGTTGCAGTCGGCAGGCTTGCTACAGCCGAGCGCGCAAGAATATGACTTTGGCCCGTTAAAAAAAATCGCTGACTCAATACTATGAACGGAACGTGAAAAATTTTTATCCTAAAAACTTTTTTCAACTATTGGCTTCAATTTGTACGCAGCATGTATATACAAATTTTCATAAATAAATTTTTTTCTCGATTGTCTTACGCTACTGAAAATAACAGGTTTGAGATTCCTATTATTTTTCCAACTTAAAAAAAAATAAATCGGGTTCACGTGGGACGTTGTTCGAAGCGCTATTGTATCTACTTTAATCTAAAAAAAAAAAAATAGCTTGATAGCACAAATATTTTCAGAGATATAGCGGTTGAGACGTTAAAAAACATATTTCTTTAAAAATCTATTTTTTTGAGTTTTTCCGAAATAAAAAAGTTCTCGACCACCAAAAAATGTCGTAAAAAGTGATTTCGTGTACACGATTATCTTACTAAAGAATCCCATTAAGTCTGGTTTGGTTCTACGCCGGTTTTTCTCGAAAACTAAGCGACTTTACTTCCAGATTTTACTCTACTAACTTGCATTCACAGCCGTGTTCACTGGGCGGTTCAGCCATCTGACGTCACAACTCGACTACATGGTTATCCCGAGCGTTTTTAAGCGCGCCGACTTTAATAATTTTTTTATACATGAAGGGGGCGTCAGTAAATTCTAATTTTTGGCATACTTACTATACTCACCAAGCTCTTTCAGAATATGCAATAATAAAAAATTGTTAAATGAGCCTATTTTACAAGAATTTATAGCTGTGTTTCGGAAACTAGACATAGGATCGAGTTGGGCCCCATGAGAGCTTTTGATCAGACAATCGAAATCTACAACATATTAAGAAGTCAGCCAATTTGACCTAAAGCCAGTTTTCATAAGAAATGTGCGGGGTCATTTTACATTTCTTTAACATTAACCATGTTTAAAATTGATGTTTTCCTTTCTGTATTAGAGCAAACCTAACAAAGTTTGTCTGAATATAAGAGTTCACGTGTATAATTTTCCTTAAAAAACGAGATTTTAGAAAAGTTTTTAAGGCTTCATAAAAAACTGCCATTTTGTCACGCTAAGAATTTTTTTCTTAAATTGTAGCTTTTTGTAGGATAAAAATCAAATTTTTGTATTATTTTAAAGTTAGATGTAGTGCATTTTTGTAAAGTGCATTTTTTTGTAATGCATTTTTTATGTCGAAAAAATACATTATCCTCATTCCATAATAATATCACGTATTTAAGCGGCATTAGAAAATTTGAATCAAGTAATTTATTCACTTAACTGCTTTTACGATATTAGGTTAATGTAATTACAGCCAGTTTCGCAATTATTTGTTACTAATAATTAGGAGTTGAACAATAGTTTATTACAAATATCTGCATTTAAAACCCATTGTTACACATATCTGATTTAATCAAATAGGTACATTACAAAAGTACAATATTTTTTTATAGTTATGAAAAAATATTTATACATGAATTTGATTCATAACAGGCTGAACTCAGATGTCAAATAAGAAATGCGTGTGTTTGAGTGTGTCCGTGTCGACCGTCTTTTGTAAATACGATACTATTTTTTAGATTTAAAATTTTGGTTTCAAATTGTGCCTATCCATCATATAAGGCGATAGCCAGAGGCGTGTAGATTACCATGTGTCATATAAACTGTTATATTATAATTTTAAAGCAAAATTTTAAGATTTTTTATTAAGCACAGAAAAATACAAAGATATGCAAGAAATCGAAACTGTATAATATACATTGTGTCCCTTGGGTTCGAAAGAACTTCACGTATATTAAGAGACATATCAAATTTACTTTAAAATGTTATTTAGGTGTTTTTAATAAGATGTTCGTAGTTTTGACGAAAAAAATAAATAAAAATTTTGAAAATGTTTAGTAATATTTTTACAATTAATTATTTTTTATTTATTTGCTTTTATCATGATTAGAGAATATTATTTAGGCACTATGCAAATCACAACTCACACTTTTTATTTATTATGAAAATACCTTCTTTCTGTATATTGTTGCCCTAATCTGGGCACGCTAATATACTAGTCAGGTAAATACTTTAAAACACTCATTATTGGAGAACCAATCAAAACAACTACTCTTCTAGCTAATACTGACGAAGTATTGAATTACATGATAGGATTCCTAGCATTTTAAGGCAAAAAAAATATTGAAAATACTTAAATCATTTATTGAAATTCTGTCAAGAATTATTGAACCTTACATTCTATTTCAACTCTAGAAAAGTTGTACAAGTTTTTTCGAACTCGTTAGTTCTCATTAGTAGAGTATAGAAACATTCATTCATTATTTACAAGCCTATTCTTGATTTATTTTTTACAATTAATTATTTTTATTTATTTGCTTTTATCATGATTAGAGAATATTATTTACGTATTATGCTAATCAAAACTTACACACTTCCTCATTTATTATGAAAATACCTATTTTCTGTATATTGTTGCCCTAATCTGGGCACGCTAATATACTAGTTAGGTAAAATACTTTAAAACACTCATTATTGGAGAACCAATCAAAACAACTACTCTTCTAGCTAATACTGACGAAGTATTGAATTACATGGTAGGATTCTTAGCATTTTAAAGAAAAAAATATATTGAAAATACTTAAATCATTTATTTACATTTAGTCATTCACACTTTTTTTTATTTAATATGGAATTATCTACTTTCTTATATATTAGCGTGACCCGATTAAGGTACCAATATACATTCCCATGTGGGAAATTTAATTACGTTTAATTTTACGTAGATTACCTTTTTCCGTACGACGCATCGTTTCCGAGTTATAAGCGAAGAATCGAAAAAAGGAACCTTTCCAATGCTCTCTCCTCCTGCAACGGCAGAGCTAGGGGTGGAGACTTTTAGTATGTTTACCTCCTAACTGCCCCCAACACATTCCTGAAGAGACAAGTTTTCCCCTCCTCAATGTCCTCAATGTTCTCTACAACTCTTTCATTGACTGGACTAATAACATAATTTTCATTTCATTTCATTTGTTGAAAATTATGCTTTCAATTTTGGCATTATTAATATGTGACATAGGTACACAAAAACGCTTAAAATTCTGTTTTAAAATGAGGCAATAGAGATACCGAAAGAAATTCAATATTTCAAATAATGGTTTATTAGACAAATAAATTATGGGGAATTATTTCGGGAGCTTATAGTTTGGGTCAAGACAACCAAAAGAACCTATACATTTTTTCTCAGGACGCCTTCTTTCGCACTCTTACAGGTTAAATTTTGTAGAAGGCTTTTCCTTATAATTTTCAAACTGCTGTATCGATTGTAATAAGATGTGATTTAAAAATATAGTACCTTTCATGTCTTGTCTAGAAAGCCAGGGGTGGAGTACTCCTAATGATTTTTACCCTTTTACCTTGATATAGATATATCTTTGGAATTTGAGTTGATATTTTTAAAGTCCTTAAACGACTTTTTAAATAAAAAATGCTTTGATAGCGATAAAATGACTGATTCTTGAAAAAAAATTGCTAATAAGGAACGGGTTATATAATTGTGACACCTAAAGAATGGAAGTAAACTTATATCTGAAGCGAATGCCAATTTCTGTTTTATTCTGAGAATTCTAAAATAAATAAAACTTTTGTGAAATTAATATTAATTGATGTGGTGTCTTTTTTTCTCTGAATCATGAATTCTTATTTCAAAATACAGAAACCCTAACAGGAAAACTATTTCTGTTTGAGAAAACTTTCAAGATCCAAATAAAACAAAAATTTTAAGGAATGCAACCATTAAGAGAATTGACCTATTTCACGTTAGAAAGTTTGGTAAAAAGTGTCAGAGCTGGCTCCAGGTATTTTGCCGCCCCGGGCACAGTTTCATTTTGCCGCCCCTCTCTTATATAAATAACATTAGGATCAGGCGGAGTAAAAATGAGACAAAATGACATCTTTCAATTTTTAGGTTGCTTATAATCGAGTTATATTTAATGAAAGATTGGTATCATATGTAAAAATGACAGGAAAAACTATATTTCTATGTATTTTTTTTTACTAAAAAGTACCGTTAATTGATAAACAAAAATAAACAGTGTCTCATTTTTACCCTCCAAGTGGAGTAAAAAAAGACAGTGGAGGACAAATAAAAGGCACGTGATTTATTCCCATTCTTATTGGCGTCGTACAAATGGAAGTGCAAAAATAAGACAGAGGAGGGTTTTTCTTTTATATGTAATTTATTCAGATTGTTTACTAAACAAGAAAGGGCTTGCAAAAGAGCTAGCTTCTCCTAAATTGGGAAGCTGAAATGTGCCTGCTTCAATCTGCCCATTTGGTCTCTTTAGTCTCTTTTTTACCCCGCTTCTAATTTTTTTCGTTAAAATGAAATTTTTGATGATTTAAAACTAGCAGATTAATAAACTTGATCGCAATGTGAATTATGACACTTCTAGTTGACGTCTGCCAAAGACTGACAACGAAAATAGAGAAACTATAAAATCCCCAAAAAAGTACGGTAAGGTGCGTTCAAAATTTTTTTCAAAGTTAATTAAATCACTGAATAATATTTTTCCCGCATTAACAGTAGGCATAGGACCAGATTGGATAACATAAAACAGAAAAGTACTAAGGTGCGTTCAAAATTTTTTAAAAAGTGAATTAAATTACTGAATAATATTTTTTCCCGCACTAACAGTAGGCATAGGACCTGATTGGATAACATAAAACAGTTCTGAATGTACAAAACAAACTTGAATAAAAAATTAAGTTTAATTTATTTCAATCTGGGTTGGATGTTGGATATCACCTCGTCTTTTATTTTTGTCTTTTATTTACTCCGCTACCTGTCTGTCTCATTTTTACCCCGCCTGACCCTATCTTTTCAGTCCGTTATCTTTTATAACATTTTAAGAGTCACCTACTGAATATTCTTGATGGTATGTTTTTTTAGTTATAAGGTTTACAGCAATTTTTGGATTTTCAGCAATATGATTACTGTATTTAAAAGGGTAAAATAAAATAAATGAAAAAATTAACCGTATTGAAACTTAAAAAAATACCACACCACAGAAATTAGACAAGAAATAAAATCACATATAAGAAAGAATGTATGTATGTAACCTACTTTGTATACAAAAAAAACTAACAATAACAAATTATTTATATAAAGTTAACATTACTATTACTATATTAGTGAAACAATTGTTTCCTAGCTTTTTATATTTTTTGGTAACTGTGGATTTGAAGAATTTGGCATCGACTATGTCGACTAACATCGGGATTAAGAACGGATATCCGATCAAGAGCCTAAATCTCCTTAAAATGTACCATGATATTAGGTCTCTAATATATTTAAATAATAATTATTGTTAGTGACTGTATAAAATATTATAAAGTTGTATCTTTCTGTTTTATTTATTTAGTTCAGCTTTATTTGAGTGTCTTCATTCCAGACTATAAAAGGTGAGTATAAAATGTATACAAATATAACATGACCTATTAAACTTCACGTTATGAAAAATTTATCTGATTATGATTGAATATTTAATTAGTTATTAATGTCGTGTTCGAAACTACGAAAATTTAATACGATTTTTTATACTTTTAGAATACCAAAAGAAGCTAAAAAAATGAGGATGTATACACATTTCCGTATTTTTCTCGCTACAAAATAAAATATTAATTTGGCTCAAGAATTGAATAATGAAATCAGCTTGGAGAGGAAATGTGAATCGCGTGAAAGTATTGTCAAATCTGACAATAACCCTGATGAAATTGAATTTGAGAATGACGACAAATAATGTACTTAGTTAACAATTTTAAAACCATCTAGCAACTACACTCAAAGAAATAGTATGGGTAAATTCAACAAAAAAAAATGGTTAACTAACAATATCGTTAATTTTGTTAAACCAAATTATATTGATGGTATTTTTAAACAAGAGGTGATTGTTTTTTTAATTAATAAAAAGTTGTCGTACAACAAAACAAACATTAACTTAAAAATAGATGAATAAGACTATTATTTTGTTCGTCTGACTATTATTTTGTTGAATTCTGTCAAATTAAACTAGATAATAGTATATTTTATTTTTAACTATTATCGAATTGTAATTCTAACCCAGTATTAGTTCGCTGTACTATTGTACTTGGTAGACAAACCAATATTATTGTCGTCTTCTAGAAGTTCTAAAAGAATTACCATAAAATTTGCTTGCTTACCACGTAGCCTATTACAGAAATTATTCCCAGATGACGCCACATACAAATCACTGACAATAATCAATCATGCATTATCTTACACTCTTATGAATTTATGGAAAATTAATAACATGATTGCAGTGTTCAAATTCTCTCAGGGATCATCGATATATTTGGATGGATCTTATAAACGATCTCTAATCTTTGGTTTGGGTGGTCTGATGTCTCAATACTGAGATTTTGGCTAACCAAAAAAAACTTCATCATACAATAAAGTGTAGATCAACCTAAAAATTAGTTGGTGAACAAAAAAACAAAGTCGTTGTACTATTTAATTGTAGACCAAATTGAAAATGGTTAGTGAACATAAAAAAATGTCATTGTACTATTTAATTTGTTACAAGAAGATATGATTATTAAACTACTATTTGTTTACGAAAACAAATAAAGTTGTATGACTATTCTTTACTGATTGATTTAACTATGAAACTAGATAGGCGCGATTTCATATGCTCTTTTTGGTTGAATTTACCTATCATTTTCTTTGCGTGTAATTGTGGATGAAAATAAGTAAGTAAATATTGTGCTTTAAGATAATTATTTGAAAGTTTTATTACACTTTTAAACGAAAGATATGAGACGATATCAGGCCGAACACAGGTGGATAGACTGCATGAAAATACAGAGACCTATTATAATCTTTTATCTTGAAATTCTATTTGCCAGAGTGTACCTTATGGATTTTGATTCATAATTCAGTAAATTTTATCCACTGGGTGCTATAGGTAAAACCTTCAATAATTTCTATTATTTTTATCTTGCCCACTTTTCATATATTTTTTTAATAATAGTGGTTCAAATAATAATAACTACGTTTATTTTAGCTGCACCCATGAATGAGTATATTATGGAAAACGAAGCAACGAAACTGTTAAAAGATTATCCGAGAAATGGAAAAGAGAGGAGCGAGGCAAAGAAAAAACTAGAGAAGTAGGAGTCCGCTACATCCTAAAAATTCATGTTCCGCTATTATCAAATTTACAAAAGTAATATAGGTATTTATTTTACATTTTTCTAAGAAGTTCATTTTTTAACATTACAAATGTTTTTAAATATTGAATATGTTTAGTTTATTTCTAGTATTAAAATATCATTATTATTTGAGTAGCCCTTAATTACATACATACAAAATATTTCTGTTATTTTTTATAAAATTGTAGTGTCTGATGATGGTTAATAAACTGAATCATAAGAAAATAATATTTTATTTTTATATATTTGTCGTTCGAAAAATATTCATTTTGAATAAACCCAAGAAATTACGTATAAGTTATAAGGAAAAATAGGCAAATGCAAATATTTCAAAAATGTGCATATTTGACAAAAATTCTAAAAATTTTAACAATCCATTTTTTTTAAATTTAAGTATAACAATACTGTCTAAATGTTTGTTGTGGCATTTTTAGTTTTTATGTTTCTTGGTGGGATCATTTGCCACATGTTTTCTTCTAAAACAGTGCCCGTAAAATCTACAAAATAATGCAATTATCCATCTTACTCGAAAATAACCTCTACGTTCTTTTAACGTAAAAGTCATAGGCGCAGAGGTTATTTTCTAGCAAAATACTGGATAAATGTATTATTTTGTTGTTTTACGCACATTGTCTTAGAAGAAAACACATGTGGCAGAGGATCCCACCAAGAAACAGAAAAATTAGGTATAACATTGTTGAACCCAAATTTAAAATTAAGTTGCCCGTGGATATCTACTTGCAGTCCGTAGGATATCCTGGGACATTTCAGTATGTAGTTTGTACAGCCTATTCGTAATACTTAAGACATCCCGAAATATCCTGGTGCGTCCTTAGTACAAGTGCCGGTACATCTTTCAGGACATCCCTCGTACTACTTTCATCTGATACTGAGTTGTGATATTGGGATGACCAAAAGAGTGCCGAAAAGCATACAAACAGGGATATTAGGATGTCCATAGGCAAGCACAAATACTAAATGGGATTTGCCATAATACGTCCCTCGGACAGCCTTTTGTTGTGTGGGATAAGTTTAAGCTTTAAGGATTTAAGATAGGATTTTGCAGAGTGAGAGTGTTTATTTTCGATTTATTATAAATAATAAAAAAAATAATTAAAAAACCAAACGGTATAATCTCTAAAACTGTTTTAGATTCTAACGAATATAACTTTTTTTTTATTGTAAATTTCTGTTGTACTAGACTATTGTAGTTTGTCAATGGAAATAGTTCTTAATTCCAGTATTAGATCATGGCATTGAACCATATACAAAATTTATGATAAAAACTGTATACGGTTGTATTCCTTAGAGCAATGTGAAGTACCTGAAACTATTTGAAAAATTATACAATTTATGATTTTTTAAATATTTATAATAAACCGAAAATAAACGCATATTTCCCTCTCACTCTACAAATCCAATCCTCATCGAGTATTTCAAGTTGGCGGGATCAGGGCCGTCATCTTTGCGAAAAGTTGAAACGTAAATATCTTGAGAAACGTTGATGTTACGACAAAAATAGTAATGAACTTTTCTGTTCAGCACTAAATTCTTTACAGATTCGTTCAGTGGCTCATTTTCTTAAAATTAACCGTATACGAGTTACAGCATGTCAAAGATTCCAAAAAGCAGTTCTTGCGAATTATCTCGTAAACTCTTAATGGTATATTAAAATGTCAAATGGCAACCTTGTAGAGTATCAAATCGTCTAAAACCGCCACAGACGTCATTTTGTAGCACTAATATAGTTTACGAGCTAAAACCCGTCAAAAGCTATAAAAAATTATTTTTTTAACCTTGGTGAAGAAATATTATTTGATAAAAGAACAATACAATTTTACTATGTTTCTATTTACTAGTGAAAGCAACTGTTATTGACAAAACTATTGAAACAGTTTTAGATACAAAGTAAATTAACTGTTAAGTCAATAAGTACGTGAAACAATTTTCTGACAAACCCTGAAAACCTGACCCCCAAACCCCAAACCACCCTTGTATATAGTTGCAAATAAAGTGGATCGGTTTGTAGCACGTTGTTCGTGACAATGCATATGAATCCGACGTT
The DNA here is from genome assembly GCA_936432065.2 of Rutpela maculata. Lineage (NCBI taxonomy): Eukaryota > Metazoa > Arthropoda > Insecta > Coleoptera > Cerambycidae > Rutpela > Rutpela maculata. Next base: position 110,300,561 of record OW386291.2, read on the forward strand.
TAATAATGTTTATCCCGTCATACTGAGTAACTCACCTTCAAACAGTAAAAGCAGCCTTTAACTCACTCATCTTCAAACTACCATCTAATAGGATATTAATTGAAGAGATTTCATTGATTTGTGTCCATTGACTTTTAAACCGTTGATTTTGAATTCGACGTCTGGTGTCTAAGTATGCCATTTTTTCTTATTCGTGAACAGCTATCGCCCTCATATATTACTGTGCTCAATAAAAGTGAAATAGATCATTTAGTTTGAAGTCTGTTAATTTGATGTTTGTTACTGTAATTAACCTAATTAACCATCCAAGGTACCACTGAGTATATAATAAACCTAGTACTAATATAAATTCATTGAATGAACTCTAATAAGTTTTTGATGCTGATAAATATAGTAAAAATGTCAATAATCCCTCATTATTTCGGAAACTGTTCATTTTTGGGGTTGGGCGTATGAGATTTTTTGTTCCCGGAGTTTGAAACGGCTTGACCTATTTGCCCTTTCCATTGGTTTTGTGCGGGGTCCTTTACAAACATAGAAATAACCCAAACACTACCCTTTTTAATAATCAGTTAGATATGGAAAATCCCACTTTGTTTGACGCCTATAATCCTTTGCAATGTATTAATACTCCCCAATTTAATTTGTATATTCACTGTGTTTGAAAATGTAGACTAGAAACTGCGAAAATGCAGTCGCAAACAGAAAAAATAATATAGTGATATTTAGCAAAGATGATTTTCTGTTATTTTGAATACGTATTTTGATTGTATTGTTAGAAATACATAAAGAGGCGTTACTTATATTTTCTGTGCAACCAGCCATATTTTAAAAACCAATGCTATTTTTGACTGTAGTAGAGTCAGTGAATGGGTACACAAAGTTTACACGCGTTACACCCCGTTACACCCCAGGGGCGATTTTCAGATATCAGATACGTGTTCATATAGACTTTTTTACTAAAAATATCGTCAGGAATCAGCACCCGAAGTCTGTAACATCGATTCATTCACACCCTGTATAGAGAGAGTACAATCCTGTTAGAAATGGAGAACTAAAGAGCGGCAATTTGGTAACATAGCCAGGGGAGTTGAAGTTTATTGAGGCAATTTGATTACCACTAGGGTAGTTGGTGCCTTTTCATGAGGAACAAACTAAATTATAGCTCAGTGAACTTGTTCTATAATATATGATATCAAGTGTCAATCATAGTACTGAAACTCGGCTTTATAATTTCTATTAGTTTAATAACAAACCAATTACAGCATTTAATATATTTTTATCATGAGGGTCTTTCTCTTCAGTCGAGTAGGGTGGACTTCCTTTTATATTGCCGCTGAAACAAATTAAAATGATTTTATTACTCCTCTTAGCCATATAGATATAATAAAACACATTAGTCAATGCTATATGCGTTTAAAGCTGAGATTTTTGTGTGCCACCTTCATAGATCGGCGTGCTCGTGTCATTAACATAAATATGTAATTAAAATAAAGTCAACTGAGAGAAATATTTAAAGCTAAACAAATTTTTTCCAGTAGTTTATTACTTGAAATTGTTAAAAAACTTAGGCTGCCGGCTATTTAACGGAACACGGCTTTGTCAGGAGCAAAAAAGTCCGATTAGGTGTTGTCCTGTTGGTGCGCCTGCAGGAGTCGATTTTGTGAAAACATCCCAAGTTATGCTTTAAGCAGATCTTTCAAAAAAGAGTGTCGCTGGCTCCCGTGCTGTTTTATATAATAGTGTTTAAATAAATACAAAAGTAAGGAAATGTTCGAATTGAAACTATAATGTTCATGCCAATCATTCATTTTATATTATTTGAGGGTCCAGAAGAAGTAAAAAGCTATCTCTGACCACAATAAGTAAAACTGAAAATTTAAAAAAAACTCCCGACCATGTTCTGTAATCATTTAGTAGTGAAATCCTGGAAGAAGTCACTTCAACGAAATACAAGAGCCAATCAGATGGAATATAACAATAAAAGAAGAATAGCAAACCGAATTTGCTGGAGAAAAAACGGAAATGAATATAAAATGAAAGAAATAATAGAAAGTAATACTAGATATGAGAGCAGAAAGTTTTACAAGAACGTTAAAGAGTACAAAGGAATTAACTCCACGATTAAATACACAGCCCCACAAAAAAAAACGTTCAAAGCAGCGAACCAGACCCGTGTATTCCTATGTATTCTCGGTCGCTGAATCCGAATCCGGGGTCAAAAAAAAATCGTACACCCCAAAATCATTAGCTAGAGCCAAAATACACCCATCAAATGGGGTAAAAATAATATTAAGCTGCGGGAATGGTTGTTATTTCTTAATCAATCGAATTATACAAATCAAGGTTAAACAGCAGCGTACATACAATAGATATGAAACACACACCCAGGGAGGGGCGAAAACTAGCCCCCATATATAAAAAAAATCGATCCAAAACAGCAATGACTGCTGAAAAAGCTCAACATGTCTAAGTTTTGTTAAAGTGGTAAGAAACTGCATCAGGTCCGACGTAATCTTCATAAACTGCACCTATAGAGTTGAGAACAACTCTCAAGTTTAAAGGACACGAGAAAACCAAGAAAAAACGTAAAATGCAACAGGATTTCTATTTTCATTGATGCTATGATTGGCTGAAATTGCGTAGTACTCTAAAATAGAATTAGAAACGTACGTACCATCAACATTCTACAGTGTCAACCCTCAGAGGGTATGAAAACTACCCCCTATGTAAGGTTTGACTATAGAAAGTTACAGTGACTTCTATAAAAATTCGAAACATCTGCGTTGTGTGGAAGAGAGAAGAAACTAGACTATGTTCGACGCTGTGCATGAAAACCACCCCCACGGGGTTGAGAGATGCCACCCCTATAAAAAAAACTATGGAAATGAAACGAATAAGCAACAGTATAGCTTTTTCGTTACATCTTGAATTACGGTAGTTTACATCCTTTCTGGGGGTGTTACTTAATAACATTTATAGGACATGAGTTTCAAACTCTTAGGTGCAACGCGATTTTTGCGAATCATAGCATCCATAAAAATGTAAATCCGGTTAGTTTATCTCTGTTTTTCCAGCATCCTACAGATATAGAGGTAGTATCTCGCAACCCTGTGGGGGTGGTTCTCAAGCACTTCGTCGAACATAGTCTAGTTTTTTCTCTCTTCCACACAACGCAGGTGTTTCGAATTTTTATAGAAGTCACTGTAACTTTTTATAGTTAAATCTTACACAGGGGGTAGTTTTCACACCCTCTGAGGGTTAACAGTGTAGGATATTGATGGTACGTAAGTTTCTGGTTCTATTTTCGAGTACTACGCAATTTCAGCTAATCATAGCATCCATGAAAATAGAAATCCTATTGGATTTTACGTTTTTTCTTGTTTTTCTCGTGTCCTTTGAACTTAAAGGTGGTTGTTCTCAACCCAATAGGGGCAGTTTATGAAGATTACGTCGGACCTGATGTAGTTTCTTAATACTTTAACAAAACTTAGACATTTCGAGCTTTTCAGCAGTCATCGCTGTTTTGGATCGATTTTTTTATATATGGGAGCTAATTTTCGCCCCTCCCTGGGGGTGTGTTTCATATCTATTGTATGAACGCTGCTGTTTAATCTTAATTTGTATAATTCGATTGATTAAGAAGTAACAACTATTCTGGTAGCTTAATCTTCTTTTTGTCCCATTTCAGGGGTGTTTTTTTCGCTCTAGCTAATGATTTTGGGGGTGTACGATTTTTTTTTGACCCCGGATTCGGATTCAGCGACCGAAAATACATAGGGATACATGGGTCTGGTTCACTGCTTTGAACTTTTTATTTTTTTTTGTGGGGCTGTGACATCTATAAGAACAAAAATGGAAAAAATGGACGTAAAAACAGATATACTCAAAAGATGGAGAGAATATTTCGAAGAGGTACTAGAAGCGAACAACCACAACAGGAAGAGGAGAATGAGATGACATACTGCAGTGCGGAACCCGAAGTACCGAGCCTTCATTAATAACCGAAAGTTACTTCATTAATTAGTTTTGTCATGTTTTAAACCTGGAATTCTAGGATATGTGGATCTAAGCCCTCCCTTTCCAATCGCGTTTTTAATAGTATATTACATACCGAGGTGGAAAGTGTTTCATTGTTGTCGAGAGATAAGATAACTAATTCTCGAGACAGCAGTGAAACTTTTCACCAAGGTTTGTATACTATTTTATTCACAATCATCTCCCTTAATGAATAAAAAGCCAAAAAAATCGTTTACTAAATTTTTAAATATCATTTTCTGTGAAAAACACAAATTGGCAAATGCTCTTGCCAACCCGAAAACTGGTAAGAAAGTGGCTACTTTCCAACCTGAAATGTTAAAATGTCACTTTCCAACCTGCAAATGTCACATTTCAGTTCAATTGTCGAATGAAGTAGAAATGTCAAACTTTCCAACATTAGACCTGTAAGACAATTTGATTATTTCTGTATGATTGTGAATAAATATCTTTACCTACGATCACTACTGTAAATAGTAAAAAACACACTACCTGCCATCTATGTAAGTTGGATTTTGCATATTGTAAACAAAACGCACTGTAAACAAATCGCACGGTAAACAAAACGCACGGGACACGCAAATATAGGTGGCTTAGTTCGCTGACGCAGGGTTTAAAAAGACAAATGCGCCTACGTAATTTTCAAACGCTGTCAAAACTGACATAATATTTGTTGAATAATATTGTTGACAAGTAAACTAAATTCAGATTTTACTAAATAAATAAATAAATATGATCGTAGGTAAAGTATAGTACATAATTCGAGTTGTAAAGCAATTACGCACTCATGGAAATACGCACTCGCCGCTACGCGGCATCGTGCGTAACTTTTCCATTCGTGCGTAATATGCTTCTTACAACACTCATTACGTAATATACTACCGACGGTTCGTTTCGACCGAACGCTCATTTCATTATAGTCCCTTCAAATTAGGAAAAATTAAAGAAAATCTTCCCACAGTTATGAGACTTGTAAAAAGTGAAGTATTTGGGTTATCTAAACATGATTTTCACCCCCCGCAGTTCTAAAAAGGGTGGTTTTTGAGAAATATATACATATATATGAATTTTAGCGTTTTTTCTGTATTTTTTGAGGAAAAACTATGCATTTTGGTGAAAAATATCAAGAGAGCAAAGTTGTAGAGCATAGAATTTCCTCTAAATTACGCCTCTACCTTTTTTTTTTCGAATTCCACATAGTTTCGCCGCTAGAGGGAGCGAAAGAAATATATATGCATATAGACTTTTGCGCCTTTTTAAAGATTTTGAGCCAAAATTTTGGTATTATGCATAATTATGCATTTTTATGAAAAATTACATGAGATCAAAGTTGTGGAATATAAAATTTACTATCTGTAGGTGTTTTCTAGTTTTTTTTTTTTATTAATGTATATATATTCTATGTTCTACAACTTTGATCTCATGTAATTTTTCATAAAAATGCATAATTTTGGCTCAAAATAAAAAAAGGGGCAAAAGTCTATATGTATATTTATTTCTTTCGCGCCCTCTAGCGGAATTCGAAAAAAGTAGAGACAAAGTTTATAGGAAATTTTATGCTCCATAACTTTGCTTTCTTGATATTTTTCACCAAAATGCATAGTTTTTCCTCAAAATAGAGAAAAAAGACGAAAAAAACGTTAAAATTCATATATATGTATATATTTATCAAAAACCACCCTTTTTAGAACTGCGGGGGGTGAAAATCATGTTTAGACAACCAAAATACTTCACTTCTTACAGGTCTCATAACTGTGGGAAGATTTTCCATAAAACAGCGATTTCTTTACTAATTTGAAGGGGCTATTAGCTCCCAAATTGAACATGCCCATTAGGGAGGGCCGAAAAACACGAAAATTTGAAGTTGCTGATGGGCTAGTTTCTAATTTGTTACTATGCATCTAAAACTAATTCGGGTCATTTTTTAGCCAAATCTGTTAATATCTAGCCGGGCCTCCACGGCCTTGAAAATGAAGGAAAAGGCCAATTTTTCGATTTTTAACATTTTTCAAATTGATATTTGAAATTTCTAATTCAAGTCAACGTTTTTATCCGCGGAATATCTTGCGCCGTATACAATAATTGTAAGCGCCTCTTAACGCAGAATGGCCGACTGAATCTAAGGATTTCCATTTGCCATTGTTACCAATTGTTTTAATTTTTTCTACAATTGGTTGCCTATATTTTTGGTCACGTGTCTTTCGGCTATTAATGAAGGTTCTGTAGAACCACAATCGAATGAAAGGAATAAAGGATCTGAAGAATAGGAAAGCACTAGGTGCGGATGAAATAGTAGCAGATTTAATGAAGAATGGAGGGGAGTAGTTATGGAGACCCAACACTACCTATACAAGAAAAGTTGCCAAGGGACTGGAGAATAGTAATTATCCTCCCGATACATAAAAAATGTGATGTAGTAATTACAGAGGAATAACACTAATTAGCGTCCCTTATAAAATACTATCAGGGGTGATTCATAATCTAATGAGTTCATGGTGAATACCAATGTGGATTCAAGAATAATAGGTCACTATCTGTTTATAGATTTCAGGCATTCGATAAAGTACACAGGAGGAAAATTGTACAAAGTATAACCCTTCTAGAAAAAATCTGAAGATTAATAAAAATGGTAGAAGTTACCATGGCACAAACTGCAGCAACTGTTAGAGTACAACAACAGCTTAATGAAGAATTTAAAGTATAATCCGGAGTAAGACAAGGGGACGCTCTCTCAGTCGGTAGACCTCTTCAGCTTCAAACAAAACAAATCTACACAAATCCTTGCGGATGATATAACAATAATTGCACGTGACTTTGCCTCTCTGAACTAATCCATCATCAATCTGGAACCACATGTAAATAGAGGAGGATTGCAAGTGAATCAAGCCGAAAGCCTCCAATACAACCGACAAATATTAATATAAACGGTAACCAAATCGAAAGCGTCAAGATATTTGATTACCTTGGGGCCAAAATCATCAATAATAATAATGTCCAAAATAAATTAACACGAGAATTCGAAAGGAAATTAATTCTACTATGCCTATTTAAAGTGATTAAGAAGTAGCATACTAAGTATAAAATCTAAGATCACAATTTATAAAACATTTATAAGACCTGTAGTAACCCATATGGCTGTGACATGTGGACATTAACAAACAGCTATGAAAATCAACTAAGATCATTTGAAAGGAAGGTACTTAGAAGAATATTTGGCCCGGTACGAGAAAACGATTTGTGGAGGATAAGAGTGAATTATGAAATTGACACACTTATAAAGGTAGAGGGTATTGTAAGATATATAAAAAGTCAAAGAATAAGATGATTACGTAACACACACAAGATGGATGAAGAAAGAACAGTAAGGAGAATCTTTAAATGGAATCCTGAAACTAGAAGACCAAAAGGTCTACCCAAGAAAAGGTGGATAGACGATGTGGAAGTTAACCTAAAGACTTTGAGAGAGCAAACTGAAGAAGAGTAGCAGTAAATACAGCTAGATAGAGAAACAGTAAGTAATGGCGAAAATCAAGACAAAATGGAAATCTAAGGTACAAAATCTGGCAGCGGTCTACCCCTCCACTCTAGCACAGTGAATCATTATTATTCACTCTCCCGCCACATGAATATAATTTTTTGATTGAGGTTATACTAATACCCTTTATCATTTGAAGCTATTTACCATTTGTCCGATTTTGTAAACCGATCGATATAATAAACACACTTTATTTAACTTACCTTGGTCCATAATTGCAGACATACAAGTGTTGATATTTAAACGAACTATTTTTATGGATTTTAAATGAGGTATAACCACAACCCACGAATTCAGTATCAGCCCAAATCACCTAAAAACAAGAAGAAATAGGATCATAAGAACAATGTAATTTTTAATTTGGCCACAGAATTATTAATAATAAAATTTAGTACAGGGCCATTTTAAGGGCTGTTTTTAGATTTTTGAAAAAAATTACTAATAATATTTCTGGAATTTTCATCCGCAAAAAAGTACCCAGTAGATTATGGTTTTTGTAAAAAATATATGTAATACTTTGTCCTAAAGTGCAGTTTTCACACCCTTCATTTAAAAAAAAAGCTAATAAAAATTGGCTCATAAATGGAGATTTGATGGGGGTGTCCCACTTTTCAGTTGGTCACGCTGTACATATCAGGGTGTTTCGTGAGTGACTGGCCATGCGCTAGTGAGGAGTACAGTACCCTGACGCGATTCGAAAATGGTACCGTTCGTTTCTGTTATACAGCGTGTTTTCTATTTTTGCCAAAATTTCGATCGGCCATATTTTTTTATTGGCTTCATCAAATCGAACCAAATTTAGTAAGCATGTTTACTAATAGAGATCTTCACAATTCAGTACCGCAAATGAAAAAATATCAGGAACGGTCTCGATTTCTTTTCTTTTGGTATTTGCCTAAAAATATCACCCTGTATATGGATTTTCGCAATTTTTAATACCGAATTTAAAAATACTCGAATAACGTATTTAAATCATGTAATTAGTTTATTGGTACACTTTTAATGCTTCGAGAATTAACAACTGAGTTTGATAATAAATCAATTTCAAAAATATTTGGGAGGCTACGAAACATCATTAATTGCATAGGTGACTTTAATTTTGCGGTAAAAAATTGAATTTTACTCTCTGTTAGAATTGGTTACAGTGATATTATATCGTTTGCCAAAATAGTAAGAAGGTAAAAATGTCAACAAACATTAAAAAAAAACTAAATTTATTAGAACTAATACAAAAGAGTAACAATTATACAGAAGTGAAGTAACTGCGGAAATAACGCACCTAATATTTAGTTTAATGAATTGAAAATGATTTTATCAAAAACAATTACACAAAATTAAGATAACACAGTGAACAAAAATAAAAATAAAAAACTAACTATAACAAATTTTCAAAATGTCTCCCTCCAACCTCAACACACTTTCTTGGTCGTTTCTATAAATTGTTTATAGCATTTCTAATCATATGCGCGTTATTTTCTATTTCAGTGTATTTCTGTTCTATGCGTTCTCTTAATTTCTCTCTGGTTGCAAGACATTGTGTGGAAATGCACCTATACTTGTAAATAGAGGTCCATTGTGCTCTATATGCTAGATGCACATATTTAAAGTGGAACGAAATATGAAATAATTTACTGTAATCACTGATTATACATGATACATACCTGCGTATAGTGTCCAGTACCTTCAATGCTATCGTTGCCATATTTATATTTCTCATTTTCATTAAACCATTTCTGAATCGTCTTATTCCAATTAGCACCTTTGTGTAATTTTGTGGACCGCGTAGTACGTAAATTTTGCCCAACTGGCCATCTATCTGAAATGTTATGCATTATTATTCAAACAAAATTGTTAATCATGAACTAGTACTTACCATCAGATACTGTGACATGACGAAACTTACGTGTCTCAGCAATTTTTTGGGCTTCTTCAGCTAACTGCTTGTCCCATTTCTAAAAAGTTTTACGCAATCTCAAATTTTGCACTACTTGATGTAACCAAAGACAAAAACTGTGACTATTATTATTCATGGTATATGCGATTTTTGTAAGAGAATTGTGAAATGACTTTAACTTTTGAAGGAAATGGTAGCCTCAAACTTACAATTTTCCAAATAAACCACATTTATAATTAATTTAAGAATGAAAAAAATACCACGTAATTTTAATTCTAAATCAATTACAGTTGAACCTCCATAACTCGATCTCCAAGAGGCTTCAAAATAAGTTCAAGGTAAACACATTTTGAGTTGAATTATAGAAAATAGAGATGATATAGATATTGCTGTAAATAATACATACATATATGATTTTACAGTTGAACTTATAGAGAAGTTATAGGTGTTTAGGTTAATCTGTTTGAAAGAAAACAGAGATTGCATTTTGACACAGTTTGTCTCATACAAGTTACTTTACTTTGCATAAAACTTCACAATTTTATTTAACGAGTTGTAAATATAATCTGCTGTTTTCTTCCATGGTAAAAAAGGTTTAATGTCTCAGAGCCGTTCTGGACCTTCCTGGGAGAAAGTTTCTCCTCTACAATCTCCTCAACATTACTGCCATCACTTTTAGATGTCTACATTTTCTTCCTCAAGAGATTTCGTTTTTTCGTATCTTTCTCTTCAGTCTTATAAGGGTCTAGACCATATTGGCTGTACACATTTTTTTCGCCAACATGATCTATTATACAGTTAGAAACGATTTTCTCACTCCTTGAACGGGGGTGAGTATAGTGATAGGGTAGTTCATGGTAAAGGTGATATACACTATATCTTCTAGTTGACTTTAAAGCCTAGTATTGATGTATAAGCTGGCTTTGGGGATATAAATTTGTGTCAATTGCATTTAATTATAGGTTTTTTTTTATAATTTTTAGTTTTATTTTGCTCTATACTCGATACCCTCTAATTAAAGTCTGTTCGCTGAGAGAGTCCCGCTGTGACGTCACGAACGTCTGAACTAAAGTGCCGTAGGCTCGTTGGTGTTTTCGAATGCACAGTGCGTTGCTTTGTTTTATATTTTACTTGATGTATTTAATTAGATTTATTTAAAGGAAATTGAATTATAAGCATATATATTACATCTGTTGTAAATTTATAGTAATTTATGTTAAACAAATAAATTATAATATTGGATTGTTTTGGTTTCAAGTAAAAAATATGATAGAGCAAATATACAAAGTAAATACAGTTAAACAGTTGCAGCTAAATCTCTTTTATTCATTAATAGAATTTTGTCAAATAAGCATATTAATCTTAAAATAAAAAAAATCGGCAGCTACTGGAAGCGGCTGGAATCTCCCCACCCGCTGAATCTTTGAAGCCGAAAAGAGCACTAAACAATATGAACGATCTCATTTAATTATATTTATTAAGTTGAAATATTTTTTTCGTATTAAATCAGAAAAAAAGTCTTGCGTACGGTGGGATTTTGACCTAAGAACTTGAGTGTTAAATTTATAGTCTGCACAACATTAATATTTTATTCAATGTTTTTAATACAAATATATGCTTCATCGGATCGTAGCCCGGGGCCAGCCAGACAACCACGGTGAACACCGCCATGGCGAGTGTGAGACTGGACGGGGTAGGTCCGGTTTGGCTTGGAGAAAAATAGAAAAGTAGCTCCTGTCTTCTGTAGGCAGGCTTAAAGACTAGGTTAAAATTATAATGTGTCCACATGGACCTAAAATTAATATAAAAATAAACACAATTCTATAAAAACGTTCGTAGGCAAGAGCACTTAATAATTTTGATTATTGATACGGGAAACAACTAAACGAAAAAACCTGTTCGTTGGTAATGGGATGGATGGCAGGGATGGCCATCTTTGGAAAAAACCATATAACTCTTGGTGGACAGTTTCCCTGCCAGATGTAGCCAGGGTAGTGTTCATGGTGGCTCGTTTAAGTTTCAGTTGGTATATTTTGTTTTATCTTTTGGCCTCGACCAATTTTTCACTAAATCGGTCGGGGAAGTGATAGCTGTCAAATTTTTGGTTCCAATGTTTCTCTGGGGAATTTGGTTTTTGAAAAATGTTTAGGTTGGTACCAATGTCTTAAATTGTTTTTAGGTTATGCAGTACTATTTTTAGGTTATGTTACTGGAAGAATTTCCGGCGGGATGCCGGAAGTAGCGGAAATAGTTTTTAAAATATAATGTCACTGTCACTTTTAAAGTTTTATTGGAAAAAACTCACCGAAAGCGTTCCGGTGGGGTTGCTTACAATTGTAGGGCTTGTAAGCGGTTCAGGATGGCCTCTCACACCATCCGTGGGCTTTATAAACGTCAAAAAAACTTGTAATCTCTCGATGCACTTGCCACGTCAAGAATACTCAGCATACAGTCTGCACGCTTTAACACACTAGCAGAGAAGTTATACCACAAATGGACCCGTAGTATTTTTTGGGAATTTTCCTTTGAGTCCATTTAATAAAATTTGACATTTTTCTGAAAATTTGACATTTTTCTGAAAAGCGATATTTTTCCGAAAATTTGACATTTTTCTGAAGTGACATTTTTTCGAAAATTTGACATTTTTCTGAAGTGACTACTCCGAAAATTTGACAATTTTCAAACATTGACATTTTTCTGAAAGGTGACATTTTTTTGAAAGGTGACATTTCTTCGAAAATTTGACATTTTTCTGAAAAGTGACATTTTTCCGAAAATTTGACATTTTCCCGAAAATTTAACATTTTCCTGAAATTTTGACATTTTTCTGAAAAGTGACATTTCTCTGAAAATTTGACATTTTTCTGAAGTAACATTACTCCGAAAATTTGACAATTTTCAAACATTTGGCATTTTTCTGAAAGACGACATTTCTTCGAAAATTTGAAGTTTTTTCGAAAATTTGAAGTTTTTTCGAAAATTTGACATTTTTCTGAAAAGTGACATTTTTCTGAAAATTTGACATATTTCTGAAAAGTGACATTTCCCTGAAAATTTAATATTTTTTCGAAAATTTGACATTTTTCTGAAAGGTGACATTTTTCTGAAAGGTGACATCCTTGACAATTTTCAAACATTTGGCATTTTTCTGAAAGGTGACATTTCTTCGAAAATTTGACGTTTTTTCGAAAATTTGACATTTTCTGAAGTGATATTTTTCTGAAAATTTGACATATTTCTGAAAAGTGACATTTCCCTGAAAATTTAACATTTTTTCGAAAATTTGACATTTTTCTGAAAAGTGACATTTTTCCGAAAATTTGACGTTTTCCTGAAAATTTGACATTTTCTTAAAAATCTGACATTTTTCTGAAAAGTGACATTTCTCCGAAAATTTTATATTTCTTGGAAATTAAAAAAAAAAAATTTCGTTACTCGTCTTGTAGAAATATTTTTTTGATATCATCTTCAGTTCGCCTGTTATAAGAATTTTATGCTTTTACGACGTTATCAGAACGTAGGTGTATTTTTAATTCACTCGTATTCCATCCATCTACAATATTTCCACCTACGTTTCAAACTTTAATTGGATGTTTCCAGTTAAGTCGATACCTGCACCAGTTTCTAAGAATTTTTCTTATTTGTGACGTCATGTGACGTAGGTGTATTATTAATTCACTCGTAATCCGTCCGTCTACAATATTTATACCCACGTTTCAAATTTCAGTTCGATATCTTCAACCGTTGCCGAGTTATCAGCCGAAATCACTGAACACCTCTGTCATTATTAGAATATCACCCTGTACATTGCACTGCCTTGAGGACAAAACAAGTGAAATTTTTGTTTTTTAATTTTTTTTCACGGAAACCAAATCGAAAAAGTGCAAGTGTGATATATCGTTGAAATCGGAATTTTTACTGCTTTTCAATGGTTCAATTACAAATTGTAAGTAATCATAAAATAAACAACTTGTTGTGCCAAAACGGCACTAAACGTAATCCGATCTCAACCAAAACCTTTTCAGATCTTCTGGAACACTAAAGAAACCCTCATGCAAAGTTTCATCCAAATCCGTTTAGTAGCTTCGCCGCTATCGTGCTAACATACATACACACACACACACACACACACACACACACACACACACACACACACATACACACACACAGACATTTTTCAAAAACAATTTTTTTGGGTTCCTGGGACCTCAAAACGTAAAGATTTGATGTTATCTCAATTTTCGATTTTGGACTAATTGTAGTAACCTCCCACAATTTTATTGTGGGGAGGTTAATATATACTTAATACTAATTATGCTATATATATTATGCTATATAAAACAAATATGGCAGTAAAATTTAGATAGATAAATAAATAAATTTAGTTTTCTTCGTCAATGTCTAATTCTTCCGAGTCCTCATTGTCGCTTTCATTATTATACTCTTCGCAAAAACGAAGAGTATATTACATTTGATCGCCACATTTTTAAAACAGTAAATATCGCTCGTAGAGAAAAAAAAATTCATACCATTATATTAGTGAACGAATTCTGTCAAACTTTCACAATGTCCGTCTGTCTGTCCGTCCGTCTGTCCATCCGTCCGCCTGTTTGTCCGTCAGTCACGTTTCTTGTAAGCACGATAACTTAAGAAGGAAAAGTCCGATTCTACTGAAATTTGGAAAGTAAGTTGGCGTTAGCTGGAGAGAGAACGCTATTGTTTTTGAAAAAAATCAGTCAGTAAATAAAAAAGTTATTAATAATTTAAATAAAAAAAAATTGTCTTAATTTTTGTCACCTATATTTAAATTGAAATCTTGCGAAACGTTATTCTCTATAATTTTTTTTTGTTCATACATTTTACTGATATACATATTTCATAATAATATATCTAATCCGTTGAAATATAATTCTCGAATGATATACATTACCGTAATTTTTTATAGTAACGTGTGATGGTCCAATATAATTATTTTTCCAGCCAAACCGGGCCCGCCCTGCCCAACCATGCATTCACCACGACGCTGCGCGTCGTGGTTATGTGGTTGGCTCCGGACCGGGTTCCGACTAGGCGCATTATTGTAATTTGAATTTATAATAAATTGTTATTGACTGATTGATTGATTGCCTTGCAACCCAAAGATCGCGCGTTCGAATCCATGAGGTGGTATTTTTTCATTTTTTTTTTCATATATCTTTTTTTTCACAACAAAGTTGGTATCACAAAATTTGGAATGTCCGAAAACTAACATTATTTACAAGAAAACTGCGAAGAATATCCTATAGAATGTGTAACAATTATATAAAAAGCTCAGTAAATCGGTGAAGAGTATAATGCTTCCACTAGTGTCACTTATAATGAGTGACATAACTTCTTCAGTATGAACCTCTTGATCATATGTCTCTAAAATCAATTTATTTGTGTGATTTACACACTTGGACCAAATTGAGCTCGACACTTGAGATAAAGCCTCATTTCACATAGCAAGAACGGCTTCGTCACTAAAACCATCTTTCCCGATGTGTTTGTCGTAATACCCCTTACAAATTCCCGAAACAAGTTCTACTGGATTGAACTGACAGTGATATGGTGGAAGCCGCAGTACTTAATGTCCATGTTCTCTAATTAAATTATTGACAATACAGTGTTGCTCTGTTCTGTTAGCTCCAGCTATTTGGAGCAAATCGGCTTTAAATGCGGTATCACTGAAATCTATGTTTTTGGTCTTTAACCATGTTTGTATTTTTTCTTTCGTCCAAGATCGGGTTGGTTGTTTTTAGAGTGGTACTTAGCATTATCTAAAACAATAATGCTTGGATTTTGTAAACCCGGCAAAAGTTAGCCACGTTTCAAAATTTCAGATAACATTTTTCATTTCATATTTTACAGTATCGTGTAACTCCGTTTTGGACTTTTTACGATTCCGTTTAACCGAAGCTTGAGGTTCCACATTTTCTTTGTCGTTTTTAGCTATTTTTCTTGCAGTCTTTTCATCGATTTTTAAAGCCTCACCTACTCGCCTTTGAAGAGCTTTTATTAACAATAAAGGTCCACCTCTTTCATTTTCCTTTTGAAAATATTCCAACAAATTCAAAACTAACTGCTGTGATTGCCGATTTAAAAATTCACCAGGACGCATGTTTACTATTTTAACAATAGAACAAGACTAAAATTGCCCTCTTAGGCACTAATTGAAATAAGTGCACTATACCTGCTATACCCGACTTCCGAGAAAATCGGCCCGCCTCTGGAATCGCCAGCCGCATTTGATGACGAAACTACATCTATGAAATGTCAATATCAAGCAGCAGCTTCAAATCCAAAATGGGGCGCGTTATGCAAATTGGTTTGCTGTCGAACAATAGAAATGCCGCACGTCAGTCGTAACTTGACCACAAAGATTAAAACTTACGTTACAGATTAGGTTACAAACAATATTTCAATAAAGACAAGAAAGGATAATGCTTCGGACGATATTCCTTACACTATACGACCGGGATCCTATCAGCGAACAGGCTTTATAATTATGTTAGTATGTTAGTAAACAACATACCAAAATTTTAAGATTTGTTCCTTTTGGTTGTCCTGGAACTTCTCCATCTGAGATTAATTTCCTTAGGTCATTGTGTTTTTGAAGAATAATCTCTATTTCATCTTCCGTGACACCTTTATCTACGAATGCAAACGTATGTTATCAAAATTAATGTTTGCTTTGATCTATAACTATGACATCTATAAGACAGGTTGCCAGAACTTTCAATTTTGAATATTTTCAAAAAGTAGGTACTGTCGTGCGCAAAAAAAAATGGAACAAGTCTTATAACTTATTTTTGCTAAAATCTAGTTGGGTACGTTTAACTTTAATTTTTGTGACATTGTCAGTTATTTGTCAAAATAACTCATTATATATATATCTCAATGAGTGTAAATGGAATAAATTGGTCGGCTACATGATATATTATGGGATAGCGCTGGCCGACATTTTTAATATTTTTGTCGTCCACCTTCAAACCTGTCAGTTTTTTTAGGCCGACCGAATTTCTATTTAAAAAAAGTATGTTTTTCCCCACCAATAAATATTATGAAACATGAAGTTTCTTTTTATATTTATAAGTTTTCAGTAATTATGCTACATATTAAATGTTTTCGACAATAATGAGTGTTGTTTTATTCTAATGTAGTTGTAGATTTAATGGAATAACATGGTTTATTCAAGGAATATTAAAAAAATGGGATGCTGCAGGCTCAGTCAGGTTATTTGAATTATTAACTATTTATTAATTATGATAATGATTTACATTATAAAATTGTAATTATTATTGATATTATATTACATAAACATAAACTTACAAATATATATAAATTATATTTATTATAATGGATCATCGTCTGATGAATAACAACATTCAACAATGTCTCCTGGATCTGGCGATTTCTCTGGTATGATTATATCTGCAGTGTCCGGAGGTGTGGGATCACCTTCATACCAATTTATTTGATATCCAAATTCAGGACTTAAGGACCAGCCACAATCTTCTGGATTAAATTGTAGGAAATCAAATTCAGTAGCTGCCAGCCACACTGAATTTATACATATAGCTCTTAAAATTTCTTTTTCAAGGGATTTCCAGCATGGTGGTATACTCTCTAAATCAAAAGTTTGAGTTCTCTTGAAAAGTGATCCTTCAATTGTCTGGCAACTGTATTTTTTATTAAACAGTAGTACTCTACCAGCATTTACATCATTACATTTTATTCCTTACATTTCGTTGGTAAACTTCTGGATTTTCGACATTTTTTCATGTTCGTTTAGATCATCAGGAGTACGTAATTCTGAAAAAACCTTCTGGTATTCAATTATTTGAAAATTTAGGCTCGGAGCTTTGTAAAGCTCTACCTTTCTTACACGCATATACTGAATGCGATTATAATCCCGCCTTCAAAGGAAGATGAAAAATAAAACCATTTAAAATATTAAAACATAGTAAAGAATACCAGAAGGTTTTTTCAGAATTACGTACTCCTGATGATCTAAACCATCATGAAAAAATGTCGAAAATCCAGAAGTTTACCAACGAAATGTACGGAATAAAAAGTAACGATGTAAATGCTGGTAGAGTACTACTGTTTAATAAAAAATACAGTTGCCAGACAATTGAAAGATCACTTTTCAAGAGAACTAAACTTTCGATTCAGGGAATATACCACCATGCTGGAAATCCCCTGAAAAACAAATTTTAAGAGCCATATATATAAATGCAATGACGTCACATAGTTTATCGTGTTTTACTCGTCAAGCCCCTTCATTTGATACCCATATCAAGGAGGTTGTGATGAGAAAGGCAATCCGCCATCTTGGGACGTCCGCCATATTAGATTTAGATCGATAATGGCTATACAATGTTGCATTGTCACCGGACTTATACACATGTGCCAAATTTCAAAGCTTACCTTAATTAGAACTAGTCGAAATTCAGCTTGCAAGATTTGACCTAAACGAACAAACATACAAACATTGCAAGTTAAATAAAAGCTTTTAATAAAAACAACACTCATTACTGTCGAAAATGTTTAATATGTAGTATAATTACTGAAGACATAAATATAAAAAGAAACTTCATGTTTCATAATATTTATTGGTGAAGAAAAACATACTCTTTTTAAAGAGAAATTCAGTCGACCTGAAAAAACTGACAGGTTTGAAGATGGACGACAAAAATATTAGAAATGTATGTAGTTTTAGCTTTAATTTGGTGTAAAATTCAGCCCGAAACTCGATCACGTAAAAGTTCTGTTTTTTTATGATGTATTTTTGTTAATAAACACATAATTTTTTATGTATTACCGTTTCGATAGGGTTTTGTAGAAAATATATGTATTGGAAAAACCGCTGCCCAAGGAATCACTACTTCCACATCCAGATTTTCTATCCAAGTCACTCACAACGAAAAAAATTTGTATGTGGAAATAATTGCTTATGGAACTTTAATAATATAATATTTGAAATCCTCTACCCCAAAAACCTATAAAACGATACCCCACATCGGTAGTGGGGTGGGGGTGGTGCTAGGGGGTGGTAGTGGGGGTGGATGAAGTAAAAACATATTTTGAGGTTTCTGGTTCTTGTACACACACTAAATTACAATTTTTTTTCATCCCCTTTAATAATGGGGTGGGGGTGGTAATGGGGGTGGCTAATGCCAAACATTTTTTTGAGACCTTAGCTTCTCTTTAATATACTAAATACTAATTTTCTGGACTCTTACCTGCTTAATTTACCTATTTACCCCAAATTTACCCCAATTTACCCCAACCCTTCGATGAAACAAGATGAAAATATAATCTAGTTCCAGATCACGTTAAAATACATACGTGTACCAAATTTCAAGTCAATATCTTAAACGGTTCCAGAGTAAACGTGCGCACAAAAAAAAGTTACAGACCGACAGACAGAATTTTTTTTTTCGCTCAAACTTAAAATCTCGACGTTTCATGACATTCTAAGCCTATTTGAACAATAAAAATTTTTAAAAATTTTTTTGTCGTTACTATACTTCCACTGGATGTGGAAGTAAAATACATCTCGTTATTTCAAAAAAAAACCGCTGCCCAAGGAATCACTACTTCCACATCCCGATTTTCTATCTAAGTCACACAACGAAAAAATTTTGTATGTGGAAATAATTGTTTATGGAACTTTAATAATATAATATTTGAAATCCTCTACCCCAAAAACCCATAAAACGATACCCCACATTGGTAGTGGGGTGGGGGTGGTGACAGGGGGTGGGAGTGGGGGGTGGATAAAGTAAAAAAATATTTTGAGGTTTATGGTTCTTGTACACACACTAAATCACATTTTTTTTTCATCCCCTTTAATAATGGGGTGGGGGTGGTAATGGGGGTGGCTAATGCTAAAATTTTTTTTGAGACCTTAGCTTCTCTTGTCTATACTAAATATTAATTTTATGAACTCTTACCTGCTTGATTTACCTATTTACTCCAAATTTACCCCAATTTACCCCCCCAACCCTTCGACGGAACAAGATGAAAATATAATCCAGTTCTAGATCTCATTAAAGTACATATGTGTACCAAATTTCAAGTCAATATCTCAAACGGTTCCAGAGTAAACGTGCGCACAAAAAAAGTTACAGACCGACAGACCGACAGACCGACAGACCGACAGACAGACCGACAGAGAGAAATTTTTTTTTCGCTCAAACTTGAAATCTCGACGTTTCATGACATTCTAAGCCTATTTGAACAATAAAAATTTTTAAAAATGTTTTTGTCGTTACTATACTTCCACTGGATGTGGAAGTAATACGTAGGATGCTCCAAAAAATTTTTATTACGTGTAATCCAAGCAGCAGTTGTTAATTTATATATTTATTAATATATCGAGTTTCTAACTAATTTATACTCTTTTCCTTTATTTGTTGTAAATAGTACGTAAGTTAATACATTATTATTTAGTGTTACCCTGGTGTTATGATTTCTGAACCCATGATACAGGGTGTTTACTAAACACGTAACATTATCTTTGCCAATTTGACTAGATAGAGTTTTGTGAAAAATATATGTTATAGCTTATTGTATGGTGTATAATTAATGAAAAAATGGTGGTGGTCTCTAACGTGTAAGTACGTATTTAAATTTTTTAAAAAATTCAAAAGCATCAATTTTTTTTTCTTCATGAAAAGTTTTCCTGAAAATATCACATATAAATTGTCTTGAGTAGATTTACAATATAAGTGAAATACAAAAAAATTGGTTCACTTGATTAAGAAAAAAAAATTTTTTCGGATTTTCGAAACAAAAATTTTTTCCCAGATATTATGAAGTTTTCGAGGTCAAAACTTTTTGTGGTAGTATCTTACGCAATGATACATCATTGGAAGGAACCACACGCAAAAAGGTTGCAAAGGCACGCACACTTAACCTGCCATGGCCTTTCGATGTTTTAAATAATCCGTGGTACCTATATAAAAACATTTGACCCACATGGCACCTCAAGGTTATTTGTGCTAAACATGCAAACATGTTTCATACACATCTATTTTTTTTATTATCGTTAAGTAAATAAGCAGAGAAGCACAATGTCAATCAGCCTCTACATTTACCATATTCGAACCAAAAAATATATTGAAAAAATATATGTCTGTCGACTTACCTGTGACCATCATAACCTGAGAGCTCTTCAAAATATTTTGTTGACACTCTGACGGCTGACCATTAGGTCATTGCGTATTGATGTTTTTAGAAAAATAACCTCGCAGAGGGATGATTTTAACAAATACGTGAGAAAATAATATGTTGTTTTGTTAAATAGTGACTATGAAATTGCGTTGAGCGTGGCCGGAGGAAAAACGTATTAAAAGCATTACTTTATATTTTCTATGTACCTACCTATAAAGTTATGTTTATATTTTGAATTGCACAAAGTAAAAATACAAAAGCACGTAAGAAATATGAACCGATTCATGATTAATTGCAATGTATTATAAATTTCCTGTTATTTTTTATATATAGCAGCGTGGAACGTGCAATATATGGCAAATAAATATAAATATTCCTTCCATGCTCTTTGATTACATTACTGATTTGGTTAATTTATTAATAAGTACAAGTAAAGTATTCAAGTGTTGGAATTAATGATCGAGTAGGTAAAATTTCCTTATCTAATTTTTTTGTTATATAAAAATATCTTGTAGATAGTTAATAAATATTAAACATGTTACAGATAACTTTCGGTCAATGACATAGGTTGTGTAGGGAAAAAAGAGTAATGCGTCACATGTATGTTCAGTAATAACCACTCTTACCAGACGTTTTCTGATTCATGAAAATCATCCTAGATGGCCTCCGCTTGCCGTAAAGTACGTCTGGCAGCACCACGTCAGCTGCCGTGGTTGCCTGTTAGGCGCACAGCGTCATTAAAGCTCTTCCCCATTTGCTCTTTGGTGACACCAGCCCAACTTTTGGAGGGCGTCCTCTTCGCCTCTTTCTACAGATAGCAAAACCAGAGTTTTCCCTGAAGTATTAACCGTTCTATATTCCTCAATAACACACGATGTCCGCCGGACGTTCGTTCTATGTCCATTTAATGTACTGTCGTAAATGGGCATAAATTGGACGTCCACCGGACGTCTATCATCGGATTAATTTGAAATTGTACGGAATGGACGTCATCTGAATATCCATTTTATGTACGGGATATGTACATTTTAAGTTTATCTAGGGACAGGAGATGGACGTTCAGTTCGTGCCCGTTGATTTAAATATTATATTTTGTCATAAATGATACCGCTTTCTCTTTAATACGTTTCCGAGATATGTACACATATCAGCGAATACCACACTGAACGTCCATCATATGTGCCGCAACGGACGTCCTCTGGATGACCAATATGGTAAGTATACAGATTTTATTTCCCTATAGGGACAGCAGCAGGATGTCTATTAAATATTCTATTTATGTTGTAGATGACGATATTATTCCTTTACAGTTTTTTCTTCAACACGTTTCCCAGGTTTGTATAAGTACCTCAACCATAAAACTTTAATTCTTAAAATAGTTGGCTCCCACCGCTCATCAAAGAGATGTGAATATTTTTTTTATTTCTTCCCCCCACCCTGCTCTTTAAGAATTAATGTGATATAACATTACATTGTTCAACAACTACACGTACTTCTCAGGTGACCCTGATGATAGCTCGTTCACAATATCACAGTTTTTTGTTAGAAATTAAATAAGTTCTTCTTAATAATTATAAATAAATATAAATGCTAGTAACTAGAAAAATTCAGGTTTGAGAACACAAATAAAAAATAGAAAAAAAAAGAGAACCTGAACTATTTTCACATATTTTAAATATGGCTAAAAATTCAATGTCACATAGTAAAGACTTATTATTATTGATAATCTCATTAAATACATTTTCCACACATTATACTACACTACTTTATCTTCCAAAATAAAGGACACAGGATAGCCCAGTTTGTAAGTGAGTAGAACTGTCATAAAGATAACGACAATTGATAAAAAGGTAAAAAAGTAAAATAAAATGAATTTAGTAATTTAATAAACATTATAATTTGACAATAAATTGGAATTACGGTAAATAATATTAGATATGTTAATGTAAATAAAATATACGGATGCTAACAAAGAAATTCATCGGACGCCCTCAATCTCCGCTGAACGTATCTTTCGGATATCCATAGGACAGTGTTTATGCATGACTTCATTTTTACCAAGTAAAGTACTTACATGTCGAAGTTTTACTGTTTCGAAAAGCGTCCTGAATCTATATAAATAAAGTAGGACGTCAATTATCGTACTTTATAGACATCCGTATGATATCCCTCGGGATGTACAAATATTGTTCAAAGTTTTGGCATTTAGACGTCCCTCGGTTATCCGTCGAATGTACTTTGAATCAGAAACAAACGTCCATCGGATGTCCTGTATGTTCCTCGAGGACGTCCTTCGGATATCCACAGGACGAAGATATGCTATTAAGGTTGTTATCTTTCCGGTTGATGTGGTCAAAAAATGAAAGAATTCGAGAGAATACGATGCTGGAAAGTCGGTATTGGGGGCGTATTTCTTGAAGAATTGAGGTATTAGTGCGATGAGATGTCCAGGGAATTCGTAACAAACGTCTTCAGACCCACATCTTGAAAGCATCAATACACCGCGCCGTCTGTCTGCTTCCCTAACGTCCCTTGTCTCAGAGACATAAAGAAAGATGAGGGAAACTAGGGCATTAGTAAGTCTGATTTTAGTGGTCTCTTGTCACGCCAAAAATTGGTCAATAGGCAAGTTGCCAATCTTGCCGTCTGTATTCTTCGCTGAATCTCATATTTGCAGTCTCCAGTATTGTTCACAAATGCTCCAAAAGGTATACCATTCTGTTAACTACTTCCCTCACAGTCAGCTATCATTAATGGGTCTGGGTGTTTAATGAATAATTTAACTAACTATTATTAAAAATATGTACCTATACTGCGTGCAAAAAGGGTAATGTAAATCCCTTTTACATTTATTCAAAGCTGGCGGGCGCTGGATATATTTCTATAAACCTAGATGCTCATAAAGCTGACCTATGGACATACAGTGGATATCCCATGTGATCCATATGTGATCCTTAAGGATATCTGCGTTACGTTCTTCCTTTTTATAAACCTGGATATCCATGAAGCTGACCTATGGACAACAGCAGATATCCTATTGTATGTCCATTTATTGTCCAGTATAGTATAACAAATACGCCCTATGTATGTCCAGTGGATACCCCTAAGGATTTACGAGGGATATCTTATGGATGTTCAAAGTTGTGACAAAAGAATATCCATAGGATATCCCATGTGATCCATATGTGATTCTTAAGGATGTCCGCCTTATGTCTTCATGTCCAACGCGGATATCTATAGGACGTACATAGGATATACTTGTGCTCTCTGGGTAGACAGTGGAGGAATGCGAGTTGGGACTAACAAGAGTGTAGCTGCAGTGCCTCGCACACTAGTTATTAATACTGTAAAATAGAGTTTGTTTGACGCCATACAACCATTGGCGTTATTTACAAAACCTAATCATCATTTAGCAGTCTCTGAATATGTGAAAAACAATGGTTGACAAAATTATTAATAAACTTTATAATTTTGGTGCTAACCTTGCACCAGCACCACAACCATCGGAACTAATTGCGAAATGTGTACCATCATTCAGCACTCTCTGAATATATAAAAACACAAAGGTGTTAATTGTTCTAACAAGTATATGAACGAGTTTATATTATTTGTGACAACAGCCCCTAAATATAGATACTAAATTTGAAAACTATAGGACCTATCTTAGTTTAGCACAATATTTATTTCATCCTAAGAACTTTTGCAATCAAAACTATAATGTTAGGCACCTAATTGTCTTTACAAGAATTATAAATGTATTAGTTTTTGAGACAGATTTAAAATTTGTTCAATAAGTTTCTTTTTGTTTAAAAGTAAATATTTTGAATCAAAAGAATGGGCATTTCTGGGTTTTCTCACCAATACTAAATATCAGTTTGATGCTGATGAGATAATACGAAGAAATTATATTTTGACTGCGGAAATCAAATGTTCCCTTATATGCACTGTAGGGCGAGAGGGAGGGCCGCTCTGGGATTAGTTTTCTTTTTGAAAAATGATTCAAAACTTTTTTGGTTTGAATAAAAATGAAATTTTCTTAGCGAATCGCCAGTTCTCTCTTTTGGCTAATTTTGCGCGCTCGTTCACATACCCTAGTGTGTAACCTCTTTGTCGCAAAACTTGATTTAAGTATTTTTTATTTTAATGGAGAGACACAGAAACATTACTTACCTATTGTTTATAACTAGTGAAAATCCCCATTTCTCGAACAGATTGGGATCGATTTACTTAACAAATAGTACTCTTTTGTCATAGAATTTTTCAACGGCAAATATTTTGATTACTATGCTCGAATTACTAGACTCAAACACGCTCAAAAAAGTAAAAAATATGCTCACCTTAAAATTTCTCAAAGTTTAATTTGAGCCCTATAGGATTTATTTTGCTCTTTCCCTTGACCCGCTATCTACTATGCAAAAACAGGGTGAATTTTAGGCCTTTTTGCGGTCACTCTATTAAATTCCCTTGATCGTCGGAAAGTATCCAAACAATTTACCGGATTGAAAAATAAATACATGCAAGTAAAATTTTTGAAAAAAATTTAACCACTTTCAAAAAGGATGGCTAAAAATTGTGAAATAAAAGGAGGAGGGTCTCTAAGGCTGATTTTCGGCCTAATTTATTTCTTGAAGAGAAAACTTGAAAAATATTTTATTAGTATCTACTAACAATATTTAATCAATTCGGCCCCAAACGAAACTTTCCCCCACCCTTCCTTTTTACCTCGCCACCTCTCCCATCTCCTCCGAAACAACGAAAATAGACGTACAAAATTAAAAACATCCTTATTCCTGCAAAAGAATCAACTGAGTGCGGGAAAGTTTTGTTTCGATTAAATATTGTTCCTTTCACTGTCACCCAGTTAATCGAAACTTTACCTAATATTAATACTGAAGTCGGTTAAAAATACGCTTGAATTTGTTATTTGTTAATGTTTACACCTTAGACTTCAATATCAATATCAGGTAATAAGGTTCAATTAAATGGGCGACGCGACGCGCGACGTTGAAATTTTATTCACAATTTTTAGCGATCGCTATTGAAGGCGGTTCAATATTTTTCAAATTTTTTTCTCCCTTTTTATCAACTTATTAAGTTCCACACAGCATGCCATTTTTTAATAAGCTTTCACTCGGTGGTCACTGACACCAGTCAAAGACCTAACAATGTTTGGTGCCATTTTTTAAATGTCTCCATTTAAAAAACCGCTGCCCAAGGAATCATTACTTACTTCCACATCCAGATTTTCTATCCGTCACAACGAACAAATTTTGTATGTGGAAATAATTGTTTATGAAACTTTAATAATATAATATTTGAAATCCTCTACCCCAAAAACCCATAAAACGATACCCCACATCGGTAGTGCGGTGGGGGTGGTGATAGGGGGTGGTAGTGGGGGTGGATGAAGTAAAAAAATATTTTGCGGTTTCTGGTTCTTGTACACACACTAAATCACATTTTTTTCATCCCTTTTAATAATAGGGTGGTGGTGGTTATTGGGGTGCGAGTGGGGGTGGCTAATGCCAAAAATTTAAGACCTTAGCTTTTCTTGTATATACTAAATACCAATTTTATGGACTCTTACCTGCTTGATGTACCTATTTAACCGAATTTACCCCAATTTACTCCCAACCCTTCGACGGAACAAGATGAAAATATAATCTAGTTCCAGATCTCGTTAAAGTATATATGTGTACCAAATTTAAAGCCAATATCTTAAACGGTTCCAGAGTAAACGTGCACACAAAAAAAGTTACAGACAGAAATTTTTTTTCGCTCAAACTTAAAATCTCGACGTTTCATGACATGCTAAGCCTATTTGAACAATGAAAATTTTTAAAAATTTGTTTGTCGTTACTATACTTCCACTGGTTGTGGAAGTAAGATTCGAAGCCCATACTCTGTTCCCCACCTCACCTACCATATACCTGCCATGTTGTGCTAAATTAAAAATTAAGTTTATTTTTTTACCAACAGAAAAGATGTGCTTTTGTGAAAACTGAAAATCTAACTAAATATTTTTTATATTTGGTTTCTTTTAAATTTATCAAAATATATTTTATCAAATCGTTTTGTCTAAGAACAGTTTAAATAAAGGTTTAAACATTTTTGCCTGGCCAAACTCATTTCACTGGGTGGCCAAATCTTTTCACTGAGTGGCTATTTGGCCACAGAACGTGTCCTTAAAAAATAGCCTGCCACACAGTAAATTAGCATATCCATCATCTTGAATTTTTAAGCTTTAACGTCAAGCTTGTTATAAAAGAATTCTGAAATCTCCATACATCAGATTTTATGTAAATCGCAATAATGTTGCATTACGGCAACAGTATTTGATTCACCATTTTGAATTCTTAATTTTTGAGATCAGGTGTTTTAGATCACCTACAAGCTACCAATTTTAATGCAATTGCGACGAAACTTGAGCGTCGCTTTCGCAAAATATTGCAAAATTTTCAAGTAAAACAACTTTGTTTTTAATCTTTGCTTACCGTGCACTAGACGTAACCTGATGAAATTAATATAGGACCAAAGCCGAGCCATACCTTAAAACGAGGGGCCAACCGCACCCAAAATTTTGTACACCAGATTTCCTCTTTGACGAAGATTACACAGATTTCAAAAACATTTTTTGAAGAGCGGGGAGACAAATCTGAAAAAAAATGTTTGAAGAGTGGGGGAGAGAAAGAAAAATTTTCCTGAGATTTCCTCGGATTTTCTTAAGATTTCCTAAGATTTCCTTTTGAGTGTACACCAGACTTCTTTCGCGGTTTGCCCCTCGCCCTTACAACTTAAGAAAAATATAGAAAAAAACAATCAAAAAACAAAAACATACTTACGGGTTGAATTGTGAACATCCTACTTTTGAAGTCGGTCGCTATACTCTGCTTTATATATTATAATATATATTGGATCCGCAATTTAAAAAAAGCACATAACAAAATTTTTTATTTACCTTTATTCGTACGACAAAAAAATAAAAATTATGCTAGTACAAACAAACGAACTACAATTTAAAACTTAAAACTAAAATAAGTATGATTCTAATGTTACTGTCTGTAAACTATATCAACGCTATTTAAAATTAAAATAAAAGAAACCTATCGATATAAAAAGTTAAAAATAAATTAAAAATTGACTAAATTTAAAAACTACTAGTTGCAGCCTATTCGTCATCGCTGTCAATTATTCTAGTTCGTTTAGCAGCAGGCACTTCCGAATCAGAATCGATGACAGATCGATTTCTTTTGGAATCATCTCTATTATCATCTTTGTTGATATCATCGTTCTCATTATGATCTTCCTCTTCACTGTCACTCTCAATAATATTTGTTTTCTTCCTTTTACCAAAACTTGTATTATTTTCTTCGTTTATTTCTCCTACATTTCTATTTTCAACTGCATCTCTACTTTCATCATCACTGTCTACGATCATTCTTGATCTTCTATGGAAACTACTTTCCATACGTTCCGTGGCAGAATTCTCTTGTATATTCGTATCATTATTTTCAGCAGAATGTGTAGCAGTTACATTTTCAGAAACTACACTTTCATCATCGGAATTTCTATTCTCCAATATATGAGAATTGTCTGCCTTTTGGGATCTTCCTTTTCTCAATTTATCAAATATATCTTCATCTGACGATTCATCATTCTGCGTTGGTCTTACTTCTTGAGTTGTTTTTCCCGACGGATTTGTCATTGTTCTTAATTTATCAAATATGTTATCGTCATCAGACTCATCGTTTTGGTTTTCAGTTGGTTCAGTATGGTTTTCTGCTGCTGTAAGAGTTTTATCAACAGCTTCTTGGATTAGGTTACAATGACTGTTAAGTGTCTGCAATGACAAATGGCCTGGGATTCTCCAATACGCCTCCTGAAATGAAAGAAAATGATTTTAAACTTTTTTGTTAAGTACTGAAGTCTATATAATGGTCATATCGGTGTAAAGATATCGTTTTATAAAGATATCGTTTTATAAGACGATATCTTTAGACGGGAACAATATCGGGTGTCAATGAAATCACTAGTCAAGCCGTAGTGTCCAGAATTTTCAAAGTATAAATAAGAATCAGACTTGGCAGAGGTAAAATATACCAAAAATGGTCAATTTTTCAGTATTTGACACTTTTCCATCACTTAAAGCTTCCCCGAAGGTGATCAAAACTTTAAAATTTTTGGATTCCTGAGACTATTTTATAGACCAGTTGATGAAGGTATTTACCTCCAAAAACTTGCAAAATGAATAATTTTTTTTTAACGAGTTCGTGAAAGTGTATAAAATAATATCCTGAAAAGTTTACATTTCGTTCGGATGCAGAACATAAAAAAAAGTGAAAAATTTTTTTTTTTTATCCATTTCATCCTGTGATACCGACGCAATGAATTACATGTCACTTAGTCAGAATTTGTTCAATCTATATAAGTGTTGGTTCATTTAAAAGATGGAAATTGTAGCTTTCGGATGCTTTTTTTATTTAAACGATACAAGCAAAGGATGGATGGGAAAAATATACTTATATATATTATCATGCCCGAACTCAATCGTCGCAATAAAAAATATAGAAAAAAATGCCCTTCAAAAAAATTTTTTCTTCATTGAGAACTGTTAAAAAGTATGTACACTGTATGTACAGTAAGTTGTAGTAACGCGGATTCAAAAAAAAGTACACCTCAAATCATTTTAATTTGCTTGCTTGATGATTTTTTTGATCAATATGGAGGCGGTAACTTGTCGAGAAATTGACCCATTGAAAAAAATAAAATATCACTATTTCGGAAAAATGTATACTTTTCGAATGTTCAAACAAAAATTCGTTTACTTGTATACATTTTTTCGAAAATATGATCAATCCCATCATGATCAGAAATAGCGATTTTATCCTTATGTATAGTTTTGAACATAAATTCTGGAACTTTTCCAATACGTTAACAAATGTATAAGGAATTCATTGGATATAGTTGAAATGTGGATAGATGCGTACCTGTAATAAATACAATACACTAAATGCAGGTAAAAAAACCGTTGCCCAAGGAATCACTACTTCCACATCCAGATTCTCTATCCAAGTCACTCACAACGAAAAAACTTTGTATGTGAAAATAATTGTTTATGGAACTTTAATAATATAATATTTGAAATCCTCTACCCCAAAAACCCATAAAACGATACCCCACATCGGTAGTGGGGTGGGGGTGGTGATAGGGGGGTGGTAGTGGGGGGTGGATGAAGTAAAACATATTATGAGGTTTCTGGTTCCTGTACATAAACTAAATCACATTTTTTTTCATCCCCTTTAATAAGGAGGTGGGGGTGGTAATGGGGGTGGCTAATGCCAAACATTTTTTTGAGACCTTAGCTTCTCTTGTATATACTAAATACCAATTTCATGGACTCTTACCTGCTTGATTTACCCATTTACCCCAAATTTACCCCAATTTACCCCCCAACCCTTCGACGGAACAAGATGAAAATATAATCTATTTCTAGATCTCGTTAAAGTACATATGTGTACCAAATTTCAAGTCAATATCTTAAACGGTTCCAGAGTAAACGTGCGCACAAAAAAAAGTTACAGACAGACCGACAGACAGACAGACAGACAGACCGACAGACAGACAGAAAATTTTTTTCGCTCAAACTTAAAATCTCGACGTTTCATGACATTTTAAACCTATTTGGACAATAAAAATTTTTAAAAATTTTTTTGTCGCTATTATACTTCCACTGGACGTGGAAGTAATTTATGCGAGTTACGGCGCGGCAGATCTGCTTTGACCCTGCGACTATGTGTGGTAACTGTGTATGCGTTCACAATTATATATTTTTCCTCCATACTCACTATTTATTCTCCTATTAATTCAAGAAAAATGTTAAAAATGTTTAATTAGAAAGAGAAAAAAGTTTTATTTTACTCGTTAGAACAGCTAAGAATTTTTAGAGGTTCCATAGTATGCATTTAACCGTGCGCTTGGCCGCGCAGAGTGACAAAGTTACTTCACTATTTTTTTCTAGGAATACCGTGGTTTTATCGATAAATTTCGTGGTCTATCCACCTGTATTTTTTATTTTATTCTACTAGACCAAGCAACGAATGATTATAGAGGGAAATTTTAGGGACAGAAAATTTGACTTCGGAACTTTGTTTGGACTAGTCTGGAGATGAACATATCCAAAGTTCCCACTCCTAGGTGGTGAGCGGGGGGGAGGGGCACTTTAAAAGTCCCATTTTTTTGGTTTTTCGCTTATATCTCGGAAACTATGCGTCGTATGAAAAACGGTAATCTATACAAAATTAAACATAATTAAATTTCCTACAAGAATGTTTATATTCATTTTCTTCCTGTGTGTTATAGTTTATGATATATTCGCCAGCCAAATAGATAATTGAAAAAAAAAGTATTAGGTATCTTGAATATTTCTATCAAAGCGGTTTACCGTGGTCTGCTAATAAATCACATTCACAAAACAATCTTTATTTTACAACACTCGGCGTATTTACTAACATAATATTTTGTCGAAATCTATGCATTTCCTTAAATATACAGTATGACTGACTTAAAATGAATGAATGAATAACTTTTTTATTTTGTTTCCGATTTGAATCAAATTTTACTCAAGTATAGCACAAATTAGGATCTACTTATGACCAGAAAAACATTCGCCTGCTACAAAGGCAAAGTCACCTGTGGTACCAAAATATGCTGAAAAATATTAAAAATCATATTAATGGGTCTTGACGAATTTCACGAATCCACCACAAATTGAGGAAACTGAGGACCCCCTTTGCCAGATGAGCTTATGTATGAAAAATCCCCCATCCATAACCAAATCAAATTTTGGTGTATTTACGGTTGTGGCGCCGATCCGATGCATTTTTTAGAATGTTTAACATTCAAAATGTTTTTATTTTTTTCAGCATATTGTAATATGTTGCAACCCCTTAAAATTTAAGGTTATGTTGGTTACTAAAAAGTAGGCACAGACTTCAACAGATCGAATGTCTGAATGTAGTGTATTTGCACCTACTCGAGAAAGAACCTACCAGAAGTTAGTTCTGGTGACATCTGGAATTATCTAGAGAATGGTGGCGTCATCACAGAAAAATCGAGATCTGTCATTTTTAGGTATAAAAGACCGACCGCATTCTCAGCGAGTAGTTCAGAAAGTTCAGAAAGTATAGAAAGTGAGGTTAAGACTCCAAAGAGAAACAAAGTGATTTTTAGTCAGTAAAGTGTATTTAAATTAATAATAGTATTGTGAAGTATCCAGTAAATATTTAATAAAGTGTGCTAGTGGACATCTCTTGTTATAATTTTTGGAACCCACGGAATTTGCAAGGGGTGGTTTCCTAAGGGTGGAAACACGTGACAATATTTTGGTACCACAGAAGGCTATGCCTTTGTAGCAGGCGAATGTTTTTCTGGTTATAAGTAGATCTTAATTTGTTCTATATTTGAGTAAAAATTTGATTCAAATCGGAAACAAAATAAAAAAGTTATAAGGGCGTCTTCATTTTAAGTGAGTCACACTGTATATTTAAGGAAATGCATAGATTTCGACAAAATATTACGTTAGTAAATACGTCGAGTGTTGTAAAATAAAGATTGTTTTGTGACTGTGATTTATTAGCAGACCACGGTAAACCGCTTTGATAGAAATATTCAAGGTACCTAATACTTTTTTTTTAATTATCTATTTTGGCTGGCGAATAACTCGTAAACTATAACACATAGGAAAAAATGAATATAAACATTCTTGTAGGAAATCTAATTATGTTTAATTTTGCATAGATTACCTTTTTCCATACGACGCATAGTTTCCGAGATATAAGCGAAAAACCAAAAAAATGGGACCTTTAAAGTACCCCCTCCCCTACCGCTCACCACCTAGGAGTGGGGACTTTTGATATGTTCATCTCCAGACTAGTCCAAACAAAGTTCCGAAGTCTATTTTCTGTTCCTAAAATTTCCCCCTAGACCTTTTTTTGAGCATTCGTTGCCTGGCCTATACCCTGACTTAATTTAAAAATTTTGAAAAAATTGACGAAAAAAAATTTTTTTTCACTTTTTTTTATGTTTTGCATCCGAAAAAAATGTAAACTTTTCAGGATATTATTCTAAAGACTTTCACAAACTCATTAAAAAAAAATTATTAATTTTGCAAGTTTTTGGAGATTTCACTATAAAATGTTCTCTGGGCTATTAAGTACTATTAGTTTTTAAACAAGTTTTGCGATTACTTGATTTTTAGGGCTATTTTTATTTTTGCATATAGTATAATGAATTCACTCAAATCAATCTAATAAACCAAAACGATAAGAGAAAATGTAAACGTAAGATTTTTCGAATTTGTTTAGTACTACCACCAATCAAAATTTCCGAAAGCACTAATTTAAAAGTAAGTCTTTTTTTTTCAAATGGCAACATCTTCTAGACATCCAGTAGTTAAATACTAATTGTCATAACAAACTCATTAATAACTTCAAGTTGAAAATCGGTTTGATATTAATCGAAATATACAAGTTTTTTAGTGAAAAAAAATTAATTAATATGCCGTAGAAATTGAATAAAATTAGATTCAAAACATTCATTTTGTCCGGGTCAGAAAATATCAAGAAGAAGGCAGGCACTTTGAACATTTACTATCTTTTAATCAACCTTTTAATTTGAGTATGTTTTTTTATTCGTAAAATAAATCATTTCGAACAGAACACTTCAGTTATTTGCAGTATTATGTGGACAAAAAGAAATAAAGAAATTAAAAAAAAAACGTTTTAAAAACAATGGTTTTATTTTAAAACCAAATTGCACCATAAAATAAAAAATTATTTCAACTCTGTAAATAGAAAACCATTGCGCGCTCGCAAAATATTACTTCGTTTAATCATTTTGATTTACGTTTACATTTTATGAGCGCCCAATGGTTTTCTACTTACAAAGCTGAAATTCTTTTTTACTTTTCAGTGCAACTTGGTTTTAAAATAAAACCATTGTTTTTAAAAAGTTTTTTTTTAAAGGACCCCCCGAAAAGTGGTTCAGGTCGAATTGGCTCAATTTTTAATATGTTGTAGATTTCCACTTTCTGATCAAAAGCTCCCACGAACCGGAAGTGCTTTTTTTGTTCGTTCCTGTTTCGTTCCCAAATTATGGTTTGTCTAATGATTTCGTTGACACCCGTTACATTGTTATACTTAATTATATTAATTATGATTCGACAGCAACAAATTCATTAAGTACCTCGAAATACGTCGAAAAAGTTCTCGAATTTTTATTACAATATAACTTTATGAATTTTAAGTTGAATTAATAAATACTGAACTCTGACATTACAATATATCATTAAAATGGTCATAGATACGAAACAGAAAGGAAACTTTGGTAGTTTTAAGGTATTCACCCTATTGAGGGTGATTCAACAATATGTACCATAAATTGGTAGGTGGGTAGATTTTCGCAAAACATTTAAAAAAGTCAAATGCAATTTTTCTGCCAACCCCATTCTTATTGCTCTCTATCTATACAGGACCATGAAGTATGTTTTAAAAATACACTTATTATTAAATATATTCCGTCAAGACAGAAATATCAATTTCAAATTATGTATATGTTTACACAAAACATTTAAAAAAAGTCAAATGCAATTTTTCTGCCAACCCCATTCTTATTGCTCTCTATCTATACAGGACCATGAAGTATGTTTTAAAAATACACTTATTATTAAATATATTCCGTCAAGACAGAAATATCAATTCCAAATTATTTATATGTTTAGTTTACTTCTAAAGACTAACCATGACATTTTGCAAAATTGAGATAAACCATTATCATAATAAATCGATTGCTTGAAATATGTTAGCAGGAAAATTAGTTTTACAGATTGACTTAAGTTGGCGGTAGTGCATTTATTGTGAGTATTGTTAAATAGTTGCTTACAACAGGCTGACAACAATGAATTTCAGGAATCTAATCTATTCTGATAATAGACGAATGTCTAATTTTACACTGCGAGGGCGTTCCGTATTCTCAGATGCCTTTTTCTCGAAAACTGTTAATCGTGGAAAATGGAAGGCATTATTTAAACAAAAAAAATATATATCCAAATCAGTTGTCAACTGGGAAGCGTGTATCTACCCACAATTAACTCGATCTTTTGGTAATTATCATAGTTATCAAAATGCATTATATAGTTTTTGAGAAATAAAATCACACAAACAGCTAATTAATCATACCATTTCAGCAGCCATCATTTATCAAATGATTATAATGCCTTGAGAACGATTATTATGAAGTGTCGCAAGTGATAATTAGGCGAGAAAATTGGGTTTCCACAAAGGGACCTTTTACCGAGTTAAATTGAGTTTCAGAGTGGATACATATTTAAAAGAACATCCTAAACTAAAACATATTAATTTAATTAGAGCGTTCCCTGTCCACTTATTTTAGCGATTTTCAACAAAGTTTCAAATAAAACATATATTTAAAAATAAGTCATCATCGAGAGATGTTTAAAATTACAAATATAGCAGTTATACCTAAAAAATTAACTTATTTAAAAAAAATGTGAATAGTGTGATGTTTACATTTAGTTACTCATATACTTAGTCGATGGCTAGTGTCCGTTGGACGGGGGACTATATACCCCCCCATTATAATACATATAATGTAGCAGTAATAATGAAAGTTCGTGGTACGTTGGTTTTTGTATCTGGTATGCCTAGACGCCGCACAGTGGCGAGAAATGCCAGTGTTCCACCCAAATTACTCTAGAGGTCGTAAATTTTGAGTTATTGAGACATTCTTTTGTTTTAAATGTTCATCTTGAATTTACCTATCGATCTCTCTAGCCGGATTTTTGAAATTTCATTTTTCATTTTTTTAAATTTTTAATAGAAAATCATATTTTTATAAAAATATACTGTTTTTTCTATTAAATTTATTCTAACGGGCCGTAAATTTGAGTTTTCGTAACGAATTTTTTTTTCAAATCTTCATCTTTTAATCAGCTATTGATCTGTCTAGTTGAATTTTTGATTTAGTTGTTGACAGCTGTCAAAATTACTGTCAAATATAAAAAAATACGATTTTTAGATAAATAATTCATACAATAACAGGTTGGTGTTCAGAAAAATATATATAGTGTTTTCAATGTACTTGGTTCCGAAGTTGACAGGAAAATATGTATTTCTAAATTTGGCAGCTGCCATAATTGTTGTCAAATTTCCAAAGAAGATGGAAGAGCTTATTAATTTTAAAAATACCCTGTAAATGTATAGAAAAATAGATATATATTGTTTTTGATCCGTTTGATTTAGTAATTGACAGGAAAATATGAGTTTTAAATTTGGCAGCTGTCGTAATTGCTGTCAGCTTTCAAAATACAGTGCTTATTAATTTTAAAAATGCTCTATAAATGTATAGAAAAATAGATATATATTGTTTTTAAACTGCCAGATTTAGTAGCTGACAGGGAAATATGGTTTTTTAAATTTGGCAGCTGCCATAATTGCTGTCAAATTTCAAAAAATAGAAGTTAGAGCTTATTAACTTTAAAAATACCCTGTGAATATATAGTAAGACGGATACAGATTGTTTTTAATGTACCTGGTTCCGAAGTTGACAAGAAAATGTGATTTCTAAATTTGGCAGCTGCCAAATTTAAAAATAATATTTTCCTGTCAGTTCATAAATCAGGAAGAGAAAAAATAATATATATCTATTTGTCTATACATTCAAAGGGTATTTTTGAAATTAATAATTTCTAATCTGCACACCTTAAAACTTGACAGCAATTATGGCAGCTGCCAAATTTAAAAATTATATTTTCCTACTACTTACGAAATCAGATAGATCAAAAATAATATACATCAATTTTTCTATACATTTGTAAGGTATTTTTAAAGTTAATAAGCTCTTACCTACATGTTTTGAAATTTGACAGCAATTACGTCAGCTGCCAAATTTAAAAATGATATTTTCCTATCAGTTACGAAATCAGATAGATCAAAAATAACATATATATCTATTTTTCTATACATTTATAGGGTGTTTTTAAAATTTATAAGCTCTTACCTTTTACCTCTTTATTTTGAAATGAGACAGCAATTATGACAGCTGCCAAATTCAGAAATCATATTTTCCTGTCAACTTCGGAACCAGGTACATTAAAAACAATTTGTATCCGTTTTGCTACATATTCACAGGGTATTTTTAAAGTTAATAAGCTCTAACTTCTATTTTTTGAAATTTGATAGAAATTATGGTAGCTGCCAAATTTAAAAACCTGTCAACTGTTAAATCTGGCAGTTTAAAAACAATATATATCTATTTTTCTATACATTTATAATGCATTTTTAAAATTATTAAGGTATTACCTCCATATTTTGAAAACTGACAGCAATTGCCAGCTGCCAAATTTAAAACTCATATTTTCCTGTCAATTACTAAATCAAACGGATCAAAAACAATATATACCTATTTTTCTACACATTTACAGGCTATTTTTAAAATTAATAAGCTCTTCCATCTATCTTTGGAAATTTGACAACAATTATGGCAGCTGCCAAATTTAGAAATACATATTTTCCTGTCAACTTCGGAACCAGGTACATTGAAAACACTAGGTATATATATTTTTCTGAACACCAACCTGTTATTGTATGAATTATTTATCTAAAAATCGTTTTTTTTATATTTGACAGTAATTTTGACAGTTGTCAACAACTAAATCAAAAATGCATCTAGACAGATCAATAGCTGATTAAAAGACGAAGATTTGAAAAAAAAATTGTTACGAAAACTCAAATTTACGGCCCGTTAGAATAAATTTAATAGAAAAAACAGTATATTTTTGTAAAAATATGATTTTCTATTAAAAATTTAAAAAAATGAAAAATTAAATTTCAAAATCCGGCTAGAGGGATTGATAGGTAAATTCAAGATGAACATTTTAAAAAAAAGAATGTCTCAATAACTCAAAATTTACGACCTCTAGAGTAATTTGGGTGGAACACTGGCATTTCTCGCCATTGTGGCGCCGGTTTTCAAAATTAGAAGGGGGACTCGAGCTTTCTTGAAAACAACAATTATGTTCCAGTATAAATACATTTAACATTCAAAAGTGAGTAAATATATCTTCATTAGCAGTAATAAGTAGATGTGGCCGCGAAAAGGTTGTGGTTAACTATGGTAGTTGGTGCGTGAAATTTTTCCCAAATATAAGAATTCTTGTCCTGAATTATAATAATTGAAAAAACGGTAACACTTGCAACAAAAATGCAATGGACCATTTTTGTAAAGTATCAAATTTTCTAAGAAAGTTTATTAGCTATTATTATATTTTTACTTGTGTATTTTCGGTCGCTCTACATGATGACATCCTTTATTTTTCTTTATTTTTAATGAAAAAAAAAAACCTAAAAAAGGAAACTTTCTCGACTCTTTTTGCGAGTGATGAATGTAATCGACAGATTTTTAAAAAATACTGCTTTTAGTATTTGTCAGAGAGGAATTTAAATTTTTTTTTTATTACATTTTACTTCCCTCGCTTACCGAAGGGAAATATCGAAATTGTAAAAAAATCACCCTCCGAGATTTTTCCTGATTTTCACGTTTCAGAATACGTGGATTACGAAAATTAAGGCCGTTTAATTCCATCAGTCTGTCTGCCTAGTGCCTGTCTGTCTGTTTGAACTATATCTATAAAACCATTTGACAGAGCAGAATAATGTTTGGTAGGTAGTTAACGCTACTGCTAACGAAGAACTGAGATATACTTCCGTTGAAAAATATACAGGGTGAGCTCCACAAAAAAACACAATTAAGAAAAAAAATGTGACGGATATCAGAAATATTTGGCGTGTAGTTAACACAACTGCCAAGGAAGAAAAATATGAAAAATATACAGGGTGGTCACCATAAATGAATAATGAAAAATGTAACGGAGGGCAATAATATTTCGCCCGTAGTCAACACAACGATCAAAGAAGAAAAGTAAGAAAAAAATATACAGGGTGGTTGCGCAAAAAAAATATGAAAAAAAGTATGGCGGAGTACGATAATATTTCGCAAGCAGTTAACACAACTCTCAAGATAGAAAAATATGAAAAATATACAGGGTGGTCATTCTACAAAAATAAAAAAAAATGTGTCGGAGGGCGATAATATTTCGATTGCAGTTAACGCAATTATCAAAGAATAAAATATAAAAAATATACGGGGTGGTCACCCTAAAAAAAATGTGATGGAAGACGACAATATTTCGCATATAGTTAACACAACTGTCAAAGAAAAATATGACAAAAAAAAATATGTCGATGAAAAATATAAAAATATTATATAGGGTGTTCACCGTAAAAAAAATTATGACATGATGTAACAGATAATATTTCAAATGTAGTTAAGACAACTGTCACGGAAATTAAAAAAATGTCACTGAGGACGATAATATTTCACATACAGTCAACATAATTGTCAAGGAACAAAACTATGAAAAATGTACAGGGTGGTCACCATTAGGAAATACTGAAAAAATATGACGAAGGGCGACAATATTTCCGTGTAGTTAACACAACTGTCAAGGAAGAAAAATATACAAGAGGATCACCTAAAAAAATATGACGGAGAACGATAATAACAACTAGTTAACACAACTGTCAAGGAAGAAAAATCTGAAAATTGTACAGGGTGGTCACCCCAAAAAGAAATAGAAAAATGTGACGAAGGGCAATAATATTTCGCATGCAGTTAACACAATTGTCGATGAAAAATATAAAAATATTATATAAAAAATTATGACAGGGTGTAACGTAACACATGATATTTCAAATGTAGTTAACACAACTGTCACGGAAAAAATATGAAAAATATACAGGATGGTAACTATAAAAAATAATATTTGGACTGTAGTTAACACAATTAATGAGGATGAAACCTGACATACTTTTCTTGAAAATTCTACAGAATGGTCACTTTAGAAAATAACTAATTAAGAAACGGCAGAACAAAATAATATTTGGAATGTATGTCACTATTTCCAGGAAGAAAACCTGATATACTTTTAGTTAAATAAAATATACAAGAGAGTCATCATAAAGAAAATATAATGAATACATGAAAGGTGCTAATAGTCTTGAGGCATAATGTATCCCGTGGGATTTTTTGTGAAGGGAAGGTGCGACTATGTGGAATCTCTTATATCTTAGATAATGGTGTACCGGGTGTTTACCTTAGAATTGCCCTGTTTGATTTTTATGGCGTTATACATCCAAGAAGGCCGCCATGCGAGACATTTATCCTTTACATCAAGAATAACTCCTTCCAGAGTGCTCATACGCAAAATCTGCATAGAACTTTTCTGTTCTACATGAGCCAAAGAACAAATTCAGTTCTTATCAATTTTTTCGTATCTTTTATCATTTAAGAGTTACACGCCAGTTTTTCCACATAACACTAATTTATTAGTATACATTCATTGCCTAACCTATCCGACTTTCAACAGATTATAAACTGTGTATTTTGTGTCAAGGTAAAAGTAAATTACCTCTTGTTAATCCATTGAAGGTTGAAAAACTTCTACAGTGTTTGAAACAAAGAGAAGAATGGTTGGATCCCGAGTATATGAATATTAGTAGTCGAATCGGGAATTTAAGTGTACAACAGCTACATGACTCCAATGCAAAATGGCATAAAGAATGTTACAACTGACTCATACGACAAAAATGGATAGAAGCAAAAAACTTTTCGAAAAAGGAAAACGTTGTGAGCCTACGGATGATTTAGAAGCGAGTACCAGCAGTGACAAGGCAACATACACATTACGATCTAAAACATCCGCATATAACAAAAAAAAAAACTGTTTTTTTTGTGATGAAGGAGAGAAAAGCAAAGAGAGACTGTATTGCATAGCAACAGACCAAATTGGCGAGCGTCTTAAGTTATCTGTCCAACGCGCTAATAGTGAAATATTGAAAGTGCGCTTGAGTGACTGTACATATCCTGGAGATGCCCATGCAAGAGACATACATACACTATCACGTTATGATGAAACCCACATAGCCTTCGACACATACAGAGAAAATTCACTAAAATCTTCTATGCATAAGAAAATAACTGACAACACACAACCAGTGATACTACAAGATCAGTGATACAACGTACATTGCGAACAAATATATGAAGTCATTGTTATCTCATGTCAAGACTAAAGATAAGTTAACAGCTTACTTGTCCGAGAAAGCAATACAATACGCAACTGGAAGAAACAAGTGTTTATTTGTATCTTGGAGGGAAACAGCAAAGTGTTCAATGGGGATTGAAACAGAAGAACTGAAAAGCAATCATGAGGAGGCAGATACAAAAATAATTTTGCATTCCATG
Source organism: Rutpela maculata (assembly GCA_936432065.2). Lineage (NCBI taxonomy): Eukaryota > Metazoa > Arthropoda > Insecta > Coleoptera > Cerambycidae > Rutpela > Rutpela maculata. The sequence goes on from OW386291.2 coordinate 110,341,609, forward strand.
TTCGCCTGTCGTCGCGGTCTACACAGCTTAATAATTACTCACCTGATACTTTATGGTGGTATAAGTTCCTTCCACTGAATACTATATTTGTAACTGGAGTTAGCCAAAATCAAAGAATGATCAATCTCAGCAAAGTAACCGATTCCCTGGGCTCAAAGAAAACTTCAGCATTATTAGGTCTGCATGCATTATCCGGAAGTGACACCACAGGGACTTTGGCAAAGAAAGCGGAAACCTCCTTTTAGAAAGTCTTCAGTAAAGCACATGATGACATTCTCGAAGCTGTTTCATGATACAGACAGACTATTAATAGAAAAGTTCATATGTCAAGTCTATGTTCCTGGCACAAATATATCAGACATTGGAGAACTGAGGTGGTGGATGTTCACAAAGAAAGAAACTCAAAGAGAAAATTTGCCACCAACAAGAGCATCACTGATACCATATGTTGATAGAGTTCGTTATCAATTCATAGAATGGTGCCGTGCTGACCAGCCCTACCCTAATCTGCCTTTAAACTTCGGCTGGGAACTAAAAAACGACCATTATGCTCCTTTTATGTGTATGCTACCATGTGCTCCAGAGACAGCTCTTCAACTTAATCGGTGCTCTTGTGTTAAGAGAAAATGTGCTCCACAATGTAACGTAACGATCTGAAGTGCACAGAACTATGTGTGTGTGTGGAGGAGACTGATATGTGTGACAACTGTGATGAGCATACAAGGCATGAAGATTCATCGGATGACTTAGATGGTGATGATACATTGTTCTGAAGAGAATAATAATATAGTATCATTAAATATTGTTTTCTGTCAATACATAATTTATTTTAAGAACCAATTTTATAATACAACTACTACTTTAAAAATTATTATAAATCATTCATAACGAGGGACCTAAAAATACAAAATCATGCCCCTCAATTTTCACTTAAAAAAAATCATTTATTGTTGCCGCGGTATGTTTGTCTAGTGATTCCGGAGCAGAAAAGTCTCGAGCCTCTCGAAGTCGATGCGCATCTTTGTATTATAGAAAATATTTTTTTCGTAATATTCGGGAAAAATATATTTTCTATTAACAAAGGACCCCGTATCTGAACCTGTGTAAAAACTGTTTTCAGTAAAATGTCATAAAACTGGAGTATGTTGTATTTGAAAACATGCTGATTAAAGTTTCAATGGGCAAAATGGGCAATGAAAAAAATGCAGCTGGCAGGGGCACACGTTTTCACCAAGTAGTAGTAGTAGGGTACGAAGAAAATTTAGAAGGTGATTGCTCAATTTCAAACACAAAAGTTGTAATGAAGGTATGCCCTAAAATACTTCGCAAGGAAGCTACAGATAGTGACAGGTTATATTTTTCTTTGTTGTTAGGTACTAGAGAAGCTGTTAGTTTCAAAATGTGAGGAATAAATTATAGTTCTACCTTACTTTGGCAATTACTTCGCATGGAGGAAATTGAGGTATCTGACGAAATTAAAAGACGGTAAGGTATATCTTCTTTTTTAAACTTTGTAATAGTACAGGAAACGAAGACTGAAAAATTCCCTAATTTGGAAATAAATAGTGGTCAACGAATTATTATTTTAAGTTGTAGGGTTGACCCTTAGGAGTAACATGCCAAAAGTTCCCAGCCGTGGGCCTCATGAGTTAGGCGGGAGGGGGGTGGAAAGGGTCGGTTTATAGGTTTTTCGTTATTATCTAGAAAACTAAGCATCCTAGCGAAAAGGTCATTCTATACAAAATGAAAGTAAATTAAATTGTCTACAAAAAAGGTCTTATTAGTTTTTTCACTGGGGCCAGTAGTTAAGGGTGTACGTGAGTTTGAAAATGCGAATAGCTGGAAAAACTGTGTATTGTGGGAGGTAATACTTAACTTAGTAGAAAATTTTATAATATTGAAGGTATTTACAAGACCATATTAAGTAATTGGTCGAGTTCATCGACAAGATCATCATCATCGTCGTCGCCGTTGATGCTGACGATTGGATTGCCGTTGGTACACGAAGCGCGGCAACTGCTGCACACAAGCGAGCAGGGTATGCCTGCTTTTCGGCACCCGCAACGGCCCCCGCAACCAATTGCGCCCCCGCAAAATATGTTATTTAGGACGGATTCTGGCTCAACTGGGTCCGTGCTTGTGACGGGGTAAGGAAACCATCCGACCCCCTCATCCATCCACAAGCAGTTGGCTCCTGCTGCTAATCTCCATATAGCCATTGCTGACAAACAATAATTCGTCCTTTGTAGTTTAAAAAAAATGTGACACAATCTTGCCAAGGCACAATACAAAACATAAGTTAATGTAAACAAGCATATATTGATACAAATCTGTAAATGAACTCTAAGGGAGTGCTGGCGAGCAGCCGCTCTGGTGGGTGGAAGTGCCGCAAAATCAGGCTTTGGCTTTGTCGAGGCTTTAACAAGGGCCTGATGTCGTACCCGGTTCAGGTCTGCTCCTTGTGGGGCCTGGTACAATGCCAAAAAAAGCTGCTGTCCTGCATCAGCTACCATGTCCTGTGTTGCTGAGGAGACTTTGTAGATGTCTGTGACCTGCTCCTCGGCCTTCAAAAATACCCCCGTCACAAGCACGGACCCAGTTGCGCCAGAATCCGTTCTAAATAACATATTTTGTGGGTGCACAACTGGTTGCGGGGGCCGTTGCGGGTGCCGAAAAGCAGGCATACCCTGCTCGTTTGTGTGCAGCAGTTGCCGCACTTCGTGTTCCAACGGCCCTCCAATCGTCAGCATCAACGGCGACGACGATGATGATGATCTTGACGATGAACTCGACCAATTACTTAATATGGCCTTGTATATACTTGTAATATTATAAAATTTTCTACTTGTTAAGCATTACCTCCCACAATACACAGTTTTTCCAGCTATTCGCATTTTCAAGCTCACGTACACCCTTAACTACTGCCCCCAGCAAAAACTGAATAGGATCTTTTTTGTAGAAAATTTAATTTATTTTCCATTTTGTATAGAAAGACCTTCTCGCTAGGATGCTTAGTTTTTGAGATAATAACGAAAAACCTACAAACCGACCTCCCGCCTAACGCATGAGGTCCACGGCTGGACACTTTTGGTATGTTACTCCTAAGGGTCCACCCTACAACTTAAAATAATAATCCATTGAGCACTACTTATCTCCGAATTAATGTCTTCATTTCCTGGCCTATAACGAATGTAACGTAAAATGCAAAAGAAATATTGTAAATAAAATAACAAGGTGTGCCCTAGACGCTAGCTGCTCGGATATCTCGTGTAAAACCTATCATCGTCGCTTTTTCATCCCCAATTATCGCAGTCAATGTCTCTTTTTTTCTCCTTTTCAAATACTCCCCTATGTATCATATTAATTTAATAATCTTTTCTATATATGTAAATCTCGTTATTTTTTCACGAAGCATTAGAACCAAATTGTCATTCAACATAAAATCAATATAAAAGTGGAAGAGTACCGCTTAAGTGGTTGTCGTAGTAACTGTAAAAACTGACTACTCATACTTGGGAATTTTGAGCCAAAGGTAGATAAGTGATACACGATATTTCTTTGTGTGCCTACCTATATACCCATTTCCATAAAAACTCTCGCACGATACGAAAATTTATTGAAACATCTTAGATACGATGTTTAAAAGAATTTATTGCTTTATATATAGCTATTGTTTAACCGGCGCATTTTGCGTAATTATATCAATCTAAACAAAATATTTTAATAACTAGTTATCATTTCTATCATAATTTACATAATAATACTAAATATTCTGCACGGAACACGCACACCCACACATTTATCAGTTTATTTGTACGCAAATAATATAAAGAACGTGGTACTACGTAACAAATACTTTACGACAATTATCGAGAAGAGGAATATTACCTTCCTATTGTTACGTAGAACCTCCCAGAATCGCCAAAATAAAAATTCGACTTAGGTAAAAAATTCATTCAAGGGCATTTTCGATCATAGCATGCAAGTATGAAGGGCTTCAGAGCCATAAACTAGCCTAAAAGGACCGTCGACTTCGTTAAGACATTAGGCAGAACCAGGTGAAAATTCGAAGAAACACCGAATTTTCACCACCAAAAATATGTTTTGGTCCAGGCCCTGAGAGTGAAAGTATATGATGATCATCGAAAAGTGAACCAAAAATAAAAGTATAATTTTTGATCAAGGAAAAATAAACCATATACTCTTACGAAATTATGTTTAACTTTTTTATTCCTTCACCAAAGACAATAACCATGGAGATACAGTCATTATTATATATCATTCGAAATACTGAATATAAAATTTTAACCAGGTTACATATCAAAGGACAAATATGACGAAGGCGCCTAGCGTCTATTAGTCCCTCGAGGTAAACCAGAAAAATGCAAAAGGCCCAAAAGTTCTGCAACTGGACCACAAGACATCTTCTCCCCCGTTTTCGAGGGCGGAGAATACGACGGTTATAATAATATTTTCCGACCTACCTTCCAACCACTACCCCTAAACCGAAAAATCCAACCCCTTTTCCAATTTTCCGGTGCTAGGCATTTTTTATCAGAAAATTTTATTAACCAAAGTTGTTCAGAATTGTCCAAAAACCCTAAATCCAAAATTTATTCAAAGTTAAAATATATTGAAATTTTGTTTAAAATAATGTCTAAGTACGAAAATATCATTAAATGGGTTTCTTTGTTTAAAAAATTCATGACAATTTTGTTTAAAATTAAACCCAAGCTGTCAGCTGAACTATACATTTGTCAAGTAATTAGCAGTCTTTTTTATATTCTTTAAATTTATCAATTTTTTAAAGGGTTTCGGACAATTCTCAACAACTTTCGTTAATAAAATTTTCCGATAAAAAAGTGCTTAGCACCGGAAATTCGGTTTAGGGGTTGGAGGGTAGGTCGGCAAATATTATCATCATCGTGTTCTCCGCCCTCGAGAACGAGGGGTACATGTCTTGCGGTCCAGTCGCAGAACTTTTGGGGTAAGAGCTTTACCTCAAGGGACTATATAGGCAAATATTGGCAAAAAATCAGTGAAAATGGACAAGGCCGGTTTCTCACATAAAACAAGTTTGGATTCACCTAGTGACTCATTTAGACGAGTGTATTGGATGGTCAATACAAAGCGATGGTAGGAAAGGCAAATGCAGGGCTTTCCAAATAATAAAGTTATAGAGAAAATCGCCTTGTGCATAAATGACTCAAAAATCCATTTTGCCAAAAAGTCGCTTGGAGGCAAGTCAGTGTCATTTTTCCTTTATTGAACCTGCATGGGGACTAGTACCTCGTAAGACTGGCCGACTGGTCGTTAGTAAACTCATGTATTAGTAGAACTCCGTTCTGTGAATGATATAATCACGATATACATAACTTTTAAGTTAGTCATAAGCATACGAAAATTATTTAGTAAAATATTTTTATATTTCCATAATTACCATAATCACAAAAATTAATTTTTAAAAAGCTTGCGTTAAATCTGGGGAAGCTGAATGAATCTTTTCTACCAAATCAACTGTTAATGCACGCTCTCATTTGTATGGTTAAAAGTAACTTGCTTTAGTTGGGGAGGCGTGATTCTTTCACATTATATAATTTAATGGATAAGATATTGCAGAATCTAACTGTACTTGTCTTAAACCTGTTAAATAAATTGTATTCTTTGAACTCATTGCATTTTATTGATATCAGGACTTGTTGCTAAGACTAGCAACGCTTGAGTTTTCGTTTGGAAGACCGAAACAACTGAGTTAATCGGAGTTTCATGACTCCACAAGTCTGAGACTCAGTGTTCTGGTCGCTTTACCGGAGTTCGATACGGATTTCAGGAATCATTAAGTGTAAAATCCTTTATTAGTAGGTAAACAAATAGAAATCACGTCAAATTTTAATCCCGTCAGGGAGAAATCTCCAATAGGGATTCTTTTTATGCAAAAATCCTTAGGTGTTAAACTCATTATTACTGCGTAAACAAATAAAGATCATATCAAATTTTAGTCCCGTCAGAGAGAAATCTCTGACGGGACTAAAATTCTTCTTCTTCTTTTTATGCAAAAAATTACAAAACTTCCTAGGCGTAAAACCCATTATTACCAGTAAATAAGTAATATCCCGACAGAGAGAGAGAGCATCGTTAATGATCTAAGGTGGAGCAGACTTCTATCGAATTGTATCTTATCTCGAACCCGCTTGGGAGTAGAAGAACGCGGCTGGCGCCCTTCTAGAAATAAATTGGTGTCGCGTCAAATTAACGCTCGGTAGTGAGTTCTTCTACATTTACACCTCTTTGTAACAGTCTGTACTGTGGGTTCGCAAATTATAACACCAGGATTACACTAAACACTAATTTATTAACTTACGTACTAATTACAACAAATAATTACTTCATTAATATTACACTGAGTACTATAATTCAATAATGCAGTCACTTTATCACTTCGTTTATTTCTTCATTTGATCTGACTCACTGACTGAGCTGAACACCCTGTGCGACGATTCGCCCTCTTTTTATACACCTGAGTAATTGATTCTGGATCTTTCTACCACATTGTAGATGTCAGTAATTTTCTCGAGGTTTCTAGATTTGACAGCGCGCGCGCCATCTCTGGGACGATTGCCGAACTAACTAACTATGCATAGTTCTCTGCTATTCGCACATGGACTTTAGAGGAAATTCATACAGATGTCTCTGGGGGTAGAAATGTGTAACACTATGTACGTTTGCCTCATAGACTACCTATTGACAGTGGAACGGGACAAACTGTGGGCTGTACTATTGGAGACGAAGACACCTAAACATCAGGTCTTTATTATTCGCCAACAGTTTGAAGAAAACTCGGCTTTGACGAAAGTAGATACCTAACACTTAATCGGACAATTGCTGACAAAGGCGTCAGACAGAGTTAAGTTCGGTGACCAATCCCCTTTAAAATCTATATTGAATATGTGTATTGTGTGCTGGATGCCTGGCAGGGTGGAGTAAGCTATACTTGCTAGAAGGGCTTCAGGCGATAAAGTCTGATTGTAGTTTAAATTACAATAAATTGAAAATTGTAACGATGTCGAGCAAATAATAACCACCCAGGTACGTTAAAGCTAAGGTGACTGAGGAAGTAAACAAGATGGTATATCTTGAAATCATTGTAGACAACACTGGCAACTGCGAATATGATATTCGGCAAAGAATACATGCGGATGGCAAGGTGGGTAACTTAGTCCAGTCAATGAAGGACTTGTAGAGAACATTTTGGAGGGGAGAATTTTTCTCTCCAGGAATGTGTTGGGGGTAGTCAGGAGGTAAACATACTAAAAGTCCCCGCTCCTAGCCCCGCCGCTTCTGTAGGAGAGGGGGGTGGAAAGGTTTCTTTTTTCGATTCTTCGCTTATAACTCGGAAACGATGCGTCGTACGAAAAAAGGTAATCTATGCAAAATTAAACGAAATTAAATTTCCCACAAGAATGTTTATATTCATTTTCTTCCTATGTGTTATAGTTTACGAGATGTTCGCCAGCGAACATCGACAAATAATAAAAAAAAAATAATCAATTGTGTACCTTGAATATTTCTATCAAAAGCGGTTTACCGTGATCTGCTAATAAATCACAGTCACAAAACAATCTTTATTTTACAACACTGGACGTATTTACTAACGTAACATTTTGTCGAAATCTAGACATTTCCTTAAATATATAGTGTGACTCACTTAAAATGAAGATACCCTTATAACTTTTTCATTTTGTTTCCGATTTGAAACAAATTTTACTCAAGTATAGAACAAATTAGGATCTACTTATGACCAGAAAATCATTCACCTGCTATAAAGGCAAAGCTACCTGCGGTACAGTGTTGTAAAATAAAGATTGTTTTGTGACTGTGATTTATTAGCAGACCACGGTAAACCGCTTTGATAGAAATATACAAGGTACATTTGATTTTTTTTTATTAATTATCGATTTTCGCTGGCGAACATCTCATAAACTATAACACATAGGAAGAAAATGAATATAAACATTCTTGTGGAAAATTTAATTACGTTTAATTTTGCATAGATTACCTTTTCCCATGCGACGCATCGTTTCCGAGTTATAAGCGAAGAATCGAAAAAAGGAACCCTTGCACCCCCCCTCCCCCCTGAAGCAGCGCGGCTAGGGGCGGGGACTTTTAGTATGTTTACCTCCTGACTACCCACAACACATCCCTGAAGAGAAAAATTCTCCCCTCCAAAATGTTCTCTACAATCCCCTTTTGGGCATTCATTGATTGGACTAACCTGCCATTTGAGCAATGTTAGGCGTGCCAGAAATATCACAAGATCAGATTTGCTAACGCCCTAGTTTTCTCCGTCTTTCTTTACGCCTCTGAGATGTGGACCTTTAGGGAACAATCAGATGGCGTATTGATGGTTTCGAAATGTGGATCTGGTGAGATTTGCTAAGAATTCTCTAGACAGCCCACCGCACTAATAGCGCGATTCTTCAAGAAATATTTCCCCAAAAGCGACACACCAGCATCATATTCTCACGTATCCTCTCATCATCAATCAGAGAGAGCATAATATTCTGACATTCCTACCCCCAGAAACATCTGATGATAGTTTTCTACAAGTAATAGGTGAACAGTTAAGATATTATATATATATTATCATTGGCTAGTTCGGTAATTGTTCGAGAGATGGCGCGATAACCAGAAATGTCTTGAGAACTGCTAGAAAGTGATAGATCGATCGAGAATAATCCAGAGATGAAGAATGTACCTAGGACTATATAAAGGCAAGGAGAAACTCAGAGGGGGACTTTAGTTAAGTACAGTTCAAGTGCGCAGAGTAGTTCAGAGGAAGTAAGTAATCAAGTGGCTGAAAAATTGAAGTATAATACTCAGTGTAATATTAGTAAAGTAATTGTTTGTTGTAATTAGTACGTAAGTTAATAAATTAGTGTTTAGTGTTTACCCTTTTAGTGTTTGGTGTTATAATTTCCGGATCCACGATACAGGGTGTTTACAATATAAAACGGTTGATAATTCAGGAAAAACCCGATGGCAGAGGACGAGGAGGGCCTCTCCAAGGGGAGAGGGCTGATTTTACTAAGAATCTCACGATATTGTGCAGCTAGCAGATAACCGCGACAGATGCCGTGATGCTATACAGCAAACGGACTCCAATTAAAATCATATATAGATTACAAAACGTCTGATGAATAACAAGAAAACCTAACATAAAATATCCTCATGGGTTAGTTTCTATTCTAGAAGGATAAGACATTAAATTAAGATTTAACATAATATACTACTTTCATATTTCATTAAAATTAATCAACATAATATACATCTTTCATATTTCATTATACATATTTATAAATGACTGGGTTAACTGCTTCATTAATTAGGACCTGTCTGCTAAGGAGTCAAATCCTGCAAAGAAAACATTTAATGCTATTCTTGAGGAACATCGAAGAAGAGGAAGGAAGAAGTTAAGGTGAGGGCACGGCGTTTCGGAGGATGCACGAAGACACGGTGTAAGGAACTGAAAGATGGCAGCTCGTAGAGAGTAAAGCCAGTAAAGAAGAAGGCGGTTAACTGCTTCAGTAGCTTTTACTAAGCTGATCTGTTCAAAATAAATTAATAGGAAAACTTTATAGACGGCCAATGATGACGACGCCGATAAATCAAAATCAAATCAAATCAAATTAATTTATTTTGTTTTGGGACAATTACAAAATTGTATAATAATAGTCAGAAGTGGTAAAGGAGAAAATAATATAATATAATATAAACTAATCTAACTTAACCCAAGTATTAAAAAATTCGTCTAAAGAATAAAAACACTTATCTACCAGGAACAATTTCAATTTTTTCTTGAATTGGTGTAATTCAGTATTTTGTTTAAAATCATTTGACAATTTATTAAAAATTTTTAGTCCTAAATAATTGGGTGATTTATTGGTAACTGACAGTTTTGAAAAGGGTACATAAATATCATTCTTATGCCTTGTATTTATATCTTTATTGAGATTAAACTTATGTCTATTTTTAAAAATATATATACATATTTCAAATATAAACAAAGACGTTAAAGTTAAAATTTTATACTGCACAAAAATGGTTTTGCAGGTATGTTTGTTAGGCACATTCGCTATGTTACGTAAGATACGTTTTTGCGATATAAAAACGGTTTGAGATAGTGTGGATACACCCCAGAAACAGACACCATAGCGTAGTCGTGACTCTACCTTTGCATAATATAAGTTAATTAATTGTTGTTCATTTAAAATTTCCTTCATATTTCTAAGTAAGAAATTAATTGATCTCATATAGGAAACAAGGAAATTACAATGAGCTTTCCAGTTGAGACATTCATCTATATGAATTCCTAAAAAACTAATACTAGCAGTATCATCGTTTTCAATTTTACAGTTATTGATATTAACCGCTACAGTGTCACACTTTTTTTGCCTATTGTGAAATCTAATTATTTGTGTTTTATTTGCATTGAAATGTGAATAATTCTGACTGAACCAACTGCAGACATGTTCCAAAGTTTCGTTTATGTCTAAATGTAAATTATCAAACGATTTGTTTGAGATAATTAAAAACAAATCATCAGCGTACATAGTGAAAAAAGTTTTACCTAATACAGACTCTAATGAGTTTACATATAAGATAAATAGTACAGGGCCCAGGACGGAGCCTTGCGGTACGCCCATATCTACTAAAGAAAAATCAGAATTAACGGAATCGTGATCACTATATTGTATTGAAACATATTGTTTCCGAGAATGTATAAAATAAGATATCCAACTCAAAGCAACACCCCGTATGCCGTAATCGTAAAGTTTATTCAGTAAACTGTCATGATCTACGCAGTCAAACGCCCTACTGAGGTCACAGAAGACTCCAACAGGGCATTCGCCTGCATCAATACATCTAATAACTTCTTCGTAAGTAAAGTAAAATGCTATTAATTATTTTAATGCCTAGCTAAACCAAAGGAGTTAAATATGTTGCCTTGAAAAGGATGCGCCACTTAAAACTCTCCAGACTTGTAACTTTTTTATTTTTGAAGCGATGACCATGTTGGGCACATAAAATTGTAGACATTTTTAAAGCATTTAAACGTGCATACAGAGTGATTTAAAAAAATATTTGGAAATTTTTTTAAGAAAGGAAACTTAATTTCTTTGAATATTTTTGTACCTCAACCTGTACATGAACTGTGTTAATGTTTTCTTATAAAGGTTTTAATTAGCTTCAATTCATGTTATTAAAATAAAAATTTTGCAATTTCCTATTTAGTACATTATAATCTATAATAAGTCTGTTTTTAAAAATATTTATTTCCTTTGTTTCTTGTTGCTGTTTTGTTACGTTGAATATTGTTTGTGATATATGTCTTTGTGTCTATGTGTTTTTAATTTCTTTCTCTAAAACCAAAAAGAATTTCGAACATGACGCAATAACATAAATTGAAGCTAATTAAAACCCTTATAAGAAAACATTAACGCAGTTCATTTACAGGGTGACGCAAAAAAATATTCAAGGAAATTAAATTTTCTTTCGTAACAATTTTTTTTTTCAAAAAAAATTTTTTTAAATCACTCTGTAAAAATGTCTAAATGCCTTAAAAATATCTACAATTTGACGTGCCCAACATGGTCGTCGCTTAAAAAATAAAAAAGTTACAAGTCTGGGGAGTTTTAAGTAGCGCACCCTGTATATTAGCCCCAGCTGGAATATTTCTGATTTTGAAGAATTAAATTTAAAAACATTTAAAATAAAATTTCATCAGAATCGGTTCTGTTTTTGAGGGTTTAGAAGTTTCATTGACCCGGTTATTAAAAAACCTAAAGTTATCTTAAAAGTTATTTTTAGAGACTGCAAAAGCTTTTTCGTCATCGTAAGTATACTCTAATTCCATTATTTTGTCGATCGTAAGTGACGCTTTATGTACCGAATAAACTTGTTGCCATTGGCAACGGATCGTTATTTTTATAACGTGCCTAGAGAAATAAAGTAAATTTGGGATTTTTTTTTTATATAACGAGTATTAAATGTTTTAACTTTTTTTGAAGTAAATCCAGACAAACCTTACTTGCTATCTTCTATATCCAACATTATTTTCAAAAATGTTCAAAGCTATTAAAATAATATGACTTAATTTATCTTGACAAAGGTGGTCATTTGTGGTCAAAGGTGGTCATTTGAATAGAAGGTGGTCATTTGAATAGAAGCCGTGTTCGCGATTTTATTGACGGTTGTCATGGATATTCCAAGCATCGCTACCTTTACTATTTGCTTAGCGAATGTGAAACCTGACTTAAATAATTATGGTTCTCCACTAATTTTCTCAAGTTTTTTTTTAGTTTAATGATTCATGGGTATGATGAAAAATATAAGACGCACCGTGGGTCATACAGTGCGATTTTTTGGTCTCGAATGCTTGTAAATCTCGGCCCTAGAAGAAGTGCACTTACTACCCTTGGTACATAAATAACTAAACTTTTGATATTGCAGTAAACTCCAGATGAAATGCGAAAAAATACTTTTTTGCGATTTATAAAAGGATTACACGATAAAAATAAATTTGGATCTTAGATTCGGATTCAGCGGGTCAAAATGCGTGGGGTGTGGTTTCCGGTAAAATATACTTTTATTTTGTGAGACTGTGTAACATATTTGCTCAAACTTCAAAGGTGGGTATTATATGTAATGATATCAAATACAGAATTTAATCTAGAATTTTTGTTTGAAACTATTTATTCAAAAATATTTAATATTTGCACGAAAATGTGTATTTTTAGTGATAAAAGAACTTATAACAGTTAATTACAGAGTATACACATTTTTTAAACGTGGATTATCTTAACAAATTCTTTACATTTACGTTTGTTTAATTTGTAACTCAACTTGTTTTATTTGCATAAATATAAGTTTACTTACATATTTTTCATAGAATTCTTTAAAAGGATAAAAAACAAATTAATGCTACGATTTATTCCAAACTTATTATTATTTTGACGCATACCGTGACTTCCTCCACATTTCGAAATGCTACATATAGTACGGCAGCCCGCTACCAAGATTTTCGAGTTACTTTAGCGAAGATAATTTCAGCATTTCTAATCAGTTCTGGGAGAGCTGAGAAGAAAAGTTCAGTTTTACCTTGTCCTAAAGGGTTCAAATCGAGTGTTGAACATGTAAAGAAGAACCGGTCATCTCGGTCTTCGCAGGAAGGCAGTTTCTTTTGTCTTCTTGTCGAGGGAAGTAAATATGATCAGGAAAAATTGAGAACTGCCCTTTTCACTGATACGCTGAGTTACAAAGACCGAAATAATGACAAATAGCAACCGGTCAAAATTCTGGTCACCGCGGCGAGGCAGTTTTGCTCATCATCTTCACCACAAGAAAGTTCGAACGGAAATTTTTGCTATTTCAGTTGCGAGTGATTACATTCGCATGTTGCTTAATTTTGAGTTTTGAGTCATCGCGGCGAGACAGTTCTCCACTTCAGGCTATTCCAAATATCATTAAGACGAACAAAATATGAACTGAACTTTTTCCCAGTTCACATTTGGGAAAAATGATTTCCGCCGCGACAAGAAAAAAGCAAATTAATGCTGATTGTAAGCACAAGCTCTCAGAGAATTTGTTTAAATTGAATTAGAATTGAATTTTAAGGTTCCGGACATACAGTAATGATAGAAGAAGGATTAAAATTGTCAGGTTTATTATTATAGTTTGAAACATTTAATTCATAGTCACCTGATGAGTTTTCACTCATATATATCTCCATGTATTGCGCGCGCCGCCGAGTCATTCCGGAGCACGCATATACATGCCAATCAATTAACAAGACTTTATTTATAATTAAAAATACAGAGATCTGTACGCCCGCTGTAACGACATAACTCCACTAGCGGACTACGTTCAACAGATTTCACAAAAATTCTACGAATTCAAACTGGGCGATAGTCCGTTAACCTGCAACATAACACACATCAGACAGCATAATGCAATTCTATTTAATTTGAAACACCCATTACCATACCAGACGTTTCCTATTTTCAGGCAACTTCCACCTTAACCATCTTCTTCACTACTATAATCTACCTTTACTCTATCTTTATCCTCACCTATCAACTTTATAATTCTTTATAATTCTCTATTCTTTTTCTGTTTGTTCATTTTATCCCTTTTGTTCTTTTTGTACTTTTTGTCCTCTTTTGTTCCAAAATTTATCTCTCGATCGATAACCTTCTTGAACTTTTAAAACCCACAACTGTTAACTTTCCTCTACTTTCCTGGAGACAGGAAGACCACCAGGGTGGAGAATTACTTCGAAAGGTTTTTTCGTTGTGCTTTGTTTTTCCGCGACAGTAACCAAAATTTCTTCAGTGTTTTTTGTGCGTGCACAGTGCGACAATTTTTAAAATATACATTAATTAGTTTTAGGCCCTTATGGGCAGCACAGTTTTAAGGCATTGTTGTTTTTAAATTCGCTCGACGAATAGGAGTTACACCACCCCCACCTGAATTACCGTTCTCAGCCGAACCGGATCTGCCCCGCCCAACCTTACATCCACCACCTGTGCTGCGCATCGTGGTTGTCTGGTTGGCTCCGGGTCAGGTTCTGACTAGGCGCACCTGTACATACCAGGAGACTCTGATACGTGCTGCCCGAACTGAGGATGCTGCGTTGGCATTATGTAACGGTTTAAAAACAATATCGTTGAGTGGTCGACTTTAAATTTATTCGCGGGGAAATATTCTACTCCGTAAGCTAATTGAGTTATTAGAAGACGATATCAGCAACGTTAATTTAACCTAGGTGTATATCTGGTTGCGCATCATGCCGGAGTCGAGCGGTCTCAGTTGCCGAGGAACTTGTTTTTTCCCTGGGACTGATAACTTTTTGTTGGGCATAAAAGTATATGGTGACAAGTGCTGGGTTCGTATTGAATTTGTTTATATTTATAAACATCCGTGAGGGGATTTATAATACGAACCTAAAAGTTAATAATTTTCAATTGGTGTATTGGCGTCTCTGGATTGGAGAAGATATTTATTTGTTGGAAGATTGAAAATTTCCGCTTTCGGGATTTATTATCACCATAGCTCTGGGTTAAGTTATCTAGCCTTTTCGACTGTTTGGAAATTAAACCCTCTTGTCTAAGAGGTAAAGTATCCAGGTATGTTATTTACCATCATCTCTAATTTTCTCGTATTATTTGTAGGGTTTTCGTACCGGTTTTCATTACCGGTTATATTTTAAATTAGTTCGTAGTTTAAATTTGACCACCTACACGGAAAATACGTCTGCTTGGTGTAACTAGGACTAGATTGTATCCTGTTGGGTGTATGTAGTCAGATATAGTTGGAAATTCAGTGGAAGAAAATATATTTTCCAAGGAGGAGATTCAGGCCTCAAATGGAAATCTAATTTGGCAGTTCAAGGAGCCCCACCAAACAGATAAGCCTTACAAGTTATTCTAATTTTACGTTTAATTGGTTTTGGTACTTGTTATCTTAAGTATTTAAGAATAATCGAGATAAATTGCATTTAATGTCACCTGAAATTTAATGTGCTGAGTTCCAAAATTTACATATATTATCAAATTGTTTGTTTATATAGAAATGCTGCCTTGAAAATATGCAATTCGTATTCGCCCTATTTTATTAGCACAGATTAATTCTTACGTATAGCTAGCTATAGCTCGCAAAAGTGCATCTGGTGCGCTGCAAAATCATATGTAATATATCACTTATATTATTGTCATTATAATTAACTAATTTGTTAACCGTACGTGATCACGTTTGGGTATAATTCATACGTATTATACATAACATTCGTTATTTTGAATTATTGTGCATTTTGATATTAGTTTTCATATATACTGCTCGCACAAATTAATGATACATTTTCTGTTTTGTAAGTCAACTTTTCTATTAAATTAAGTATTAGATTTTACTTGCGGCTATTATTTGGTGTGGCATGAATGCTCCCTGACTTTCCTAGTTTTCTTTTTACAGGGTTAGTCCTACAATAATTAATCAGTCAGGTATTATTTACTTTATTGTATTTTCGTAGTTTCGTAATTTCAAGAGAATACATTATAGATAGTGGTATATTATACAGCCAGATTAAATTACGTGGCGCCTACGCTTTTATTATTACTTAACCGTTTACCTAAGTACAGCTGAGGCACTGGCACGCATATATACTTATTCGTCACCAAATTATTGTAGGGAGAGATTCCCCTTTTTTTAGTTTGGGCATTTATATAGCGATTTTCAAATCGAACCTGGTATAAAAGTAAGTTACCAAACGACCCTGAGATATAATTCCAAGTAATCGTCACAATTATACGGAGTATATCATCTCTGTATAACGACAACGAAGCATCCTCGGTTTCAGCAGCAGCCATCTTTTATTTACGTATACCTTCTTCTGGAGATGCTACAAGGCTTCAGATACACTCCATGTCCTTGCCATAGGCAACGAAGTCATTCAGCATCTCCGCGCGCCAGTACGCTGAACGTATATGCGACTCCATTCGATTTCGCGCAGCTACGGCCAATGGAAAACGGCAGTTCGCATTATTTCATCATTTAATACACCCCACTCTATAAATAGAAAAGAGTTTTAGCCTCGCTGCTTTGATAATTTTAGCCTCCAATTTGATACAAATTTGATTGATATCATTGGAACTTAGGCCAATGAAAAATGGCAGTTTTTGATTAATTCATGTCTTGTTCATCATTTTTATCGAGAATTAATCGAGAACTGCCTCGCCGCGGTATGAAAATTACGACATTTTTTTCGACAAACGGAAAGTCGTTTGCCAGCCGCCCGTATCGTTTTTCGAACTTTTGTCGTATGAAAAAGTGAGTTAGAATTTCATAATCTCTAAAGTTTCCCTGCGATAAAGCTCGCTGTTTTGATCAGGGACGGAAACCGAAATTTATTTCGGTTCGGTTTCGGTTACGGTTAACTGACGTACACCATTTTCGGTTTTCGGTTATGGTTTCGGTTTTCAAAGCAGCGGTAATTTGGTTTTCGGTTTCGATTTTCCAGTATCTCACATTCCGGTTTTCGTTTTCGGTTAAAATTTAATTAATGCTTGCAGGGACTGAAAAGGAATTTTATTTCGGCTCGGTTTCGGTTACGGTTACGATTACCTAACGTACACCATTTTGTTACGGTTTAGGTTTTCAAAGCAGCCTTAATTTGATTTTCGGTTTCGGTTTTCCACAATCTCTCATTTCGGTTTTCGGTTTCGGTGACGGTTAGAAAATAATCGTAATTACGGAGCGGTTTTCGGTTACGGTTTCGGTTCGGTTACGGTCCCTGGTTTTGATGGGGGTTTTTTGATAACGGGCTGACGTACTAATATAATAATACTACATTATAATTATAATTTTCTCGATTATGATAATTATTTCACAGTTTGAGAACTATATCCGAAAGGCGATATTTTCTTTTTTCCTATACAACTAAAATAAAGAGTATGAGCGGGTAGCAATGTAAAAAGTGCCCCCGCAACTACCGAACTAAAATGGTTTCCATAAGATGTCTCGTATGCTGACTGTCTTGTGTACAAAGTTTTAAGCTCGTGGACTCTGCATGGGGTGGAAAAAAAATAATTTACCCCTAAATGTTTTTTTTTTTCTCACCTCCTATTTGACGGATCGCTTTGTAATTTGGCACAAATAATATTAGTGTTAGGATAGTTTGTTTTAAAAAATATTACTCTTCTACGATGATTTTATGCATTAAAAAAAAATTAATATATTTTTTTCAATGGCCTAAAGGGTGGCTACCCTGTTTGACACTATTACCATATTTTGATATAATATGTATTTAAACTATAACTATAACATATAACAGTTACAGTTTTATTAATGCGGTGGAACAGGATAAAAATAAATACAAATTATCTGAACTTGCAATATTACGAGTATATTATTTAATATTTAGATAGGTAATCATATAATTCATTCATGTTTAGTTATTTCACTTCAGATAAGATATCGCAAAGAAAAAGAACAAGAAAAGCAACATCAAGAGGAAAAAGAAGAGCAAGAAAGAAGACGTCAAGAGGAGGAAAGGCGGCGCACTGTGGTACGAATCGTGATTTTTTCGTTCAAAATTATCTAGAGCACTTGTTTCGCAACCGATTGGGATTTTTTTTTCTCTTAAGACTCGTTAATTCACTCCCAAAAAACGTAAGAGAGCCGATTTTTGAATTATGCTAACCAAAATTATTGAGCAAATAAAAACTTTTTTTCTTATCCAATTTACATAAATCTTGTTACTGGAGGATTCTTGAGGTCGCTTATTACGAATCTGACAACTAAATTGTCATAAACTAACCTGCAAGATGGCGGAATCAATGGCGGCTATAAAAATGCTAAAAAATGAAATATTTTTGTTTAAGTTTATGCCGAAATCGGCTCTTACGTTTTTTGGAAATTAAATAACGAGTATTTAAAAAAAAAATATATGCCAATCGGTTGCGAAACAAGTGCTCTAGATAATTTTGAACGAAAAAATTACGATTCGTGCCACTGTGCGGCGTCAAGAAGAAAGACACGTATTGAAGGAAATAATGGAAAACATGGAAATAAGGAGTCAAAAGGAGAAAGAAACACAAGAAAGACAACGCCAAGAAGAAAAGAGGAACAAGAAAGACGCCAGGAAGAACTGAAGAAAATCCTGAGCGATCAAATGAAAATCCAACAAGACGCTATGAATTCAATCACTAACGAGATTCAAAAGTGGAAGATAAAGTAGGTGTGGTCAAGACAGAAGTCAGTCGAGTCAAAGGAAGTAAGCGACATCAAAGAAAAGACGAGTGAGGTCGAAGGGGAAGTGGAGAGCCTTAAACGACAATTGAGAGAGAAAGGAGGCCAGCCGGTAGCATCATCAGGTCCTCGTTTAAAACCTCCCTCATTTGACGGCCAAAGCTCATGGACAACGTACAAGAGACAATTTGAGGCGGCTGCAAGTGCGAATAACTGGGATAACGGGGAAAAGGCTATGGGATTAGTTCTGGCCCTAAGGGGCCAAGCCTCAGAGTTACTTCAGACCATCTCGGTAGAGAAACAAAGGGACTTCAAAGTCTTGGAAGCTGCATTAGACTTGAGATATGGCGACCAACACCTTGCCCAAGTATACCAGGCTCAGCTAAAATTAAGGACGCAAAAGGTTGGAGAAAGCTTACAAGAATTCGAAGCTGCGATAGAGAGACTGGTAGTACACCTGGCATATCCGAATGCACCAAGAGAATTTCAGGAACAATTAGCCGTAGGAGCCTTTTTAGATGGCATCAGTGCCCTCGGAGTAGAAGCTGCCTTTAAAGACACCTCGCGGTCAGAAGTGCGTGCTGTGACATTTGAAGAGGCACTAAAAATACAAAATAAATCATTTTTCACGCCGCCGCTCTGCCGCAGCCGCATCTGTCTTATAAATCTCCGTAGCTCCATCTCATACTGTTACGTTCTCATATATAGTATCTTATCTCCGGAATTTTAAGTATGTGTATCGTACTTGTGGTTTTCTTATGTTATTTGTATTGTACCTAATACTTAATTTTTCCCTTTTTAAAAAACTTAGATAGTAGTTAGTGTTATACACGAAATGGAAAGTTCTACAACTGATAGCAATAGTTCTGAGAGCAAAATCAGCTCACTTAATTTAAAATGCAAAAACAGTAACAATATGTAAAAAAATTGGAGGTACTATAATCGAATCAACCAATAAAACTTTCTTTACTGCCACAGTTAGATGAGGAAAGTGACTTGGATAAATAATTTTATTTTTTATTAGCTATCATGTTCCTAATGGTTAATAAAATAAGTCTTAGATGTTCGTATGTAATAATAATAACAGCCCATCTAATGCTCTAAGTGAATCTCATTGCGACCACGATCAATCCTACTCCTTTGTTTCAGACAACCTTCAGACAACCTTCCATTCTGGTCGGGTTCCTTTTTCCTTTGCTTGCAATATGGGTCCAATTTCTGCATCACTCAGTTACTCTTGTCTGAATGAATTATATGATTACCTATCTAAATATTAAATAATATACTCCTAATATTGCAAGTTCAGATAATTTTTATTTATTTTTATCTTGTTCCACCGCATTAATAAAACTATAACTGTTATATGTGATAGTTATAGTTTAAATACATATTATATCAAAATATGATAATAGTGTCAAACAGGGTAGCCACCCTTCAGGCCATTGAAAAAATTTATTAATTTTTTTTATGCATAAAATCGAGGGGTCAACCGCGAAGGAAATCTGGTGTACACCTAGAAGGAAGTCCGAGGAAGTCACAAGGAAGTACGGGGAAGTCCGAGGAAGTCCGAGGAAGTCCGAGGAAGTCCGAGGAAGTCCGAGGAAGTCCGGGGAAGTCCGAGGAAATCCCAAGAAATCTTAGGAAATCTGAAGGAAATCCGAGGAAGTCCGAGGAAATCTCAGGAAATCTTGCTTTCAGTGATTTTTTGTTCTCTCCAAAACTATGGGCTTTAGACATGTTATATAAGGTGTCTTTGTTTGTCTAGTTGTTCCCCAGTTGCTTTTAGTATTTATGTTAAGTTTCTTTAAATTTTTAATATTTATATACAGTGTGGCCCATTTCAAGTGGAAACACCTTCGTAACTCAGTTATTGGCCAATTTCAACCAAATTTGGATCGGTATCAAAGATCTTTAATATTTCTTTTTCAGTAAAACAAAACTTATTTCAGTCAGTGGCGTGTATTTTTATTAAGAAGAAAAGGGTCGATTTTTCGATAAATCATATTAGGCATTTTTTTTTTTTTTTGTTGAATAACTAATGCAATATTATTGATCAGCATAATTATTATGATAATAATTATTATTATAGATGTGTAATTAAATTTTGGCAAAAAAATACATTCTATTCCTGTATAGAATAATAATAATATAATAATTTTTTTTATGTAATTTTTCATAAAAATACATAATTTTGGCTCATAAAAGTAGAGACAAAATTTACAGAAAATTTTATGCTCTACAACTTTACTCTCTTGATATTTTTCACCAAAATCTCGACCAAAATGCACAATTTTTCCTAAAAATAGATAAAAAGGCGAAAAAAACGCTAAAATTCATATATATGTATATTATTGTATATACTTCTTTTTTAGAAGTGCGGGGGGTGAAAATCATGTTCAGACAACCCAAATACTTCACTGTTTACAAGTCTCATAACTGTGGAAATATTTTCCATAAAACAACGATTTTTTGACTAATTTGAAGGGACTAATTAAGTGGTAGATAAAGTGGAGCAAGTGCACACCGGTTTTTGGACAGTTGACATTATTTGTTGACAATTGTGGGATTTATGTTTTATCATATACTTTTCAAATTTTGAGTATTTCTTTGTTGGTACATTGGGCGAACAAATCTATAAATAAATAAACCCTAATCAACAGCTAACGCACTATAACCACACTTTAAAAAAATGACAGGAGGGCGCACTTACCCCGAATTTAGGGGCAAGTGCGTATTTGACTGTTAAAGAATCATGAAATCTACTGAAATTGTTAGGAGGCCAGATCGTTTTAATTACAATTTTTACTATTTTTTGCACTTTGCAGATTTGAAATTAATTGGTTTGTTCAAAAGTTACAAACTATATTGTACGAGGAATCGAGAGAAAAGTTCAAAACATTAAAACAATATTTCATTAAACATTCTCAATAAACTGAAAATATTATATTTACATTTCAAATAACAGAAACATAAAGTCCATAATATATTGTCATGTTATTAAGTAAGGTTAATGTTAAATTTATGGAAGTCAAAGTCGAAAGTCCAAGCATCTCCAGGACGATCTAATTTTGGATCAGGCAAAACCTTAATAATATCTATGTTAGTTATATTATCTACATCTTCCAATTCTGGCCAAAAAAGTTTGCCGTGATTACGTTTTGTGAATTTTACGGTCCATTCATCGTTATTAATTTTGTTGGTAACCTGAAAATGATAAAAGTCAGTAAGACATTGATACTTAAATAGTTAAATGAAGCCTGTCCTACATAATGTCGTGTTGTTTTCTTGGTGCTATATTTGACAATTATCCATTTGTCTATGTATGTTCCTGTGCTTGATTGTTCTTGATTTTCATCTTCAACTTCATTAAGATCGCTTTCAGCGTCCATGTCATCGTCAGTGTCAACGTAAGAAAGTTCTTCTTCATCATTTGATGAACTAGCCGGTGGCGTCATGGGTTTCTTAGTCTGTCTTGGTTTTTTTAAGTTCTCTTCTTCTTTGAATCTCTCTTCATCTTATTCAAAGCTTTTTCCTTCTTCTTTGAAGCTTTCTCTTTCTCTATTGCTTACATTCTGGCCACAGCTTCCGGTGACGTAATGACTTCAGCACCAGGAGCAATTCTTGTTTTTTTTTAGCTAGGGGTTGTTTTGTTTGCCTAATTGTCTGCAGAAGATCTTCAAAGGATACTTGCATAGAGTAAGAAGTTGATGGAACAGGATTAGATGGTTGTTCATTTAAATCTTCTAGCAGTTGTCCAGCTTGTGCATTTGGCTGCCTATAATCGAGAGGAGGTTGTTGTTCATTTAAAACAACTAATAGTTGTTCACCGTCTGCATTTGACTGCATATGTTCGGGGGCAACTGGCTGTTCATTTAAATTGACTAACGACTGCTCACCTTCTGCATTTGGTTGGCCATGATCGTAAAAAGGTGGTTGCGGGTTGATGACTGCCTTCTGCTGTTTCCAACGTAATAACGCAGAAGGTTCGAATTTATCTTCTGGAATTACTTCATCATTGAAAGGTACCATACCTGCTTTCTTAAAGCCACTAATATCATCAATCTTTAAATCTATGCAAGTTTCTGCCACCATAGTAGAAAACTGCACCTTTGGAACTTTATACCTCGCATTCTTACGTTGTCAGGATACCAATTTAGCATCCCACATATCCTTTAGAGGCTTAAATACTGCCAAGTTAAGTGGCTGTAACAAATGGCTTGTATGCGGGGGCAGTTTTAAGATGGTAATTTGTTCCCTGATTGCAAGTTCTATGATATTGGTAGTCACATGAGTGCTATGGCCATCATAGATTATTATAACTGGACGACTGTCACCAAGAGAAGAAATCAAACTTTTTTTCAAAGTAGTTACTGAATATGTCTGACTCCATTCAGTCATTGGAGCATAGACTTTCTTGGAAATATTTCTGTTTTAGGAAGCCACTCATTTCAGATATTTTTGGCTTTAAATATTATCAGTGGTGGACAGTGGCGGCTGGTAAAATTTCAATAATTTTTTTCTCGTCTGTGGCGCATGGGAACTAACATCTAGAGAAGCACTCCTCTAACGACCTCTAAAAAATTTTGAAAAAGTATTTGCGAAAATTTATTTTTTTTGCCATATACATTTTACTTTTCATAAAAATACAACAATAGGTTTTGGGGTTTATGAAAATATTTTCATTATTAACTGAAATACAATGAACTGAAATTTTGTAATTTACAATTAATCAAATTATAAAATTTCAATTCATTTTATCTACTATATATCAATAAAAATTATTTTGAAAGTGATATTTTATTTTTAAATAAATTTAATATAATAGAAAAACAAATAGCACAGATTTGAAATGGATATCGATGAAAAAACTCTATACTTTATTGAATACTATTAGCCACATCTTCCCAGTTGAAAAAAAAAGTTTTCGATAACAAAGTGATTTGTTCAATTTTGGAGGCTTCGTAAATAGTTATTAATGAAATTAAAGGAAATATTATATTTTTCCCTTGGATTTTACCTGCCGTAGAACAACATTTGGTATTCCAAAGCACTCTAGAAGAATGTCTTAACACGCTTAAAAAAAACTGAACATCGACTTAAAAATTCGCGAAAATGTCATGGTATACTCAGAATGTTGTCTTGAATACAAATATGTAAATATTAGTGATGCAACGATTACGATTGAGATTAATCGTAATCGCCGATAGTGACATTTTACGATTAATCGTAATCGCCGATTATTGCAAACGATTATTTACGATTTGTGGTTTTTAATTTCTACGCTGCGTCGTCTAATATGGAAGATACGATTCGACACTGGAAAGAAAAATATAACCTTTCTTTGCTTAAAATCCATCGCACATAAATATTTTGCACTGAAGGCTTCCAGTGTTCCATCAGAGAGGTTGTTTTCTACTGCTTGTTGTCATACAATCAACTAGGAGACAGTCAGCATTTTACAATAAATATTCAAACTCAGTTCGTCAGCGATTTGAATATTTTTGCTTCGCATGTATCTAGACGTCGCCGTCCCAAAATTTTTTTGATGAGCGGGGGAAAAAAATCCGAAAAAAATTTTGTTCGTCCCAAAATTTTTCTGAGCAGGGGGAAGAAATCCGAAAAAAATTTTTGATGACCGGGGGAGAGAAATCCGGAAAAAAATTTTTTAACGTGCAGAGAAAGAGAAATCTAAAAAAAAATTTTTCCGTACCAAATTTTTATTGATAAGCATGGCCCCTCATTAGACGTGACCCTAGGGCCCAGTCGGTATTTGCCGACTAGCCGACCTGGCCAGACCGCCACTGCTAGGAGAAATAGGTTGGGTCGAACAATCCTACAATTAATTATTGATTTTTGTTTTATATGGTTACATGCTTGCCCAGGGTTGGCATAAAAATGGGTGGTTTTTGTGGGTTTTTGATTTTAGAAAAACCCATCTGGGTTTTTGTTTGATTTTCGTTTTTTTTTGCAGGAAAAAAGAAGCAATTATATAAAAAATTATATTTTTGTCTCACAAATACGCCAACAATAACAAAAATGTAACGTGTCAGTATTTTAGTAAACAATAAAACAAGTAAATAATAAACTTGAGGCAAATAAAAACATGAAACAAATAACGAAAACTTCAAAAAAATTCCTCAAACTGGAATGTGAAAGGTAAAAGATAAATATCTTTTGAAAAGATATTTATGTTTTATTTAAATGTCTAAATCTTAAAAAGTTTTGACGCCTTTTCAGCTCCAAGCTTATTCCTTAGTTTGCTCCAAATATGGCCGAATGTAGGAAAAATTATTTCTACTGCGGCACTAGAAGTGGGACAACTATGCAACTATGCAATTTAAAAAAAAAAACGCACATATTTACTAGGTTTTCATAACGGAGAATGCGGCACTAGAAGTGGGACAACTATGCAACTATGCAATTTAAAAAAAAAAACGCACATATTTAATAGGTTTTCATAACTGAGAATGTGAGAATAATATCCAACACAGTCCAGATGTTGTCACACGCTATATTGTCAAAGCAACGCCGAATGAAAGGTGGGAAATTAGACGGGAAATTTGTTTTCATAAAAACCCAGTATAAACCACAATTACCCAGAAAAACCCACTTAAGTACCCAGTGGGTCGTCTTTTTCTAAAGAAGGTGGGTTTTTGCACAATCTTGGCTTGAGTGGTAATAATTTCCAATTCAGTTTTATTTTATCTACCAAGATTTTTAAGTGGGGCATCTTCATTTACATTATTTAACTTAATCCCTTAATTTGAGAACATTAATAGTAAACTGACTTTATATAACAAGTGGTTGCTTTTAGTAATTAATAATAAAATAGTTTTAAAAAAAACAATTGCTTTTTATTGTTATACTATAAAATTTAACAAAGTTTTCTAGATAATCGTAATCGTATTCGTAATCGGCGATTATCACTAATGATAATCGTAATCGAAATCGTAATCATAAAAGTAAGAATCGTTGCATCACTAGTAAATATATACAGGTTGTTCCATTTAAAAATCGAAAGTTACGGTAATTTCCGGGTAAACCTGAAATGGTCTCATACCGTTTTTTGTGTCCAAAAATCCATTTTTACAGGTAGTTAAAAAATAAAGGAAATATATATAGAGGGGAGGGGGGGGGGAGCCACTCGCCTGTGGCACCCGGTATAATGCGTTGAAATATGATTCTCGAAAGGTACATATTACAGACATTCCGTTTTTGAAGTAATGTGTGATGATACAGTGTCTAAAGTTTTGCCTTACAATAAAGATCGTGTGTTCGAATCCCAGACAGGTTGGATGTTTTTTCTTTAGTTTTTTTTTATATATATTTTCTTTCACAACCGAGTCCACAACAAAGTTTAGGAAAAACTGACATTATTTACCTACAAGAAAACTGCGGAGAGTATCCTATAGAATGTGTAACAATGATATAAAAAGCTCAATATATCGGCAAAGAGTATAATGCTTCTACTAGTTTACATTTGGGGTGTCTATCTAGTTTTTTAGTTGCATTAAAACACTCAACCAAAACACACCTAAAATATTAATAATGGAAACAAAATTAATAATATTAATTAATTTTTCTGACAACGGTGAATAAACCAAAACATTAGGACACAGTAATTTTGTAATTTGCATTTAAAAAGTTCGAAAATTTAAGGATCGTATAAAGTTAATTTGATATCAACGGCCAAGAACATAAAAACATCTATATTGGCTTATAACGACCTATTCTGTCTTACACGTTCCATATTCACTATAACAACGTTTCGAGTAACATTTACTGACAAACCATCTCGATAGTAATAAATAAACCAGAGTAAATCGGTTCCGAGATCGGTTCGATTAGTGGTAATAATAATAATCGAGATAATAATCAAATTTATTGAATTTATAATCATTAAGTAAAAAATGAGGTTAAAAATATAATTATGTTAATAACATATTTTTTTATATTTTATAAATTAGTTTTAATTAATTTAAAGGTAAATTTTATAAATATTCAATTATAATATATATTTATGAAATTTTTAAACCTAATAAAATTAATTATGTCATTAAGAAAATTGATTATAAAAAACCGCTGACCAAGGAATCACTAATTCCACATCCAGATTTTCTATCCAAGTCTCTCACAACGAAAAAATTTTGTATGTGGAAATAATTGTTTATGGAACTTTAATAATATAATATTTTAAATCCTCCACCCGAAAAACCCATAAAACGATACCCCACATCGGTAGTGGGATGGGGGTGGTGATAGGGGGTAGTGGGGGGTGGATGACGTAAAAAAATATTTTGAGGTTTTAGATTCTTGTACACAGTACACACACTAAATCACAATCTTTTCTCATCCCCTTTAATAATGTGGTGGGGGTGGTAATGGGGGTGGCTAATGCCAAAAATTTTTTGAGACCTTAGCTTCTTTTGTATATACTAAATACCAATTTTATGGACTCTTACCTGCTTCATTTACCTATTTATCCTCATTTACCCCAATTTACCCCCCAACCCTTCGACGGAACAAGATGAAAATATAATCTAGTTCCAGATCTCGTTAAAATACATATGTGTAGCAAATTTCAAGTCAATATCTTAAACGGTTCCAGAGTAAACGTGCACACAAAAAATGTTACAGAAGACCGACAGACAGACCGACAGAATTTTTTTTCACTCAAACTTAAAATCTCGACGTTTCATGACATTCTAAGCCTATTTGAACAATAAAAATTTTAAAAAATTTTTTTGTGGTTACTATACTTCCACTGGACGTGGAAGTAAATCGAAAAAGGAAACTTCGGAAGAAATCTGGAAATATCAAAGAAATCCAAGGAAATTCCAGGAAATCCGAGGAAATCTGGAGGAAATCCGAGGAAGTCCCAGGAAGTCCGAGGAAGTCCCAGGAAGTCCGAGGAAGTCCCAGGAAGTCCGGGGAAGTCCCAGGAAGTCTCAGGAAATCTTAGGAAATCTGAAGGAAGTCCGAGGAAGTCCCAGGAAATCCGAGGGAATCCCAGGAAGTCTGGAGGAAGTCCGAGGAAATCTGTGTAATCTTCGTCAAAGAGGAAATCTGGTGTACAAAATTTTGGGCGCGGTTGGCCCCTCGCATAAAATCATCGTAGAAAAGTAATATTTTTTAAATAAACTCTCCTAACACTAATATTATTTGTGCCAAATTACAAAGCGATCCGTCAAATAGGAGGCGAGAAAAAAAAATAAAACATTTAGGGGTAAATTATTTTTTTTCCACCCCACGCAGAGTCCACGAGCTTAAAACTTTGTATACAAGACAGTCAGCATACGAGACATCTTATGGAAGCCGTTTTATTTCGGTAAGTGCGGGGGCACTTTTTACATTGCTACCCGCTCATACTCATTCGCGGATTCGCATTATTGCCAGACCAACAGCTTATCTCAACCACCTAGAATTGTTTGATATTGACATGAATTTTTGAATTGAATTTTGCGAAAATGAATTAGATGAATTAGAGATTTGTCTCGAGTCTGATATCATCTCATATTGAGAAATAGGAAAAAATGCTATTTATATTATTTTTTCCAGGATTGATTTGCTCGAATAAGAATTCTGCTGAAAAAGCCTACTACTTTTTCTCCCAGTTTGTATATCTTACATATCTTGTATATCTTCATTGATTAATGATATTAATATATTGTCTATTGTTTTACATGTTTATTCTATAACTTATTTTGTTTGTAATAATAAAGTAATAATAATCGTTTTGCTCGTAATTTAATTGTAAAATTTTTAGTATTTTATATTTTGTTATGAAATTTGCCACTTACCCATTTACGAAGGCGCTGAATACAGGCGTGTAATCAGAGTTAAAAAAAAACGTTTTCTTGAATTTTAGCCTAGAATAAAAATCGCAGAAGGCCTTAATCGATGCAAATAATAAAATGTGACGTGTCTAAAGTAAAATTTCCGATGCTCTACATTTAAAAAAACCCGGTTAAAATCAAATTTTTATGAAGGTGTGCAGGTCTGAAATAGGCCACAGAAGACATTATTTTTCATTAACGTAGTGCACATTTAATTTATTTCTCCGTCATTGGCTTACCATAAATACATTTTTTCAAACAATAAACTAGTCAGTTATTTCATAAGTTCGGTATAATACTTTCATGTTACATTGCTTGTAAACTGATATTGACCATAAAGGGATATTGATATTTTTTCCGGGGCATTTACGCTTGGCTACGCCAATGCCAGAGTTCAAAAGTTTAAAAACTCATGCAGCATAAAACAAAAGGTAGTGCCCTCGCAAATAGGTCGCGTTATACTTCACTCAGCGAGAAGAGTGTTCTGTTTAAGGTTCCACTAAATACGAGTAGATGTCGTGTCAAGTATCAAATAGAAATTGATTGAAATTATTCAAGTACCTGTTCATCAAAAGGCTCGCAAATACCAAATGCTTTCAGCATTTGCTGAAATTCGACGTTATCCATAGCTGCTTGTGCATAATCCATTATGGGAACTAATGGAATTCCTTCATTATTTCCGTCCTCAAAATCTTCAATGGCATCAGACAAGCTCTCTTTTAACCATTCTAAGGCTTCTTCATGTCCTGTAATATAAGGAAAATAGGTAAGTAATAAAATATCCGTAGTGCGTACTAAATGCTGAAATACAGGTGGGGCAATAGTGTATCGGACTTCGATATTTCGTGTTCTACGATAAATAGAAATAAAAAAAATACAAGTAAACTAGATAAAAAGTCCGGAAATTATTTTCGAATATACAGGGCCAACCAAGACGAAATTACAGGATCAAGTGAATACTAGTTATGAGATATCTAACTAATGTTCTTAAATCATTTTTGCTTCCTAAAAATGCACAGGGTAGCAAAAAATTATTTTTAAATTAAGAAATTTTTAAATTGAATTATCTCATTTTTTTCAAATGGAACACATATTTTTCGACGATGTGATGTAGAAATGAAAAACGAACATTTTTTGTAAGTACTTCCCTATGGCTAATTGCAACCATTTTCGTTTCATTGGGCAATAAGTACAAATTTCAACAATAAACTTTACAAATAGAGGCTTCTTCAAATAATTCATTAGAAAAAAAATTATAATAAGTGCTCCCATTTTCATTGAGATATGCAATTTTGAAATGAGGCCATTTAGTGGGACCATTTCTTCCAATCCATTGAAGTGGGTAAATTTCACTGTTCCCTTACTGTAATAGTTTTTTTTGTAAATTTTTTGCTGTTTTCGTTATTCGAGCAAGCAATAAAACCTCAGTTTGGTATAAATTGTCTTGTACAAATGAACATTTATCGCACTCATCGATCGTCAGTTATCATTTGTATTAAATTTAAAATAGTCGAGTTTTACAAAATAAATTTTAATAAAGCGGAACTTGTAGACATGACTTTTGTTTTGGGCGAGTTGGACAGAAATTGTTTGCTTGCCACTAGAATTTATAAGCAAAGGTATCCTGAAAGAAGGATTCCTGATGTTAGCAGCTTCCAAAACCTTCTCGATATATTTGTGGAAACTGGAAATGTCGAATATAAAAAAAATGTATGAATAAAACGTGTTGTGAATGAAGAAAATGAGTTTTCTGTGGTGCTGGCAACGGTTGAAAATCCCCATATTAGTCAGAGAGAAGTGAGCTCGTTAGTAGGAATAAGTAGACGATCTCCTGTTTGTCGAATCTTAAAAACAAATAAGTTTCATGCATATCTATTGGTGGACGGAGGAGATCGCAGCCGTCAGAACGGAATGTATCGCGATTCGTCGACAGGGTATAAGGCATAGGAGAGCAGGACTTGGGAGAACCCATCTCACCAGGAGTACCGGAACGCCAGGAAAAACCTTAGAGAGGCAACTAATAGATCAAAGAGAGAGAGGTGGAGGGAATTATGCGACACTGTGGATGGAGATGTCTGGGGAGATGGCTACAAGATAACGACTCGACAGATCAGAAATCCCCCTCCTGCCTTGCCGGCAGAGAAAGTGGCGGAAGTCGTGGATGCTCTATTTCCAGAAAGGGATATAGTCAGATGGAGGGCGGTAGAAGTGGTCCCCCCACTCACGGAAGAGGAGCTGGAGGCAGCATGTGCCAGACTTAAAAATGGAAAGGCTTCAGGTTTAGACGAGATTCCGTCTGAAATAGTCAAGCTAGTTGAGGAACAATACCCGGGAGATATCTTAAGAGTAATGAATCATGCCCTAGAGAGTGGGGATTTCCCGAGCAGATGGAGGAAGGCCAGAGTCGTCCTGATCCGGAAAGGGAACAAGCCGCCGGAGGACCCGTCATCCCACCGACCGCTATGTTTACTTGACGCGATGGGCAAGCTCCACGAGTATCTGATACTGGGTAGATTAGAGGAGATAGCCGAGAAGGGTGGTTTATCTGAAAGCCAGTTCGGTTTTCGGAAAGGACGATCAACGATAGGAGCCATTAGACTACTAAAGGAGACGGCAGAGGAAGCCCTAGCCACGAAACAGATATGTGCTGTCGTGACCCTTGATGTAAAAAACCTGGTTAACACAGCGGGATGGGAGATGATTGTCAGGAAGATGCAGAGCTTGGGGGTAGCTCCGTACCTCGTCAGGGTGATGATGAGCTACTTCCAAGACAGGATGATCGGATTCGAATCAGAGGGAGAGATAACCTGGAAAAGCATCACGTGTGGGGTTCCACAAGAGTCGGTGCTCGGTCCGACCTTGTGGAATGTGATGTTTGACGATATCTTTCGATTACCTTGGGAGGAGGATGTAAAGGTCATCGGGTTGCAGACGACTTGGCCATAACGGTGACTGGAAGGTGGACTGTCCAAATAATGGAAGCAGCCAACGAGGCCATCAGAAATATTGAAAGGTGGCTAGAAAGAATGCAGCTCGAGCTAGCTGCCGGGAAAACGGAGCTCCTGGTTATCACGAGGAAGAGAAATCTTCCACCCATGAAAGTTAGGGTGGGCCAGGTGGAGATATCCTCAGGGAACCACCTGAAATACCTAGGGGTTTGGCTGGACTCCAAACTGAACTTCCGTGTCCATGCCACAAAGACGGCCGAGAAGGCGGGAAAAGCAGCCACAGCTATTGGGAGGCTTATGGCCAATACGCACGGACCGAGAGCGAGCAAGAGGAGACTGCTGTGCAGTGTCGTAAACTCTATCCTCTTGTATGCAGCTCCGGTCTGGGAAAGTGTGATGAAGTTGGATAGGACGAGAGGGAGGATGGCTAGGATCCAGCGATGTGCCGCACTAAAGGTATGCAGTGCATATAAAACGATTTCGTACGAGGCGGCGTTGGTTGTGGCGGGGATTCCCCTTTGGATCCGATGGTCAAAGAACGGCTGGAAATCTTTGAACGAGCCGGGAGGGCAGAGGCCCGGAACAGGCTGTTTGAAAGATGGCAGAGGCGGTGGGACACTGTAGACAAGGGAAGATGGACGAGACGCCTCATCCCGAACATCAGAGCGTGGATGGAACGGAGGCATGGTGAGGTAGGCTATTACTTCGCCCAAGCCCTGAGCGGACATGGGTGCTTCATGGAGTACTTATATGATATTGGCAAGACTGACAGCAGAGAGTGTGCATACTGTGGAGAGGTCGATGACGTCGTGGTGCACACCGTGTTCGCATGCAACAGATGGAGAGAAGAGATACGAGACGGTGGGGCATCGTTATTATCTCCAGAGGATATGGTAGGGAGTAGGGATTGCAATTTACCGGAAGTTTTAATAACCGGTAAATCGGTAAATAAAAATGTAAATAACCGGTTAACCGGTATTTACCGGTAATTTGTAGAATGAATGATTAGGGTGGCGAAAATGGCAATTGTCTTTTTCCATGCACAAAATTATCTAAATTTAACAAAAAACATTTTTATATACGTATATTTAATATAATGAACAAGTAAAAGGTTTTTTATCAACAGTAAAATCACAAGAGCTTTTTTTTATCAGATAAATTTCTCTTTGTAACGAAATAATTTTGCCAATCAGTGATTTTATAAGAAAAACTGACATGAAAAAATCGCGAGACCGGAGGTTGAGCGATTTTGTCAAATGTCAGTTTTTCGAGCAAAATTACTGATTGGCAAAATTTTGAGTTAAAAAGAAATTTATCCATAAAAGAAAAGCTCGAGTGTTTTTTGGCAAGATAAATTAACGACAGAATATGTGAACGAACAACAACAATAATTTATTAAAAATAATTTTAATTTTCCTAAAACGACTCATATTGTACAGTATAGTTTTCACAATACTTAAAAGTTATAGCTGACAGTACAGATTTTAAAGTGACGTGCGACTACTAGATGTACTCTGCTTTTGAGGAACAGGCATTTTATCGGTGATAAAAAACGATGCACCTTTTTTATCGCTGTCAAAGTGACAAAAATGTGACTGTCAAATAGACTTCTTTATATAGGAGTTAATTTATCAAAAGGAAAAAATATAAATGAAATTAATTTAAATAAATAATTATTCTGTAAATAACAAAAATATCCACTTAAATAACAAAAATTATAAACATTCAAATAGGGCATTTACTGAAAACCTAATCTAAAAATACAATATTTTTTAAAATAGCCCGTTTAAAGGGTTAGTTTTTCAAATATTGATCGTCTGATATTTGTGCATAGAATACCACCAGCTGAAGATGTCCTTCCTCAATCGATATTGGTGGTCGATAGGTTAATAAGAATTGGTAATAACATACTTCTAAATGTATTCCACGGATATTTGCGGCAGTGAAATATTCAATTTTCTATCGTAAGATATTGTCTCTCTTGTATTTCTTAGAGCTTGGTGTTTGGAATTTACTTTTTATAATATTATTTATTTATTATTAAAAGTGCTAGGTGTTGGGACAGTCAATCTGCATTTAGTGACATACATAGAAACGTTGAATACGTGACATATCGTAAGTTCAGAATTTACCGAAATAACCGGTAAATAATTAAAATAACCGGTAATTATCATCATGTGTTTTTTGTCCTGATAACCGGTTAACCGTTTAACCGGTTAACCGGTAATGCCATCCCTAGTAGGGAGGATGCTAGAAACGGAAGAGAACTGGAGAAGGGGGCAGGGGGCAATAACTCGCATTATCAAAATGAAGGAAGAGGAGGAAAGAGAGATAGGTTTTCTCTGGAGAAACGCCAATTAACACCGACAATCTTAAATGACCTGTGGGTCCGATGAAAAGCGAAAGCAGTCCCAGGCCAACAGGAAACACTGAAGAGATGGAGGGGTTTTAGCTGGTTGGAGTCCAGCACTACCCGTTCGCGATAGACTGTAAGCGACGGGTGCCCATGATGATTTCCCCTCTCATGAAAAAAAAATATTCAAATGCACTAGGAATTATCTGATGACGATTTTCAAAGGCGTCTACAGTTTTGTAATTGGGTCAGTGATAAAATGCAAGATTCTTTCATAATGTTTTATTCACTGATGAGGCAACTTTTCATAAAAATGGATTTGTTAATAGACACAATTTCCATTATTATGCTTCGGAAAATTCTCACTTTTTTAGGCAAGGTGATAACCAGCGCAGATGGTCTATAAACATTTGGGGAACAATTATTGGAGAACATGTAATAGGGCCACATTTTTTTGACGATACATTGACTGGAGTTATTTATTTATTTCCTGGAAAACTATATGCCACAATTATTGGTGAATCTTCCTGAAAGGATTCGAAATAGGATGTGGTTTCAGCAAGACGGTGCCCCACCATATTTTTTAAATGCAGTTACCACTTAAATAATACCTGCCCACTTCAATGGATTGGAAGAAATTGACCCACTAAATGACCTGCTAGATCTCCAGATCTTACAAAAATGAATTTATTTTTATGGGGATACTTATAAAAACACACCAACAACAGTACAAAATATGAAGGAAAGGATATTGCTTTTAGACCTATCACACCGGCAATTTTAGGAACAGTAGAAGCCTCATTTCAAGAGCGCATAGTCGATCAAAATGGGCAACATTACTTACTTACACTTATTATAATATTTTTGAAGAAACAGCTATTTTAAGTTTATTCTCGAATTTAGTACTTATTACCCAATAAAACGAAAATAGTGCAATTAGGGAAGTATTTACAAAAATGTTCGTTTTTCATAACTTCATCACATCGTCGAAAAATACATAGGAGGTTCCATTTGAAAGAATTGAAAAAAATCAATTTAAAAAGTTCTTAATTGAAAAATAATATTTGGCCATCCTGTACATTTTTAGGAAGTAAAAATGATTCAAAAACATTAATTAGATAACCGTAATTAGCATTCACATAAGTTTTTCTTAAAACCCGTAATTGTGACTTTAGTGATTTTTTCAATATGCAGCTGCAGATGGCATTATTTCAACAAAAAAATTCATTACATCCAAGTGGGTGGGAGATAGTCAATAATAATATGAATGGAGTCTAGAAAGAGGATTCAAAAAATATACTGATAAACATTGCATTCCATTTAAAAAAAGGCACTTGACCCTGTAATTTCGTCTTGGCTCGCCCTGTATATTCGAAAATAATTTCCGGTTATAGGCTTTTTCATCTAGTTTACTTGTATTTTTTTTTTAATTTGTAGCTATCGTAGAACTCGAGATATCGAAGTCCGACATACTAATGTATATCATAATCTTAAAAACATCTATATACAGAGTGACTTTCATTTAAGGTACCTGGGACAATTAAACCGCATGTAAAGGAAATTATGACTTTCTCGATTTGTATGTGTTGCAGGGGTGCCTTCGGAAGATCAGAAATAGTGTTGTACTGTAATATTTTATTTTAAAAGTCTTCAAAAATATGTCAGAAATCGGAAAAATATTTTTATATTTTACCGAATTTTTGTAGGTGAATACAACATTATAGACGGCATTTTTATTCGATTCAGTTGAAATATTCTATGCAACATGCGACATATGTCTCCTTTTTGACTATGCCAGAGCATAGTTTTTTGTTTATTATTTTCAAAAAGTTTTGGATTTAAGAGATAATTCATTTGTGAAACAACGAGTTTTGCCCAATTCTTTTATTTTGAAAAACGTTACTATCTACAGGGTGAGAGAGAAAGCTGTATTTATTTTACCAAACTTTACAACTAACGAGGTTCCACAAAAATTATTTTATATTTTTTTGATGCGCATTTTTTTAGTCACTGGTTTATGGGGAAAAAGAAATTTCTCAAATTTTTAAATGAATGCGTTTTTTTTGCAAATATCTTAAATAAGAATGTTATTTTACAATTTTCGAATAATAAAAGATTTTGAACGAGTATTTCGAAAAAATATAATATATTAACCTGAACAATATTTCATCGGTGTATGAATCCTAAAAGGATTTTCTTCAAACCTACTTGCATTCTGAGAAATATGTATTTAAAATTGGCCTTTTTTTTAATAATTAACCATTTTCACTTTATCGAGTATATCTCACGAAATACTGATTTAGAGAAAAATATCAAAAACGTACAGCTACCTCATCTGTTCGAGGACTGACGATATCCATCAGTCACTTTAGAAATAGAAGGTACATACTTTGAGGTGATTTCTAGACTTTTCGATTACTAAAAACACGGTAGTACGAAGTCGTTATAAAGGCCAACAACTTTATTTTTATATAATTATGCCGAATTTTCACTTCGAATCGACAATTGTCACTTCGAATCGACAATTATCACTTCGAATCGACAATGGGCCTTTTCTACATTTTTCTTTTATTCGCTTATTTTAAAATATATACTTAGTTATGCCTAAAAAGTGTTTTTTCAAATTTTTTCTTCGCCACATATATTTTTAAAAAATTGTTAAAATTACCACATATTTCAAATAACGCGCCATTGACGTCATACTCCAGTTCATTGTTGTCTGTTGGCTGCCCTGCCGCCATCACTGTCATTTATATTTTGTGTTCTTTCAAGTGAAGTGTGCTTAACCTAACCTTCGTTTTGTATTTTGAAACTTAACTTAATTTGAATAGTATTTGAACAAGTTAGAATATAACAAACTTTTCTAATAGGCATTTTAAAGTGATTACAGAGCAGTCAGAACACAGAACACAGCAAAATTACAAAACAAAACCACGACGAAACACTACACAAAACATAAACACTAACCATAACCTAAGATGTCGTCAAATCAAATGAAAACGATATTTGTTGATTCTAGCATAGATTGTGAAGTGTTGTCACTTTTAGAGAAAAATATCTAAAAATCATTTGCTCAAAGGATAAATCGTAAAATAATCATGTTGATTTGCTTTAGTAATAACTTATGCAGAATATTTCACTTAAAAATACATACTTTCATTTCAAAATTATCATTTCACCTAAAAATACATAATATTTTTATTTCAAAATTATCAGAATGTAAAATTAATCGTTGCCAACAGAAAAGTAAAAATATATGTGGCAACGTGGAACAGTTCTTTAACTTCTCTACATTTTATTGGCTAATGGAGTATGATGTCAGCAAACCGCGCAGACCGGTCACTTTGTGCTTGGATAAGTTTGCTTAATTACAATTCTTTAATAAATTGGGTCGACTCTACCTTTACTTATGTACCAGTATAACGTTTGATATTAATAAAATAGTAAAATTCAATTTAGTGGAAAAGGCCCATTGTCACTTCGAATCGACAATTATCACTTCCAATCGACAATTGTCACTTCGAAGTGACAATTCCATATGTAATGGTAAACGACATACTCAGTTCAGCCCCCACCACACCACACCACAACCTCTCGTCACATCTTCTTGATACTTCGGATGTATGTGGGGATAAGCCGTGGGGATAAGGCGGAATATTTGGCGATGCCTACTTCCCCCCACCCCCTTGGGGGGACACCCTAACTCAGTCCGGGTGCGGTTTTCAGACGTTCTGACTGGGGGCATCGAAGGGGAAGATGACTCGATGTACCTTTGAAGTGGCACCCACTGTCCCCCTCTCCCTCTCTACACCGCCTCAGGCCCACTGCGCACCAATACGCGCTCGTCGCATCTTTTTGATACCTCGGATGTACGTGGGGATAAGGCGTGGGAAATATTTGGCGATGCCTAATTCCCCCACCCCCTTCCAAACTGGGGGGACACCCTCTAACTCGGCCCGGATGCGATTTTCAGACGTTCTGACCAGGGGTGTCGAAGGAGGAGATGATTGACGGACCGCCATAGCTATCTGAAAAAGGTATAGGCGGCGTGCATACTACAACGAAAGTGTTTACACCAGGGTGTATTAAATAGGTGGTGCGACAAGGACCCGTTGAGTGGCTTCATAAGTGCTTACTTTGTACATAATGTAATAGATGGCAGGAGCAATAGTGTCCGTCATTATTTACGCATAGAAAGATAATTTTGCAGATTCTGTACATACGTGCATACAGTGTTGCATACATTCCCGGGCTTTCGTTTTTAGTGAAAAATCTTGTAGTCAAACAAAATATCAGTGACATTTGACATCAAATACCTGGAAGAAATACATTCAATATGCTAGTGCTAAATATAAAAAAGTCAGCTATATTTTCATAAGACAGTTAGAAAATATGGAGTGCCTATTTGTGTACTTATGCTTATGACTATAAAGACCACAAATTATCACTTTTCTTAGTGCCAAAAAATACTGAAGAGATAGAAATGTGATAGTTTACAAAGTACCTACTTGAAATAAAAAGCCACATATTTGTGAAAAACATTTTTGCTCCAGCAGTATAAAAAGTAATTTTACTTCACAGTCTGAAAATGGAGTTGTTATATACACTGTAAGTTTTAAATTTACATAAATATTTGTAACATAACCTATAGATATAAAAACGTCTTTTTAAATATATTTTATGCTTTTAGCGGCAGTTTTAAAGAAAAAGGTTGAAGAAAGGTGCACTTCCAAGCAAATTAGATGCTTGTTCTTCAGAAAATGTTGTCGCTAAGAAAATTAAGAAGTTATTAAATGAGTGATGTTCACGATAGTATAATTTATCCTCATTTCTGAGAGTTTGTATTTACACTTACTAGAAAAAATTTTGTCTGAAGAATGTGTCGTCAAATTACCAAATAAGAATTGAGGTATTCATAAATGTATTGAAAGTAGAAGCTTAGTGTTTACATAAGGCAGAACAGCTTGATAAATTAATTACAACATGTTTTAAGACGGTAAGTGCTTTTTAGATAGTATTTGTTTCCAAATGATAATTTAGTTTTTCAAGTAATTATTTGTATAATTTCTATTTTCAGGTTGGGTTTTGTCTCATGTTTGGTCCTACAATAGAGGTTATTTTTTGCATAAGAATATTAAGTTAACACCAATTAGGGATTGCATTACCGGTTAACCGGTTAACCGGTTAACCGGTAAACAGGACAAAAAACACATGACGATAATTACCGGTTATTTAAATTTTTTACCGGTATTTCGGTAAATTCTGAACTCACGATATGTCACGTATTCAACGTTTCTATTTATGTCAGTGACTAGTATTCACTAAATATAGAGTGACTGTCCCAACACTGAGCACTTTTAACAATAAATAAATAATATTATAAAAAGTAAAACTCAAACACCAAGCCCTAAGAAATACAAGTAAGAGAGACATTGAAAATATCTTTCGACAGGAAATTGAATATTTCACT
This sequence comes from Rutpela maculata, assembly GCA_936432065.2. Taxonomy (NCBI): domain Eukaryota; kingdom Metazoa; phylum Arthropoda; class Insecta; order Coleoptera; family Cerambycidae; genus Rutpela; species Rutpela maculata. The sequence continues at coordinate 110,381,017 of OW386291.2, forward strand.
GCCTCAAATATCCGTGGAAAACATTTAGAAGAATGTTCTTACCAATTCTTATTAACTTATCGACCTACCAATATCGATAGAGAAGGGCATTTTCAGTTGGTGATATTCTATGTACAAATATCAGACGACTAATAGATACAGCTTTGAAAAACTAGCTCTTCTAACGGGCTATTATTAAAAAATATTGTATTTTTAGATTAGGTATTCAGTAAATGCCCCATTTGAGTTTATGTTTGTAATTTTTGTTATTTACAGAATAATTATTTATTTAAATTTATTTCATTTATATTTTTCCTTTTGATAAAAAAACCTTTTGTTTGTTCATTATAATAATAATAATAACAATAATAATAATAATAATAATAATACATTTATTTTACTCAAAGTAAAAATGGTACAAATTGAGCTGTAGAGCTCTTCTTCCATTTGCCCAAATACAAATAACCTAAATCTAAGATTATAAAAAGATTATAAAAAAATATGAATACATACAAATCTAAAATTTCAAGAAAAAAATAATAATTATTTTATTTGTTAATATTCAGTAATGAATTGTAATAATCTAACAAATGTTATATTTTATAATAATAATAACAGTAATAACAACAGCAGCACTCAGACATGCGAGCAGACAACGGGAACGGGCAGACCCCGCGAAGCGAAGCAAAAGGTTAAAAGTAAATAAAATTATATCGGAAAAAGAAAAAGAAATATACGCGCATCCACAACGCAGCATCAAGTCTCCTGCTTCTGATCAGCCAAAATGTAATTTTTGACAACTTTAATAAAAAAAAATTTTGATTTATATTTTTTATACTCACTTGGAAGTTCATTCCAAAGATGAGATGCAAAATACGTAAATGATCTTTGAAAAATCGCAGTTTCATGCTGAGGCACCAAAAAATTTTGTATGTATCTTGTATTATGCAAGTGATCTCGTGAAATTAACTTATTTCTTAAGTGATGAGGTTCGTCATTATGAATTATTCGCCAATAAGTGTTAGCATGTGTAAACATCTGCGGTTTTCCATGTTTAATATGCTATGTTTATTTAGATGTGGTGATATATGTTGTCTATATGGGATACTGTAAATATAACGCATACATAAATTTTGAAGTTTTTTAATTTTCTTTTTTGCTGTCGCCGATAATAACTTTCCATATACAACATCACCATAATCAACTAAAGATAATACGAGTGAATCACAAAATTTTGATTTACACTCTCTAGATATGTCTTTCGCAAAACTGTATAATTTTTTCAATCGACTGTAAGCGAATTTCAATTTGGAAAAAATATGTTTCTTAAAGCCTAATTATAATAATTATACCTATATAAAAATGTTTTTTGTTAAATTTAGATAATTTTGTACATGGAAAAAGACAATTGCCATTTTTGCCACCCTAATTATTCATTCTAAAAATTACCGGTAAATACCGGTTAACCGGTTATTTACATTTTTATTTACCGATTTACCGGTTATTAAAACTTCCGGTAAATTGCAATCCCTAACACCAATCAGTAAACCGATCACTGTAGAAGAATTGCAGCATATTTTTCTGAAAATTTAATCTACAACGCTTGCTTAGGTGGACCAAGTACAAATATTATTATCAAAGTGTTCATTCTGATGTGCAATTAAAGTCAACTTATGTTGGGAGCATAGAGAATGCTCAGTAATTTTGGAGAAAGGAACTATTTGTAAACATATTATGTAAATCTTGTTCTTATAATATTGCAGCCCATTACGCCCAGTACTGTTGTAAATAAATTTGTATATTTTACATAAATTTTATTTTCTTACCATACCCAAATAAATTTGAAACTGGTGAATATTTGTTCCTTTACATAACTGAAATTGCTGTTCAGTTGTGAATATATGCAACACTATATGCAGCAAAGCAAATTCATGTACCTATATACAGGTTTTTGTTGGACGCTAAAGCTCGCGCCATCTACTAAATTAAATAGGAAGCATGCACTTATGAAGCCATTATTATCATAGGAAAGTGCCTTAGTCGGACCACCTATTTAATACACCCTGGTTTACACCCGCTCCGCGGGTGCTAAAACTTACTCGACCCGTCGCACTGTGGACGAAATAGCTAATCTAGCTGTGCAAAAGTAATATTTTAGTGGCAATAATTACTTGCGTTTAGTTTTAGTACCATATATTTCGCCGAGTTAATTAAATTAATAAAAGGCAGGTGTATATTGAAAATTGCAGCTACGAATAAAAATATATTTAAAAAAATAAACAATAACAAATCGCCACACGCTTTTTATACACAAATATTATACTTAATTACAAACACGGCTTACATTAAGGCCTTTACGGGGTAGACAGAGAGAACAGGTTGGGTGATTATTTTTTGCTTTTTAGTGCAGTATTTATAAAAGCGTCTTTTTCTAGTTTTTTAAACCATTAATTTATTATTGAAATACTTGAAACTGTTTTAATAACTCTCATAAAACTTTATCCTGTACACTTAACTACAGCATAATTAATAAGTATATTAAAATGTCGCGACCGTGTAACCTTTTAGCGAAATTACTTTTACTTCGAGACAAGCTTTAAAGAATTCTTATCAAGGAATCTCTATTATAATTAGTATCAAGGAAGAGACATTTTGATTACAGCAGCGGCGGCTGGTGAAATTTCAATATTTTTTTTCTCGTCTGTGGCGCATGGGACCCATACGAAATTTGGGAAATAACATCTAGAGAAGCACTTCTCTAATGACCCCTAAGAAATTTTGAAAAAGCAGTTTGCGAAAAAATTTTTGAAAATTTGCTAGCCTCCCCTGGGTCTAGGGACCCCTGTTTACTTTTATTTTTTTTTGTCATATGCATTTGACTTTTCATAAAAATGCATCGACAGATTTTAGAGTTTGTGAAAATATTTTCATTACTAACTGAAATACAATGAACTGAAATTTTGTAATTTACAATTTAACAAATTACAATATTTCAATTCGTTGTATCTCAGTTAGTAATGAAAATATTTTCACAAACTCCAAAATCTGTCGATGCATTTTTATGAAAAGTCAAATGCATATGACAAAAAAAAATAAAAGTAAACAGGGGTCGCTAGACCCAGGGGAGGCTAGCGAATTTTCAAAAATTTTTTCGCAAACTGCTTTTTCAAAATTTTTTAGGGGTCATTAGAGAAGTGCTTCTCTAGATGTTATTTCCCAAGTTTCGTATGGGTCCCATGCGCCACAGACGAGAAAAAAAATATTGAAATTTCACCAGCCGCCACTGGATTACAGAACCAGCTAGTATAGACGGTTTAATTAGATGTATACCTGACTCCATGTTTTTTAAAAGAAGCCTGACTAGCTCAGATCTAGGGGTTGGGACGTTAGCAGCTTGTCTTTTATTTTTTGTAGACTTCCTTCTAGTCGTTGACGTTGAATTTTTATTTGCACGCCGCGGTGCTCTCGCAGCGGATGAAGTTGATGCATTTTGACTAATATTGGAATTCTCATCCGAGTCGCTGCTCCCATCATCATCAGATCCTTGTTGATTTCGTGCTGAAACAAAAAAAATTAATTTTAGTATTTTTTTATTTGAATATAGTGTAGTAAAATTAAAATTTGTAGGATATTGTTTAGGAAGGCATTTGTTTAAACAAAAGAATGTTCAAAATTGTGTTTTTTTCACAATTTACTTAAATATCTCTGGTTGTATAGCTCGAATCGTAATAAAGAAAAAAATAATGAAATTGGGAAGAAAACTAGATTGATTAGAATCTTTCTCGGTAATTTGTTAAGTTGCAAAAAATAAAAACAACAGAGAGCGGCCATTTTTAAACAATTGATGATAATTTAAATAATAATGGATATATTTCATATATTTTAAAGAAATTATGGAAGAATATGCTAATGCAGATAAATTATCATGTCAAATTTAGAATAGATGCGTTTATAGCAACGCCTAAAAAACAGCAAAGAAAAATCGAAAATTGAATCGAAGATTGTTTAAGTGCATGAAGTCGTATAACAAATTTTAACATTGAAAATGGTTTTAGCTTCCTATATGGTGTTACAAATATATAAATATTCGCACAATTTTAGTTTTAAATCTTTACTTCACACATACATAACCGATCTGCCAAAGTAGATTTTTCATTTCTTTTTTTTTATTCTTGACAGCTGCCAAAATCGCTGTCAAATTAAAAAAATTGCAAGTGTGTCTTTCGCAATTTTGAAAATAATGTGAGTTCTAGTTCTTGTTCCATAATTGATATTAAAATAAAGATTTCACTTTTGGCAACTGTCGAAATTTCTGTTAACTTAATGAAAATGCCATTTAACATCCATTTCAGCTAATTAAAGTATTAAACAGACGTTTCCCATAGGTTTTGGAGGTACTGAATGTGAAATTGATGTCAAAACAATATTATGTTAGTTGGTAGCTGCCAAAATTGCTATCAAATTTAAAAGTATGCAAGTGTATCTTTCGTAATATTGAATTTTAGTTCAGTCAATGAATGCGTTGTAGAGAACATTTAGGACGAGAGAATTTTTCTCTTCAGGAATGTGTGAAAGGTAGTTAGGAGGTAAACATACTAAAAGTCCCCACCCCTAGCCACGCCGCTTCAGGGCGAGAGGGGGTGAAAAGGTTCCTTTTTTAGATTCCTTGCTTATAACTCGGAAACGATGCGTCGTATGCAAAATTAAATGTAATTAAATTTCCCACAAGAATGTTTATATTCATTTTCTTCCTATGCGTTATAGTTTACGAGATATTCGCCAGCGAAAATCGATAACTAATAAAAAAATCAATTATGTACCTTGAATATTTCTATCAAAGCGGTTTATCGTGGTCTGCTAATAAATCACAGTCACAAAACAATCTTTATTTTACAACATTGGACGTATTTATTAACGTAATATTTTGTCGAAATCTATACATTTCCTTAAATGTACAGTGTGACTCACTTAAAATGAAGATATCCTTATAACTTTTTCATTTTGTTTCCGATTTGAATCAAATTGTACTCAAGGGTAGAACAAATTAGAATCTACTTATGACCAGAAAATCATCCACCTGCTATAGAGGCAAAGCCACCTGCGGTACCAAAATATGGGAAAAAGATTAAAAATCATATTAATAGGTCTTGACAAATTTCACGTAGCCACCACAAATTGCGGAAACTGAGGATCCCCTTTGCCAGATGAGCTTATGTATGAGAAATCCCCTATCAATAACCAAATCAAATTTTGGTGTATGTACGTTTGTAGCGCCGATAGGATGCATTTTTTAGAATTTCTAACATTCAAAATGTTTTAGTTTTTTCAGCATATTTTGGTACCGCAGGTGGCTTTGCCTTTGTAGTAGCCCTTCTGGTCATAAGTAGATTCTAATTTGTTCTATACTTGAGTAAAATTTGATTCAAATTGGAAAAAAAAAAGTTATAAGGGTATCTTCATTTTAAGTGAGTTACACTGTATATTTAAGAAAATGTATAGATTTCATTAAAACATTAAGTTGGTAAATACGTCGAGTGTTGTAAAATAAAGATTGTTTTGTGACTGTGATTTATTAGCAGACCACGGTAAACCGCTTTGATAGAAATATTCAAGGTACATAATTGATTTTTTTTATTAATCATCGATTTTCGCTGGCGAGTATCTCGTAAACTATAACACATAGGAAGAAAATGAATATACACATTCTTGTGGAAAATTTAATTACGTTTAATTTTGCATAGATTCCCTGTCAAAAAATTCTTATAAAAACTTATAAAAAAAAATGTACAAGTTTTTATAATTTTTGATGTGTGTATTTGAAATGTGTTTTAATTGTAAATTTTCATATGGTATCTACCAGTATTGATGAGTTTTTATAGTATATGTAATTAAAAGTTTTTATAGGTTTTTCTAGTGTTTTGAATGTAAATTCCCATATATCTATTAGTATTGATGAGTTTTTATAGTACATGTAATTAAAAGTTTCCATAGGTTTGTATAGTGTTCTGAATGTAAATTTCCCATAGAAATTCTATTAGTATTGATAGGTTTTTTTACAGATTTTGGTTGTGTATTTTAATGCCAAATCCCATAAACTTACATAGGTAAGTACATATTATTTACTATTAATATTTCAAATATCAATAGTAATATAGTGGTAAACACTAAATACTGCAAAAGTCCTCGTTTCCTTTAGCCACAGTAGAGAAAAGACCAGAAGTTTCACTCGCAGCGGTCCTTTTGGTATTTGTTGTACTCGATTTTATTTTTTTAATCCACTGCGCATCTACTGTTTGTATCCCACGCGCATTTCGTGGATAGTGGGGACTGTTCAGAAACGTAAACGTAATAGTATATTACGTAATGAGTGATGTAAGAAGCATATTACGCACGAATGGAAAAGTTAAAAGTATTTCCATGAGTGCGTAATTGCCTTACAACTCGAATTATGCACTATACTTTACCTACGATCACTACTGTAAATAGTAAAAAACACACTACCTGCGATTTATGTAAGTTGAATTTCACACATTGTAATCAAAACGCACTGTAAACAAATCGCACGGTAAACAAAACGCACGGGACACGCAAAAATAGGTGGCTTAGTTCGCTGACGCGGGGTTTAAAAAAACAAATGCGCCTACGTAATTTTCAAACGCTGTCAAAACTGACATAATATTTGTTGAATAATATTGTTGACTAGTAAACTAAATTCAGATTTTACTAAATAAATAAATAAATATGATCGTAGGTAAAGTATAGTACATAATTCGAGTTGTAAAGCAATTACGCACTCATGGAAATACGCACTCGCCGCTACGCGGCATCGTGCGTAACTTTTCCATTCGCGCGTAATGCTTCTTACAACACTCATTACGTAATATACTATTACCTACGATCATATTTATTTGGTTATCTAGTAAAATCTGGATTTAGTTTACTAGTCAACAATATTATTCAACAAATATTATGTCAGTTTTGACAGCGTTTGAAAATTAAGTAGGCGCATTTGTTTTTTTAAACCCCGCGTCAGCGATATAAGCCACCTATAATAGTGTGTCCCGTGCGTTTTGTTTACCGTGCGATTTGTTTACAGTGCGTTTTGTTTACAATATGTAAAATTCAACTTACATTGATGGCACGTAGTGTGTTTTTTATTATTTACAGTAGTGATCGTAGGTAAACAAAAATAAACATCCGCCCCACCCTATATTATCACTGCCGTCCACTGCGCATCAAATAGTTTAAGCCCACGCGCATCGCATGCGCACTGAAAATCTTATACAACTATTCCGGCTGAGTCGGACTACTGGTCTTTTCTCTACTGTGCTTTAGCGTTCTAGTCTAAACGCAGTTAATAAGTTAGCAGTAAAAGAGACTGCTTTACTTTGAATTTAACAAGCCCAAACCCACACTAGTTTCTTAGGTCACATTAGATTTAGATATGAATTAGCGACATGTATAACAGCTCCCTCTACTGGAGGCTGGAGTATGTAACACTAAACTTTCATAAGTTTTAATTATGTGTGTGTGTGTGTTTTAAATGTACATTTCTCGTATGAGTATAAGTAAGTTTTTATAGTATTTGAAATACAAAGTTTTTTTATAAGTTCTAAATGTGGCTTTATGTGGCTATTTGAGATGTGTTTTTAATGTAAATTCCTTGCCTGAGCATTTCCATATATTAATAGGAAATGCAAAGTTTTTATAATATTTGCTGCATACAATGGGTTTTTAATGTAAATTACCTATATGGAGTCTATCAGTAGTTATATGTATTATTAGTATATTTAAGTTTTTATAGTATTTGAAATACAAAGTTTTTTATAAGTTCTGAATGTGGTTTGATGTGGCTATTTGAGATGTGTTTTTAATGTAAATTCCTTGCCTGAGATATATCAGCATTTGCATATATTAATAGGAAATACGAAGTTTTTATAAGATTTGCTGCGTACAATGGGTTTTTAATGTAAATTCCCTATATGGAGTCTATCAGAGTAGTTTTACGTTTTCACGCTAATTGAAATATGAAGATATATTATAGATATTTTATATGTATTTGAAAATTATTTTTAATGAAAATAATTTTCCATACAAGGCCTATCAGTATTTGTATAAGTTCTTATATGGTATTTGAAATACGAAGATTTTATAGGCTCAGATGTGTCTAAGTTTTTGAAGTATTTGAAATGTGTTTTGAATGTAAATTCCTTGCCTGAAGTCTATCAACACTTGCACGTTTTAATAATAAACACAAAGTTTTTATAAAATTCTATGAGGATATGCAATGGGGTTTTAAAGTAAATTCCCTGAATGAAGTCTATCAGTATATTTATAAGTATTTATGGTAATTAAATTTCGAAGTTTTATAGGTTTTTATATGAGAAAGATATTAAATTCTCAGTATTACGCCTATAAGTATTTATAAGTTTTTATGGCGTTTGAAACACGAAAATTTTATAGATTCTGTGAGTTTTTATTGTATATTCCTCGCTTGAGGTCTATTGTAAGACTTTTATGCTTTTCTGGTAATAGGAGGGTTCTCTAAAATACAATGTGTATATACTAACAATTGATTTTAATCTTACAATGGATTTTAATGTAAATTATATGAAATCTCTTAGTAAGTTTAGTTTAGTAAGTATATTGTAACTTTTTTAGGTTGACTACTATTGAAATCCCATGAAAACTCAAATTAATAGTTGTATATGATACTTTTCAATGGGTGCACCGAGAAATCCTTATAGAATTCTTATATAAAACTAAACTAATAATAACCCTTCAAATCTTATAAAAACCATATACTAATTATTTCTTATTAAATGTTATAAAATTCATCCCTGGTTTCCTATGAAACATTATTAGTTTTACCAATATTTTAACCCCATGAACACTTATCAAATTAATAGCTGTAAATCATTATTAATACTTTATAATAAATCCTTATTAAATTCTTATATAAACTAAACTGATATGGATCCATGAAGTCTTATAAAATAAGTACAAATCTATCCTTATAAAAATGTATAAAATGTCTACTAGGAACTCCTTGGTATATCTTTTCAATTTCGTTACTCTTCCGATCCCAAAAAGAGTCACAAAATTATTCGATGTAATTCCTTATTAATACTTTTTAATACGTATCCTTATAAATCCTCATTAAATAATTATATAAGCTAAAACTGATAACAACCCCTCAGATCTTATAAAAACCATATACTAATTGTTTCTTATAAAAGATTACAGAACTCGTATTTGATTTTACTGACGAAACCTTTTCAGTTTCAACACTATTCAGATCCCGTGAGAACTTTCAAATTAAAAGTTGTAATGCCATATAAAAACCGTTTTTAGTATAAACACTTATGGAAACATACCAATAACAACATGGGTATTCCAACTCAATTAAGACTCCTTTAGATACTTTTCATCCGAATATAATTTCTATATGGCAAAATTAATGTACAGTATAAAACCTTATAAACCAGATAGGCTCTTATGATTACACATAAAAAATTTATAATTATCTATAAGTTTAAGTTTGAAATAGGATTTTTTGACATTGTTACCTTTTCCCATATGACGCATCGTTTCCAAGTTATAAGCGAAGAATCGAAAAAAGGAACCTTTCCATCCCCCATCCCCCCCTGAAGCAGCGGGGCTAGGGGTGAGGACTTTTAGTATTTTTACCTCCTAACTACCCCTAACACATCTCTGAAGAGGAAAATTCTCCCCTCCTAAATGTTCTCTACAATCCCCTTTTGGGCATTCATTGATTGGACTATTTACACAGAAGAAGAGTTATAAAATGTTTTGAAACTTAGTAGTTTCATAACTGATATTAAAATAATTTTTTCATTTTTGGCAGCTATCTGCTGTCAAATATTTGTTTGACATCAGATTTGTACTCCCACCCAGGCAAGGTGAAGGAATTTTTGTCCAGTGACGTATATAATTATATCTAATAGGTACAAAAATATCAATAAAGCAAATTTGAAAGTTTCATATTCAGCGATTTTCGAGGTATAAAACATGTAAACTAACTGCTTCTGTTTGTTTTATTCCAAATACTTGTGGAGCGCAATTAGAAACATCAGCAACATAAATTAAATGCGCATTCAAGTACTTCACATTTAAAATAACCGCTAACAAAAGGTCTAGAGTGTCAGCGTCGAATAAATAGTGAATTATAAAGCTTATCTAAATGCAGCCACTGTGCCATTTATAGGAAATCCCTGCGCATTTTAAGCTCGGGCAGTTTTTGCTCCATTGTCTTTAAAAATAGTAAACGTCGATATGAAAATGAAAATGGCACGATATCACTAGCTGTTAGTAGCATTTATAACAAAGGATCTTGTTGGTCTGTAAGCTGCGGTTATTCGCATACTGGAGTATTCATAGTACAATAATGTTTAGTCAATGTGTTTTTTGAAAAGCACATCGTAAGTCTTTCTATTGCATTTTAGAATGCCCTAAGAATTCATTGAAAATATTAGTTTAGCTAAATCAACTTTTCTGCTTGTGGGGCAGGAAAGTGTTTGATCAAATTATTCCTGTTTAGGATAAGTCAAGTTTTACTGAAGTATTATTATAGTCCAGTGTTTGACGGTCTTTCGGACAACATCGCTTTTGATGAAAATTTGTAATTAAGCTTATCTAACCCTCCCCTTCGAAAGTTATATGTTCCTGATGTGTGCTTTTTGTGGGTTAAAACTACCCCCTCTGAAAAAAAATTTAAAAATATAGATTTAAGTGTTACATAGATTGAAATCATGTTTAAATATGTCGAATAAACATTATTTCATATCCTGGAATATAATTTATGATGTGCTACAACGTTTCAACCCTTTAATACCACCCCTTATGACGAAATTTTCAAAAACATTAGTTTTCAACAGCTTGAAATATTTTATTGGTGTATTTATAATGAATTGAAATCCCGTTACTGTTTATAATATAATTTATGATTTATTGCAACGTGTCATTCCTTACAAACCGCCCTCGTGATAAAATTAACTATCATGTTTACTTAAAAACTGATTTTATTGCATAAGTTTGAAGGGGAAAAATAACAAATTTATGTACATTATAATAGCATGTTTTATTATTGAAAATCTATGGATCATCAGAAGAACTATCATCTCTATCGACCTCCTCCTCTTGGTCTGTAATTGGAGGACAATTTTGACAGTTGTTGTCACCGGAGCATTTTGCGTTACAAAAAATTCCAACTTTTCGGCAGCTGCAAGCTGCGCCGCATCCTTTTTTACAATTACAAAATATCATTTTGAGGATTCCTTCCGGTGCAGGCATATATTTAGCATTTTGATTGGCAGTAGATATCCTTCATTATTAATCCATCCCCAATCAGTCGGACGAACATTTTTGTTCCCAAGCCACGTCTGGATTTGTAAATTAGAAACGCTGATAAGTCTTCGACACGCCTGATTTTTTTAACTGTATCTCTTTAGCAGCCCCGTACAGCAATATTGTACCGGCTTCTAAACTTTCTTCCAGCTCATAAGTTTGTGTCATGTATGAGGATATACTTATACATATATAGATGCAGGCATATGTGTTTATATATACTAGTCAGCCATCCTAAGTTGGCAGGTAGCCACGCAGAGAAAGAAGACATATCGTCACTGTCGGACAGAGACAAACGAGCTTTTTAAGCTTCTTAAGCTAGCTAGCTGGTTAGCTGATGAAGCTTGTTTGTCTCTGTCCAACAGTGACGATATTTCTTCTCTCTCTGCGCGGCTACCTGCCAACTTAGGATGGTTGACTAGTATTTATAATTGCTCCAAAATTGACATGCTCCGAAAATTTCACCGAAAAAATACGATTGGTTTTTCAACGATAACTTCCTTAATTTTTAAGCTATGCAATCACTCTAAAAACCATTTTGCAGGGAATTTTGAGGGCTACAAGGCATGTAAAGAATTGAATTCCCTTGAACCCTTCGTCTTTGAGATTTTTGGGTTTAAAGGGCTCGGGGAAGGTGGTCCTCGCACTCAAATGCAAACTTATAAAGGTGATATCTCAATTAATTTTTATCCTAGAGAAATAAAAAGAAAATAAAAGTTTCAGTAAAAAAAAAACTAAATTTTTGTACTCTAGCATTTTTTACGTATCATCCTTAGTTTTTGAATTATTGTGAAAAGATGAAAATTTTTTTTAAAAATTTCAAAAATCATTTCAAATTTGAATCAAACTTTTTTCAAATCTAGGCATCCCAAACCGGTGAAACTGCTAGAACATATTGTTAGTACTTAAATAAAGTAAATTGTAAATGGATTACGTCCAATTTTAGTTCTTGAGGTGAAGCCAATGGTTTTATTGCTGATTTTTTCTCCGGAAAAACGAGACAACCATTTTATTTTCATCATAACTCCGTTAGTTATTATGCTAACGACTTTTACCAAAGCTCATTTTCAAAGTCTCACGTACTTTTAAAATTGTCTTATATGTTTTCCTCCAAAAATTTTCCGTTTTTCCGTTATTTAACGTTCAGTTTTCGGCGAACAAAAAGTTACCTTCAATGAGCCGTAACTCGGTTCGTATTACATCTACAGAAATAAAAAAAAGAAAAACAATCGATTTGTTATTTTATAAGCTTCATTTTTTCTTATAATAATTTCTTTGATAAAACGTAAGGTTTTCGAGTTATTCGCGAAAAATCGTTCTAAAACATGCATTTTTTAGATGAAAAATCAACATTTTCAATCACGATTAACTCAAAAAGTATCGAGTCATCGAAAACACTTTATAGAACATTTTTTGCTCAGAATTTATTCCCATATCGATTTCTGCGGTTATTTTGAGTGTAATAATTTCCACTCCCGAGAAGGGGTGGCATCCACCCCCAGTGTAAAAGCACACATCGGCACTATGTAACTTGTATTCCTTGTGCCATTCCCTAATTACTGTCCAAATTTCACGTCAATCGGTTTTGTCCGAAAGAATTCTGAGCGAAAAACCGTCAAACACTGGACTACTAATATACTTCACTGATGTATTATTAATATACTTCAGTAAAAGTAAGTTTTATATCCGCCAGAATTCATAAAGTTTTGAAATTTGGCAGAAATAACAGAAAAGGCACCCAAATAGCAATAAAGGAAAGTTCCATTAATATTTATTCCACGAAAAAAATTAATAATTATTTTTCTTACAAAATTTTATAAGGAAGTTTTTTTGAGACAATCGTTTTTGCCAAAAAGTCAACAGTTTAGCAGATAAACGAACTAAATCGAATATGGGGGTGATTTTTGCAATCTTAAGGAACGATGCAACCACAATAGAGATGGGAATTTTTCTTCATTGTGATTTTGGTGCCTTTCTTGACATTTCTGCAAAGTTTCAAAGTTTCAAAACTTTATAAATTTTGTCGGATATATGGTGATTTTTGGCTTAATTTTACTGGATTAATATTCAGACTGAAGTTGTCGATTCAGATTTCTAAAATTAACACATAATTAACACATGATCAAATGCAGAAGTTTCTCGCCCTGGTATAGTTTCAACTCGGGTTTCAATACATTAAAAGCATTAAATTGAAATATGGCGTGATTACAGAAACTTAAATGAAACTCTTGCATCTGAGGAGAGCATCAAATATCAAGTTGGTGTTGAATATAAAAAATATTGCCGTGGCGGTAAAATTGTATTTTTTCTACAACTGTCAAAAAAGGCTCTGTTTGCGCATTAATGTCAGTGTCTAAAATGAGATATTTTTTCATTGACATTATTTTTTTTTGCGTTACCATGACACCGTGCGCAAAATATTCTGCGCATCACATACTATTATTGCCTATTTTTCATAATTTTTAATGTATACACGAGAATTAAACAAACATCTAGTTCAAAAATATTTATTGTTTTATCAAATAAATCAACTGAAAGTAGAATTTTTTTAATTATTTTATTTTAAAAACTTTTAACTAATGGTTTTAGTTTAATCAAATGAAAGTTGTAGAAAAAATATTGTTTGCATCTTGAGTGCAAAATACTTTGGTGATCTCGAACGATTTTTTGACTCGGCTGCGCCTCGTCAAAAAACTTTCGTTATCGATCACCAAAGTATTATTTTGCACCCTAGATACAAAAATAACTATTATGTAACAAGTGGCTAAAGAAATTTTTTTACAAATGGGAAGTTTATAGTACGAGCGAAGGGCGAGAAAAAATAAGACAAGTTGACAAATTACAATAATTATCATGTCGTGATGACTAAATTCTATCTCCAATGTAACAAATACTTAATAAAATAATGGCAAAATATTAAACAATTTCAAAATCGCATTTGTTACATTCTAATTTGCAATTTTGAACAAAATGATTTTATTTCTGGTGCTTCTCAGGAAATCAAGGAATAAGCATTTGCCATATATAGCTCCATCAGACAGACAAAAATCAGACCGACGGATGGACGAACCGGCAGACAGACTGATGGAATTAACTTAATTTTCATAATCTATGTAGTCTGAAACGTAAACGATTTTTTCAGGATTACAATACTTCCATTCGAGTAAAAACAAAAAAAAAATATTGAACACAACAGAGCTATAACATTGTCAACACTTCCTCTAAATATTTTAAAATTTTTTTTTTTTTGCGAACTAATTTTCTTATACAATAAATTACATTAGTGAATACCACCAAGATTTTCTCAAAGAAAGACGCTAACTCACAAGTAGATGTAGCCTTCACAAAAGTATTTAAGAGACTCGAAGCATCTCGAACGATTTTTTGACTCGGCTGCGCCTCGTCAAAAAACTTTCGTTCTCGATCACCAAAGTATTATTTTGCACCCTAGATACAAAAATAACTATTATGTAACAAGTGGCTAAAGAAATTTTTTTACAAATGGGAAGTTTATAGTACGAGCGAAGGGCGAGAAAAAATAAGACAAGTTGACAAATTACAATAATTATCATGTCGTGATGACTAAATTCTATCTCCAATGTAACAAATACTTAATAAAATAATGGCAAAATATTAAACAATTTCAAAATCGCATTTGTTACATTCTAATTTGCAATTTTGAACAAAATGATTTTATTTCTGGTGCTTCTCAGGAAATCAAGGAATAAGCATTTGCCATATATAGCTCCATCAGACAGACAAAAATCAGACCGACGGATGGACGAACCGGCAGACAGACTGATGGAATTAACTTAATTTTCATAATCTATGTAGTCTGAAACGTAAACGATTTTTTCAGGATTACAATACTTCCATTCGAGTAAAAACAAAAAAAAAAATATTGAACACAACAGAGCTATAACATTGTCAACACTTCCTCTAAATATTTTAAAATTTTTTTTTTTTTGCGAACTAATTTTCTTATACAATAAATTACATTAGTGAATACCACCAAGATTTTCTCAAAGAAAGACGCTAACTCACAAGTAGATGTAGCCTTCACAAAAGTATTTAAGAGACTCGAAGCACTTACGTTTCAAAAATTTGACTTCTCAATAAACAGGCCTACAAAAACAAAAAAGTATCCTGGGCTAGTGACCAGACCCACATATTCCCATGTGGCATCAGAATTGGACCTCTCTTGACGAATTTATGAGTTATGATCGAAATTCATTAATTCGTCGTATTAACCTTTCATATTTCAAGATCATTGGCAGTAGCGTTGGCGTAAATTGAACACAGCTCTAATACATACTTGGAGGTGATAACGATATAGCAGATAACAAAAAGACCCATAACCCAACAATAATCCAAGGGCCCAATAACCCAATGGCCAAATAAATCAGCCATTCATATTACCAAAGTTCACAAATTTAAAAGAAAAATTCCTTGTTCAGTGGTGCTTTCTTTTATCTTCAAAAATATACGTAATGGCCCATAAACCAACAATAACCCCACGGTCCAACAAATCGATGACCTAATAAATCAGCAATTCATATTATCAAAGTTTATTACAATCGGCGATGCTTTCGTACTCTTTTATCTTCAAATGACCTGCGTAATGAGTTTATTTTCCACTTTTTTTCTTTCGCAACGATTCCCTCTTCATTGTACAGCAAAAGTCAGCCATCAACTTTGATACCATCTTTCCGTTTCATTAATATCTTGATGAAATCGTACGCCTTGTTCTTTACTGAAATCTCTTGAGTTTTCAGGGAAGTAGTCATTGCGTGAATGAACGTACTCTTCATCATCATCATTCGACATGGTTTTATCATCTTCATCATCATCATTACTAGGTATGTGATTCGACTGTCATTGATTTTACGTCCCCAGATCGCATATCAATTTTTACTTTGTACTTTTCCAAAAATGTAAATGTTTTAAGAGTCGTTTTTGATAATCCAAGTTCTTTCATTGTCATGATATAATTTATTCTCAATATTTCCGAAAATAGTATTAAGATAAACGCGATTTCGGTAGTTTCATAGACAATTCCATTATTTCATTTGAATCGGTTTATTAACAAAGGATAATTTTATGAGTATTTAAGACGTAAGTTTAGTCGTATATCAGAAGTTAAATTTAAGAAAGAAATATTTGATGGACCACAAATTTGTACTTTGTTGAAGGATGAAAATTTCACTACTCAAATGACTGACATCGAAAAAGCTGCACAGGTTAGTTTCAAAGAAGATGTAGAACAATTTTTAGGTAACAAAAAAAGTGAAAAGTACAAAAATATAGTAGCCAACATGATACAGAATGACCACAAAATGGACTGTCTAATGAATTTGAAATTACATTTTTTTAATTCACACATTGAGTACTTCCTGAAAATTTAGGAGACTTCGGTGAAGTATACAGGGTGTCCCGTAAATAATGGATAATCCTGAAAATGGCAATAGGTCAGGCCATAACCTATCAGAATATCACAACTTGACCTTATTGAAAACCCTATGGTTTTCGAGATATGGGCACTTTTTTTATATTTTGAAGATTTCTACTCTAGGATAGTATTTTGCATGCCACTGCTACAAGGTAAGAATTTTTTCATTCTGTTTTTTTGGTGAGTATTCTAGAACAGTTAAGCTATCAAACGTATATAGGAGTTTTTAGATAACGACGACGGTATTTTCAAAAAAAAAAATGTGTTTCTTAAATTTCGGTTCCACCAAGATTCCGTCTGCTGACTTTGACCTTTGATGGTGTAAAGAAAAGTGCTAAGCGAACTTGCCACCTATCTTAAAAACTTGCCCACTTATTATTATATTCTAAAATGTTTAGAAATTCTGATTCTTCCTGTTAGAAAAAAAGATATAGCTGTTTGAATAGTGGAGGAGCTAAATTTATCAATTTAAAATTTTTAATAAGCCTTGTTTTTAATTGCATGTGACGCATGTCATTTTATACGTCTGATGTTACCGATTCAGACTTTGTAGAATTGTCGATAATAACGAATTAAGAGTTTCTCTGGACTTATTGGAACTTGTTGAGAACAACAATGCCTCGTATACAGTATGTACAACGTGAGTATGCTAATATGCATACTATTTACAGCGAATATCGAGGCAACGCCAGTTCACAGCGGATCTGTGCATTATCGAGAATATATTCTAAAATGTTTAAAAATTCTGAGCTAAGAGAACGAAGAAAGATCGAAATAAAATAAAAAGTAATTTCACCTGCATTTATTAAACATTATTAAAAAAATATAATAAATGTTCGAATTGCTCTCCTCTAGCCCTGATGCAGGCTCTGCATCTTTTAATGAAGGACCTTTTTAAATTGCGTGAATATCCGAATCGGCTGATTTCTTCAGCGGCTACTCCGATGCGCTCATGCAATTCATTTGAGGATTGAACAGGTCGGAAGTACACATTTTCCTTCATGCATCCCCAGTAAAAAAAGTCTAAAGAATTTAGGTCTGATGACCCGGTTGGTCACAGAATTGAAGCTAAGCCACCAATCCATCTTCCTGGATATTTCAAATGGTATGCTCTTACCTCTCTCCCATAATGTGTAGGGCATCCGTCGTTATGTAACCACATTGTCAGTTTCAGGGATAAAGGAAAGTCAGTCTTCTAGTAAGATCGGTAGGTCGTTTTGAAGGAACTCCAAATAATTGCCTGACATTAATGTTGGTGGCAGTTCGAATGGGCCCACCACTTGACCATTTAGGATGCCTGTCCACAAATTTACTTTAAGCAGCGGATGCACTGGCGTTGCCTCGACATTCGCCGTAAATAGTATGCATATTAGCATACTCATGTTATGTATACTGTATACGAGGCATTGTTGTTCTCAATAAGTTCCAATCAGCCCAAAGAAATACTAATTCGTTATTATCGACAAATAAACAAAGTCTTAATCGGTAACACCAGACATACAAAATGACAAGCGTCACATGCAATTAAGAACAAGGCTTACTTGTTAAAAATTTTATATTGATAAATTTAGCTCCTCCACTATTCAAACAGCTATATCTTTTTCTCTAACAGGAAGAATCAGCATTTCTAAACATTTTAGAATATAACAATAAATGGGCAAGTTTTTAAGATAAGTGGCAAGTTTCGCTTGGCACTTTCCTTTACACCATCAAAGGTTAAAGTCAGATGACGGAATCTTGGTGGAATCGAAATTTAAGAAATACATTTTTTTTTTGAGAATAGCGCCGTTGTTATCTAAAAATTCCTATACATATTTGATAGCACAACTGTTCTCACCAAAAAACAGAATAAAAAAATCTTTACCTTGTGGCAGTAGAATGCAAAATACTATAGTAGAAATTTTCAAAATTTCAAAAAAGTGCCCATATCTCGGAAACCTAGGGTTTTTAATAATGTCATGTTGTGATATTCTGATAGGTTATGGCCTGGCCTATTACCATTTTCAGGATTATCCATTATTTACGCCTGTATAAGGCGAACGAGTTCAACAAGATATTAATGAAATGGAACGACGGTATCAAGGTAGAAGGAACATCAATATAATAGCTGACTTTTGCTGGACAATGAAGAGGACATCGTCAAAGAAAAGAAAGAGGAAAAGAAACCTATAATTTGAAGATAAAGAAGTACGAAAGTATCACTGAACCGAAGGAATTCGTGTTTTAAATTTACGAAATTTTTGTAATATGAATTGAAAATTTTTAAATTCCGGTGCACGTTCTAATATATCTCTTAAACAAATTTTGTTTGTGAGAAAATGATCTAATTCCATCCTTAATATCTCTTTCTATTCTTTTACCGTCGAATTACATCCCGAATTTCAATACTGTGTTTCGGATCCGGTACATGTTATTTATAGTAAAACTATAAATACTAGTTAACTATAAACCTAGTACATTGAGAAAAAAGTTATTTCATTTTATGTTCATATGCATACTAGGGATTTGACTCATTTACCTCTTTTGAAGAGTAGTTTTACACTTGGTTTGGTGTCAAATATAAGTAGCAACTAAAATTCATTAGTACTACTGTTTGGCATAGTTTCTTCCCTACCTAAATTTTATTAAGCTGTCATTTTGTTCCATATCGGGTTCATTTTTCGACTATAATAGACTGTAAAAAAATTGTGACGTCTATGCCCAATTTTGATGCCAGATTCGGATTTTGTGGCTCAAATAATATAAAGGTAGAATTAGTTTTGTTTTTTTTTGTTTTACTTAAACTTGATATTAGGAATTGCTGATTTATTGGGTCATTGGGTTATTGTTGGTTTATGGGTCATTACGTATATCTTTTGAAGATAGAAGAGTACGAATGCATCAGTGAATGAGGAATTTTTCTTTTAAATTTACGAATTTTGGTAATGTGAATTGCTGATTTACTGACTCATTATTGGGTTATGGGTCTTATTGTTATCTGCTATATCATTACCATCTCGAAAGTATGTATTGGAGCTGTCTTCAATTTACGCCAACGCTACTGCCAATGATCTTGAAATATGTAGGGTTAATACGACGAATTAATGAATCTCGGACTTTTTTTCATCATAACCCATAAATTCGCCCAGAAAGGTACTATTCTGATGCCTGATTCGTGTTCATCAAGTGAAAATATATGGGAATATGTGAGTCTGGTCACTAGCCCAGGATATTTTTTTGTGTTTGTGGGCCTGTGATATTATATGACTAAAGGTTTGATGACTTTGGGTGCAGCGTTAGCATTATAATTCTTAAACATTTTCAAACAAATGAAAATGACACAGACACGTTAGAGATTGGCGAGTGTGAGATAGTATACACGATTGCTTGGAATTCTTTGTCGATAATACCGGCAATTTGTCAATCGAGCAATATTTGACGTGATAAAAATGTCATGAAACGTACCAAGACCAGACATGCTGATATCCTAATATTCTTCATGTTTTTTTATGCCCTTAAGACATGGACCTTTAGAGAGGCAGACAGGTGGTGCCATTGATGCATCAACACCTTGATCTTCCAAGAAACATCTTCTAAAACGACTCACAGGCGTCGTATTTTCTCGAATCTTTTTTTAACTAATCAACCGGAGAGTCAGGTAGAAAATGGTTAATGGTTTAGAGAAAACAATACAATGAAAAGCACACCCTCCAAAACGCTGTCACATAGGAATGATACTAAATTACTTTATTGAGGTCGTACGCGAAAGATGGTGTGATACAGACGTGTCATACAACAAAGGGCGGCCAACTACAACAATGCAAGGGGCACTAAACAACTGTCAAGGTGTTGTGAATAAGAAGTATTAGTGCTTACACGCCCACCAACATGTGATCTCGATATAGTGTTTTTGATAGCAAACTATCCTTTAACTCCTATGCAAGGTGATTTACCACAACTTACGCGGAAAATAAAATGGTGTACTAGTCTTCTATGTGGGAAAGCCACTGCAAAATTTTAGAGTGATCCGAGATAATTTAGTATATTTCCTTGCATTAAAATTTGCGAAGATACGCTACTGTTATTGTCTAGGTCAGTGCATAATGCAATGAACTACGCACCTGGAACGGATCCGTCCTTCAAATAAAAGTTAAGGCAAATCGAAATTGGCCAACACGCAATTGTGACTGGTATCTGTTTCTCTCTATCTTATTACGAACTTCAACGATCGGGTCCGTTGCAGGTACGTAGTAACTGAGCTTACTGACATAAGGTTAGTGTGTTTATTGACTTCCTGACTTCCAGTTGGAGCGTACCGTTAAATTTTAAATTGTATTCGTAGATCGATACCGTTCAATATGCTATTCCGCGCTTAGAACAGTGCATTGAATGTAATGCATTCGAACATTTTCCTTGCCTTTTCATTACTTTTCAGGAGTTCTATAAAAAATATTTAAATTTTTGCTACTCTTGTAATGTGATTAAATCCAAAAAGTCACTTCTAACCCCGCCAGCTTTGCTGTTACTCCCAAGTCTGATAAAGGGGAAGTGATATGATTGCACCGCGTTACGTCAGATTGGTTAAAATCATTGGCGGCGCATTCTTACAAAAAAATACGGTAATTTTTTTGAACATATTTTTTTAATTTTTCATTTTTTCAACTCCTTTCGGTGGGGACGGCCTACTGATAAATTTTTCGCATGTTGTGGTAAATCACCTTGTATAAATACCATCTAAATCAGTGTATTCCAAAACAATGGAAGTTTTAGAATACACTGATTTGTCATAAAGAATTTTCTTGTCTCAATATATTTGTTACTATTATATACCCAACAATTAGAAGTGCTCTGTTGGTTAGGATATTGTTAAAAATACAGTGCGTGTAATTGCCGATTAGGCATGTACATTCACGTAACGCGAGAGATATGACAACCAAGCAACAACAAACTCGCCCATAACTTAAAGACTTATATATTATATATAGTTAGGCAACTCTCAGTATTTTTTCAAACTGTAAACATTACGTCGCAGGCAGCGCTGTATTCCCGCCTTTTTGATACAGGCGGAATTGGTACAGGCGGGAAACGATTTTCAAACAAATTGCTTCGGCCATCATTAGACTATAAAAGTTCTTTGACAAAGATCTTTTATAAAAGATATTTTATGAGATAAAATATCTATCAAATTACTCATAAAATATCTTTTATAAAAGATCTTTCTCAAATAACTTTTATAGTCTGGTGGGTTTAAAATTAAATAAGTCATTTCGACATTAGAAATTGATCAATTATTAACTTAACGGAAAATCATTACAATAAATGCATTAACATTTAAAAAGTTACTAACGTAAGTAAAATTATTACAAAAGTATTAAGATGTTGAAGCTGCGTTGAAATAAGTAAAAATGTTAAAGTAACTAATGTATCAAAATACCTGTAATACAATTAAATGATATACATTTTCATGTCTTTATTAAAATTTTTAAAAGTAGAAACACAACACGTAGAACCCATCAGTCTTTAAAATTCAATAATACCACAGTCGTTTTTAGTCATTTTGTTGGGAGCCACGTTCTTTACAAATCAATATGCATTTTCACGTCCTTGATAGAATTTTTAGAAGTAGCAACACAACACGTACACTTCTGTGCAATGAAATCCCGTTCACTCCAGTTTTCACTAATATTAAGCGATGTGAATCAGTCTTTTTGGAATTTAGATTTTTTATTATCATATAGGTTATAAAAAACTGACATTGATTGGAAACGTCATAAGTAATGTATTTGAATAATGTTAATCCAGAAGAAAAACATATTGTTACAAATTCCCCATAATAAGAATACGGCAGTAATTTGAATAAAATATATTAAAGACACTGTTTAGTTCAAAAGTACATGCTCGACTAACTCGCTTTGGGGTATCCCTGCCGCTAAAATGCTGACATGTTTTGACTAATATGAGAGAGTTATCGTCTTAGATTGACGACAGAGAACCCGCAAAGTTAATATAATGAATCATTTAACTGAGTAGTATCTTTAAGATTTATTTATTTAACAATCGGCCAATCCTGACGTGGAGCGTCCTCGCGACTGCGTCTTCTGTAGTACACTGGACTATGATTTTAGTGCTACTACTACTTACTGACCTTGTATGTTGCTCACTGGACCGACATTGTGCAAATTTTTTTTCTGGTACACTGGACCTCTCTGTGGTTTACCCGACCACCCTTGTAATAGTTCACTGGACTATTTCTGCTCGGTACACTGGACCGCTCTGTGGTTCACTGGACCACCCTTGCAATAGTTCACTGGACTATTTCTGCTCGGTACACTGGACCGCTTTGTGATTCACTGGACCACCCATGCAATAGTTCACTGGACTATTTCTGCTCGGTACACTGGACCGCTTTTGTGATTCACTGGACCACCCTTGCAATAGTTCACTGGACTATTTTTGCTCGGTACACTGGACCGCTCTGTGGTTCACTGGACCACCCTTGCAATAGTTCACTGGACTATTTTGGCTCGGTACACTGGACCGTTCTGTGGTTCACTGGACCATCCTTGCAATAGTTCACTGGACTATTTTCGTTCGGTACACTAGACCGTTCTGTGGTTCACTGGACCATCCTTGGAATAGTTCACTGGACTATTTTGGCTTCAATTTTAGAGAGAAATAAAATTTTTTCATGTTCAGTTAATTTTGGCATTGCGAAAATATGACACTGACGCTGACAAATAAATAAAGAATGATTTAAGGATTTCATTGCACAGAAGTGTATAACCCATCAGTCTTTCGTTTTTAGTCAATTTCTTGAGACTCACGTTCTTTGCAAATCAATAATACCAATGCATGTTTATGTACTTGTTAGCATTTCTAGAAGTCACAACACTTAAAACCCTTTGCAGTTACAGTTTTTAATATTCAACAGAACAGCGTTGTTTCTAGCCAATTTCATTGGAAATGTTATTTACAAGGAAATGTTATTCACAAGTAAGCAAACGGACTGCTGCATTATCGATGTAATAATTATTAGCTTAATGTCCAGAACACAAAGCACAGATATGTAAACAATAATGGCGTGACAACTGACGGTAGTAAAAGTCGGGCAAGATACAGATTTGCGCAGCCGTCGTATGATTCAAGAATGCAAGTAGCGTATGAGCGGCGTAATGGAAAACTAAACAACGTTTTGAAAAACAATGGGAGTGCGCACAGCCTGAACTCGCCCATCGGCGGCATAGATTAAAGAGTCGGCGCTAGACCATTGAAGCAACCCAGCTCTCAGTTATTTCATTTCAGCCAGCTGGCACACGCGATGTTGCACTTTTACTCCCTATGTCTAGGCCGCCACTACACACACTGTATATAATGACATCACATATGGTAAGAATATACTGAAATACAGCAGAATTTATTATTCTATTTATTAAATAAGTTAGGTGCTCAAAAATAATTACTAATTTGTTTTAAAAGTTTAAATCTAATTGCATCCGTCCCTGTACATGTTTCTTATCTAGAATAATATTTTATAATGTAATATCAGATGCATGAAATATCTACACAAAGAAAGCATTACTTTGTATTTTGTTGTCATACGAAGAATGATGAACAAACATTTTTCATTCTACTTTTATGAGACAAGTAAAAAATTAATAAGGTATTTAACTTTTTCTCGTGTTTCGTCGAGAAATAAAGTGTCGAGGTCACCGAGGAGTAATAAGAATATCTAATAAGATACAAATTTACACCTCTGTAGCAGATTTGTTATTTTTCTTATCTACACTGTCTGTCGCCATTTATCAGAGGCGGAATCCCTAGCTGAGAAATGCCCAGAAGGCATCTTCGGTTTCCTCTTTCACTTCTGCTGTCCTGCTTGACTAAAAATACAATGTTAATGCCACTTACTTACTGTACGTCAGAATTTTTTTATAACAACTTATACAGAGTGTTTCAAAGTTATATATACATACGACATATGTGGATACAGGACGCTTTGTTGATTTTGGGCAAATATTCCTTTGTTCATAACTTTTGAACCAATTTGTTTAATAGGTTCATACTTGGTACATTAGTACAGGGAAAGATTGAAAAAAATGACTGTAACTCGAAAAAAAATTGTGCAGACTTTAAACTTCGGTTATACGTTTAAAATAGGCCAAAGTTCACGGAACAAAAACGTTTAGGAGCTTTACGGATCCGCGGGAACCTATAGGAACCTAAATAAAAGTTGTTTCTGGCAAAATTATCTTTAAAGTAATTTTAAAGCAATAATTAACCGAAATACGGCTATTTTTCGGTGGGGGGGTGGTGGATGGAATTTTTTTCTAACAGGCCAAATAAATTGAGGTTCTATGTATTAATAAAAAGCAAAATTTCTTAAAGAAAAACTAATTACTGAGCAATTGCAATAACAAAATGCCGACATTCTCTGTTAACAAAAATATGAAAACGAACATCGAATCGGCCATAACTTCTTTATTTTTTGTGATGTAGAAACAAACAAAAAATCATTCAAAAGATTGATTAATGATCTTTAATTTCGTTTCTTAGAACTTTTGATGGAAGTGTCACAGTTTCTGAGAAATTCAACATTTTAAACTAAATACTTCATCCTAAAAACGATCGGATGCCATATATAAAATTAAATTTCTCCGAAACAATCAACCCTACACAAATATATAGACAAAATAAATTTATTCTCAGTTTATAAGCTTCATTTTTGATGTCCACCATATTTTCTCTTAAATAAAATATTTCTTGAGATATTCGCAGAGAAACAACGTTACGTTTTTTTCTAAAATCCATTTACAAATTCAATTTTTTTTCTAAAGCAAGCACCGTAAGCCGATAAAATTTGAGCGTCTAGGTCACACTATATATTAATGAAAAACAGTATATGGGAATATATTTTTTTAATGACTGACTACTCACATTACCAAAATTGCGACGTTTTTATTTTAAACAAATGTGAAAAAGTACATTGTTTCTGTTATAACTTCTTTGGTTTTATGCTATTAAAATAGGGAACAATTATTTGAAACCCGAAAACTATTAATTAATAGTTTTTCATTTTGGTTATTAGCGTTTTTGGCTTAAGTGCCATAGTTTCTGAGATATTTAACATTTAAACTAAATGCTTCGTCTTATAAACGTTCGGACGCCACCTTCCTTTCAGATTTCCGAAACCATTAACTCTACAAAAATTAGAAAAAAAAACGAAATTCAACCTTAATTTAGTAGCTTTCTTGTTTGTCTCTAGCATGTTTTTGCTCAATGTACAAACCTTTCGAGTTACTTGACGGAAACGTATTTGAAATACCACTTTTTTATGCTAAAATCACAAATTTCCTAGTAGGTATAACTTAAATCTATCAATTTATATGAGAAGTTGCATAGAACCTTTTCTTCTTAAAATTCAATTCTCTCTCGGCTCCAATGTAAATTAGCAATCCATCGCATAATATAGAAACTTCTTTTTTTATGCTCTTAAGCTGCCAAAAAATGAACGGGATCTAATTCATATGACATTACTTCGAAATTAGAACCTGTAGTATCTCGGTTAATTATTGCTATAAAATTAAATTTAAAAAACCAAATTACAGATAATTTTGTCAGAAATAACTTTTATTTGAACTATTTTTTTGTAAATGCCATATTTCTCGAGAAAATAGAGAAAAATCGATTTTTAATTTAAAAAATACCCCCTTTCACCTTCCCCCCATAGGTTCCTGCGGATACGTAAAACTCCTAAACTTTTTTGTTTCGTGAACTTTGGCCTATTTTGAACCTATAACCAAATTTTAAGGTCTACAAATTTTTTTCGAGTTAAAGTAAAGTTTTCCTGTACTATATGTATTTTGCTTAACAAAATTTCACATAAACCAAAATCGAAATCCAGGTCCGTCTTTAAAAGAAACTCAAGTCCAAGTCAAACTGCTTCGTTATTTTGACATACTTGTCCTAGTGGCACATGCATTTTGTCAGGTAGGTAAGATAACAGCCTGTTTTTTGGCATTACATGATGTCCATAATTCATAATAAAAATTCAACGTTAACTGTGTCAGTCGATATTATTTTTTACAAGCTTTTATTTAACTTGCTGTGTATGTATGTTAGTATGTTTAATTCAAATTTTGCAAGTCAATTTTGAACCACTTAACGACGTCCAATTGAGCTGAAATTTTGCATACACGTGAGGTTCTAGTGACAATATAATAATATTGTACCAAAGGGTGTTTTTTAGTTTTAAATTATAATCTGATCGGATAGTGTGTTCACTCAGACGCTGATTCTAAGAAATGACGGAGAATCCACTTTTAATTTTAACTAAGGATAACGCAATAAATATAAAAATAGTATATTAAAGTATAAGTGGATAATACGGTGTTTAAAACACGAGTGATTTTTCGAGCACGACGGCGCAGCCGAAGTGCTCGAAATAGAGCAGTGTTTTAAAGACCAGTTATCCACGAATACTTTACGCTATCTTTTTTTATTGGTACACTTTGAAATCATAAATACTGGTATTATTACTACAAAAAATGGAAATAAGAATTAAGAATGTAAAATGGTTGAATTCGTGATGTGACATCAGGATACCTGTCAGTGTCATGGAAATGAGAAAAACAAAAATTAATTTGCAATCTGTCACATAGGATTAGTTATTGTCATTACAGTTGTTACTGATTGTATATTGCTTTAAAATGAGTTCTAACATTGATTACTTAAATAGAAAAGCAGAATCGCGGTTAATACCACAAAAATCGGAAGACGCTTATAAAAAAGAATACGAAAGTTCATCAAATGGATGGAAGAGCAAAAGGTAACAGATACAGATGAACGAGTTGTACTTGCTTATCTTCAGAAAATGTCGGAGCAGTACAAGGCGTCGACTATGTGGGCTATCCATTCGAAATTGCAAAGTATGTTGAGGATAAACAATGGGGTTGATTTAAAATCATTTGTGAAAGTGCACGCATTCATGAAGGCCATTAGCAAGAATGACGTAGCCAAGAAGGCATATGTTTTCAAGGAAGACGATTTGCGGAAGTTTTTCGCAGATGCATCGGACATTACGTATTTATTTTTGAAGGTGGTAGCCATTTGCGGTATCTTTGGCTCTTGTAGAAGATGTGAATTGTGCGATTTACGCTTACATGACATCAAGGAAGAAGGAAGCGTATTGCTTATTACTATCCGACCATCTAAGACAGTGAAGGCTCGACGCTTTACTGTTGCCGATAGTGATGCAATTAGTTATGTGCGACTGGTGAAGCAGTATTTATCATTACGCCCCCAAAATGTAAGTACAGACCGAGTTTTCTTACGGTATGATAAGGGGAAGTCCATCAATCAAGTGGTTGGTATTAATACATTTGGATCATGTCCCTTGCAAATTGCACATTATCTTAAATTGGATGATCCTAAGAAATACACGGGACATGCGTTTCGACGTACGTCCGTTACCATAATGGCGAATAGTGGCATGACAATAGATCAAATCCAACGAAAGGTAGGATGGAAATCGGCAGCTGTGGCGACTGGTTACGTTGAAGAGAGTATTAGCAATAAGAAGAATGTTTTAAATATTATTGGAAGTGCCATTAATGGAAGTGCAACCTAAATGACTTCCGATAATGTTAGCAGTATTAATTTGAACAAAATTTCCTGATTTAAAAAACCGAAGTATTACTGTTAAAAAATATTATTTTGGGTATTCAGCAGATAACTTTCAAAGAAAACATTCGTTTCTTTCATATACCATTGGTGCGTCTGACCAAAAAAGGAAGATCGACAAGACTCCCCCCTACGGTGACTTGTCGGCTTCTTTCATACACCTACCATATCTAATATTCAGCATGAAAAACAATAAAACAACCACTCTTTCTATATATTGATGATTCAAGTCTGATCATGCTAATATATATAATATTAAGCATCTCTAGCCCTACCTAGAGGATACTATATCACAATCAAACGTTTATTACATTTTAAAGTCAAGAAATTACTAAAAAGCACAAAGAAAATAGTTATAAAATTTCGCTTACCGCATGCATGTCCAATAATTGAAGTATATCATATTATCGATGGATTAATTCCTTTAAACATTGTACAATCTTTTTCGTTCTCTTTAGAACTCGTCAGAAGGACATAAATCCAATTCGAAATAAAAGTTACTATTAGAAAATAAAAATGAAATATTTTTTAACAATGATGTAAGCAGAAATAATAGGTATTTATTTATCGAAGTATTACTATTTCAAACAATACCAACTGTACTTTCCACATTCATTTAAAAAATCAAGATTGTTAAATATTTGAATAAAGCTTTTGAAACATTTGTTAGCAATATTTTATTTGAGTTACAAAGTACTTCTGTCAGATCAATAAATAAAAAGTTGACATTTTGACTTCACGTTTTTCGAGTTGGTGATTGTTCCTATGGTAACTTTACTTGGATTTAAACACTCTGAGGCGTACTTTAAATAAGCAAAATAGAGTACCAATAAAAAAAAACTAATAATTAAGACGTAACTAAAAATTTAAAAACAAAATTAAATGTAAAAGGAACTTTTTAAAAACACGCTTTTATTATCATTTAGGTGCACTAAAACGAAAAAAATAAGTTATAGTGAATTAATTGAGACTGGAGACCGGTGTGATAAGGTGATGCCAGGAGCCTGCAGTGAGTCAATAGTTGGCTGGCGATCGGGGAGCAGATCGGAGCATATACGAGAGTGTTTAATATAGTTGTTATTTATATAGTCGAATATTTATTATAGTTGGTGTTTACATAGGCATGTGGACACATTAGATTAGATTAGATTAGATTTGAAAAAGGAATTGGCTGATTGGCCTTGGCCACTGCGACCCCTGTGGATCTATTGTGGCACTCCTTGTCTAATTTTACTTAGAGCTCCTTATCCAGCTTTGTGTTTTGTATCAGACTCCATAGTCTTGATAAGGGTGTGGCGATCAGTTCACTTGCTGGGTAAATATAAGTCAAGTCAAGCTCAAGGAAAAAGAAGAAAAAACAAAAAAACATAATAACAATTTTATCAATCAAATAATAATAACATATTTTATTTAAATGTTATTTTAAAAAACTTCTTCGAATATATATATATATATATATATATATATATATATATATATATATATATATATATATATATATATATATATTACCAAATTTTATTTTATTCATGAATATCTGCTATAAATTGGTGACCCCGACAAGAGTACGCAATTGATACGCAACATAAGCACAAATTTTTGTTAGATTAAAAAAGGATCTGAATTGTTAATAAGCAAAAACGAAACAACAGAACTCCAACGAACAATCCAGAAGAAACTCTAAAAAAGTTTGTAAATATTGAGAAACGAGAGCAAATTTAAATAAGCTATGGATTACATCTATTCAGATCAAGCAAGAAATCTCTGTTAAAAACCTGGAAGATTAAAACTCCAATAAGGCTCCTGATATTCCGCATGAATCCAAATTCGAAGACTTGGAAGTATATATTCCCAACATTCTCCTAAATCAATCCTAGACGGCGAAGAAGCAAAACTTTATTTATTTAAATCAATCCTAGACGACAAAGAAGCAAAACTTTATTTATTTAGTAAGTGAATTATTTTGCCATTTATCATTATTTCTTCGTTATTTAAAAGAATCGGTCAGTCATTCAACGTTGACGTCTCAAAAGACACCTCATTCAAAAACATCGCAAACAGCATATTATATTCAATCAATTCATCAATCAATCAATTAGTCATCGATTTATTATTTCTTTCTTTTAAAAATGGCACCACCTACAGAAAATATTTTATTGGATGGCATACCAATTTCATCAGGTGCAGGGACATCTCATGGTAATTACGCCGCGACCATTAAATTACCACCTTTCTGGGTATCCAAACCAGAAATATGGTTTACTCAAATTGAATCGCAATTTTCTATTCACAGGATTGTTAGCGATCGGCAAAAATACGATTATGTCATTGCCAGTTTACCCCCTGAAATTATTACCACGGTGTATGACGTTGTCACTAATCAGCCAGAAAGAGATCTATATGATAACTTGAAAAATATTCTAATTTCTCGTTTGACCTCAAGCGAGGAAAAGCGGTTAGAGGACCTACTCTCTGGTTCCCAGATGGGAGACCTGAAGCCGTCAGATTTTTACCAGTCAATGCTATCAACGGTCGGAGGTTCCCATGTGGTGAGCCAGGAGCTCCTAGTCAAGTTGTGGAAGCGGCGATTACCAAAAACAATCTTCATTGCAATTACCGCATCAGGAAAAACTGAGATTAAGGAATTAATCGACATTGCTGATCGAATATGGGAATCGTGTCAAAATTTCCCTTACCTCAAATTCAATTTGTAACGTCAATCCCACTGTTTCTACATCTAATTTGATCGCAACATTCCAAGACACGTTAAATCAGGTGTTACACAAACAAGAAATCTTTACATCTCAATTACTTGCTATTGAATCTAAAGTTTCTTCAATACCTTCCAGTTTCTGGAACTTATTGCGATAGTTGTAGAAGTCGACTCGACTCAAGGAATCGCAGAGGCTCGAGGCCCCGTTCTAACAGTCGAAGTGGTACCAGCGTTAGATATAATCCATCTAATACCAAAGTTTGCTATTACCATCAACTTTATGGTCGTAAAGCATTTAAGTGTCTCGGAGATTGGTGCACTTTCGCCAAAGATGTCAAAACCGACAATCAAAGATGACTAAATGTAAATAATATTTTGACAACTGACGTTAAAACTTCGGATAGTAAACGTCGTCTTTTTATATTTGATAATACTAATAAATTAGAATTTCTTATTGACACGAGCGCTGATTTATCAATAATACCTCGGAATCTGTTCGAATACTAGAAGAAACCCCGATGTTGTACTGACAGCAGCTAATGGTTCAGTTATAAATACCTTCGGAAAGAAATTTTTGAAAATTGATTTAAACTTACGTAGGTTATTTCCTTTCGTTTTTAATATAGCAGATATTAATATCGCCATTATCGGAGAAGACTTTTTAGCTCATTTTGGTTTAGTTGTTGATTTGAAACATAAATGTTTAATCGACAATATGACTAGTTTGTCAACATATTCATTTTCAAACAATGGTCCGTTACATTCTCCTAAGTTATTTAGCATATCAAATGAATTCACTGCATTACTTTTAGAATTTCCTAGTTTAATTAGCTCTCCAAATTACAATTTGCCCGTTAAACATTCCGTTGAGCATCATATTGTTACAGAAGGTCATTTACCTTTCTCACGCCCACGTAGGTTGGATAGCATTAAATTCAAGATAGCTCAGGATGAATTCAATTCTATGGTAGTGGAAATTAGGTATTTGTGTACCTTCTTCTTCTTCCGTATCCTCACCATTGCATATGGTGAAAAAAAAGAGCTGCGACTGGAGGCCTTGTGGAGACTATCGTCGTCTAAATTCAATTACTGTTCCTGACAGATACCCGTTGCCCCACCTCCATGACTTTAACTCGCAGTTGTATAATTGTGTTATTTTTTCAAAAATAGATTTGGTACGTGCTTATCACCAAATACCTGTCGCAAAAAGTGACGTTTTTAAAACAGCGATTACTACTCCTTTCGGTTTGTTTGAATTTGGGCGTATGCCTTTCGGCTTACGTAACGCCGGTCAAACTTTCCAACGTTTCATGACCGAAGTTTTAGTAGGTTTACCCTTCATTTTCGTCTATTTAGATGACATCCTGATTGCAAGTAAATCTAGTTCGGAACATTTAGAACACTTGAAACTTGTTTTTCAGAGGTTAGAATTGTACGGCATAAATATTAAACCGTCAAAATGCATATTAGGTGTCAGTCATTTGACATTTTTAGGACACAATATTTCTTCAGCCGGTATTTTACCTTCTTCTGAACGTATTGATGTCATAAATAATTTTTCCTTACCTACTACAGTCAAACAACTTCAGCGTTTCATAGGTATGGTTAACTTTTATCATCGTTTCATACCTTCTTTCGCTGAAATCTTAATTCCTTTACATGCACTTTGTACTAGATTACTGCATGATAAAATTAAAATAGTAAATGTTTGGCCTACCGACTGTCGTGACAGTTTTTCCAAAGCCAAAGCTGCTATAGCTGGCGCAACCTTTTTAGCACATCCGCGTTGTGGTGATAGCTCGTTTTTATCGCTGACTGTTGATTTTTTAATGTCTCTATGGTTCTTGAACAGCGTGATGACGAAGGTGTACTTGCCCCATTAGCCTTCTTCTCACGAAAGTTTACCTTGGCACAGACAAAATACAGTTCCTTTGACAAGGAACTTCTTTCTTTATTTACAGCGATTAAACATTTCAGATTTTTACTTGAAGGTCGCACATTTATTTGCTTTACTGACCATAAACCTTTGGTCAAAGCATGTGTAGCAAGTACCCTACAAAGGGCTCCTTGGTATAGCTATCTGCCCTTGGTTTCTCTTCGCCAAGTAGTTGGAACCTCAGTATGGCTAGGCCTTCGCAATGGCACAGTACATGTACTGAGGTTTTCCTCTTCCTCTTGACAGAATCTGCATGTTGCATCCTCTGCCAGAGCCATTAGACTCATACGTCTATTAAGCCTACAGTGTACAGTTAGAAGATCTACTATTCTCCCAATAGCCTTTCTATTTTGGCGTAGTAGGTCTTCCGTGAATTTGGCCGATCGTTCTTTAATGAACGTTTTGGCCTCGTGGGAAATTCTTTCACCACTTTAGAGATGTACTTTGTATCCATTCATTAATGGATGTCCGTATGCGTGGCTTAGCCACACCGCAAAAGAGTTCGGGTCCTACTAGGGCCTTAGATGCGCCTTCACGGGCCAGTTCATCGGCCTTCTCATTTCCCATGTGTCCCTCGTCTTCTGATACGGTCACTTTGTTCTGACTCACTAGGTCCGTAAGGGCATTTATACAATCCTAGTCTTGAATCGAGTGACTCTAGCAATGCTTGGCTGCCACAAAAAATGGCAATTGACTGGTGTACAGTTCCTTGCCTCATCATTTCCTTTGCACATCCCTGTATAGCGGCCATTTCAGCCTGAAATATTGTGGCGTGTACTCCTAGACTTATCGGGATTTTCATTTTCGAACTTATCCCGTAATTCCCAGCTCCAACTCTCTAGTCTTGGATTAGTTCGTATACCATATCGTTTGCGCAGATATTGGAAGAGCGTTTTTCCAGTCTCCTCTATCTGGTATTTTGATTTGAAAATTTTTATAGAAGTTATACTTTGGGACCACAGTGTCCAAAATGGGATCTGCCTTCAGCTCTGAGTATAACTATTGGTGCTCTGTTCCGTGTTGTTGCCTTATGGGCGTTGTGCCTTACATTATGCCTGTGTACCACTGAACGAGCTTCCCCTTGGATAAATATGTGTAGTGGTGTCAGGGCTAAAAGCAGCCGTGGGAGCAGTATGGGCACATAGTTGTTGTTATTTGTGTAGTTATGTGTTTAATACAATACAAAGTGATTGTAAAATAAATAGTTTGGACGACAACTAAAACAGTGTTTTATTGCAAGATATCACATTTTATATCAATATGGCTAGAACCGATGCTCTTATTGACTGACCCATTTGTGTGTTGAGATTTTAATAAAATTTCTTGCAATGGCGATGTGTATTCGTGTTCCCTTAAGCAACGCTTAAATATGCGCATCAAATTAGCTATGCCCTATGTAATTGTATTCCTTGGCAATAGCCCATTTTTAGTTTCTAGAAATTAATAGTTCTTGGTATTTCTGTTTTGTCTTAGGTTTTAGAGGGTTAGTAGTCATAATATTATAGTGAATATTTGGAATAAAGTTGCAAGAGTGTAGCAAGGGAGACGGTGTGAGCAACGCACAGTGGCACGAATCGTGATTTTTCTTCAAAATTATCTAGAGCACTTGTTTCGCAACCGATTTTGATAATTTCTTTTTAAATACTCGTTATTTAATTTCCAAAAAACGTAAGAAAGCCGATTTTTGAATTATGCTAACCGGAATTATTGAGCTTAGCCAAAATGGTTATTTTTTATTTAAATTTTAATAAAACTTACAAACAAAAACTTTTTTCTTATCCAATTTACATAAATCTTGTTACTTGGGGGTTTTTGAGGTCGCTGATTACGAATCCAAATTGTCATAGATCAATGGCAGCTATAAAATGTTAAAAAATTATGAAAAATTAAAAATTTTTGTTAAAGTTTATGCCGAGAAGTTTTGATATAATTTTAAGTTAAAATAGACTAAATTTTAAGTTCCAGGAATAAATTGAAGATGGCGGATTCAATAGGGCGAATCGTAGTTTCTTATCCAATTTATATAAATCTTGTTACTCGGGAGTTTTTGAGGTTGCTGATTACGAATCTTATATCCAAATTGTCATAAACCAACCTGCAAGATGGCGGAATTAATGGCGGCTATAAAATGCTACAAAATGATGAAAAATTAAATATTTTTGTTAAAGTTCATGCAGAGAAGTTTTGAATATTTCTGATAAGTACTTTTAAGTTAAAATAGACTAAATTTTAAGTTCCAGGAAGAAATTCAAGATGGCGGATCCAATATGGCGGCAATAAGATGATAAAACTAACTTAAAAATAAATTAAATGCATTAAACTTAGGCCATTCCTAAGAATTATTAAAAAATTTAAAAAGGAACAAATTTTTTGAAATTTTTAAATATATCCAATATGGCTGCCATACATTAATTATAAATCATGAATATGCGATTCAGTCCTCCATTAATTTTGAACATAACCTTAAGTAGGTGATATTAATATTCCTTTTTTTTCCCGCTAATAATATAATAACACCAAGAACATTAAAACAAGAATATTAAACCTAACATAACGTAAGCCTAATAGAACTTTAAACCAAGAACTCTATACCTAACATAACCTAAGGCAAGAGTTTTACACTATGAACTTTAAACCTAACTTAGTGCAAACATTTTTCGTTATTATTTAAATCTTAATTTCTCTATTTAATTTGTGTTGCTTAAATAATATTAATACTCCAACTGAGCTGACAATTTTTTTAACTTGTTGATTATCCTAAATACATTTAAATAATATTATTAGCAGATAAAAAGAAATATCATTACGACCTACTTAAGGCTATGTTCAAAATTAATGGAGGACCGAATCGCATATTTATGATTGATAATTAATATATGGCAGCCATATTGAATATATTTGAAAATTACATAAATTTTTTTAATAATTCTTAGGAATGGCCTATTTAGTTTAATGCATTTAATTTATTTTTAAGTTGGTTTTATCATCTTATTACCACCATATTGGATCCTCCATCTTGAATTTTTTCCTGGAACTTAAAGTTTAGTCTATTTTAACTTAAAAGTACTTATCAGAGATATTCAAAACGTCTCGACATAAACTTTAACAAAAATATTCAATTTTTCATCATTTTTTAGCATTTTATAGCTGCCATTGATTCCACCATCTTGCAGGTTAGTTTATGACAATTTGGATATCAGATTCGTAATCAGCGACCTCAAAAACCCCCGAGTAACAAGATTTATGTAAATTGGATAAGAAGTTTCGATTAGCCATATTGGATCCGCCATCTTCAATTTCTTTCTGGAACTTAAAATTTAGTCCATTTTAACTTAAAAGTACTTATCAGAAATATTCCAAACTTATTGGTATAAACTTTAACAAAAATATTTCATTTTTCTTCATTTTTTAGCATATTTATAGCCGCCATCTTGCAGGTTGGTTTATGACAATTTGGATATTAGATTCATAATCAGCGACCTCAAGAACCCCATCAAGTAACAAGATTTATGAAAATTGGGTGAGAAAAAGTTTTTATTTGTAAGTTTTATTAAGATTTAAATAAAAAATGACCATTTTGGTTAGGCCCAATAATTTTGTATAGCATAATTCAAAAATCGGGCCTCTTACGTTTTTTGGAAATTAAATAACGAGTATTTAAAAAAATATATATATATCCCAATCGGTTGCGAAACAAGCGCTCTAGTTAATTTTGAACGATAAAATCACGATTCGTGCCACTGTGCAACGTCTGAGTTGGGATGAAGGCTTGTCCAGCTAAGGCTACAGGTAGTCGAAAGTGTGGTTAGAAACATTTTGTTTCATACTGCGGAGACAGTCAGAAAAGAGACCTTTCGCTCCCACAGCATTTGGCGGGAATCGAAAACGATTCGGATCAAGCATCTATTTTCTTAAGGGAGATGATTCGGAAACTGACACGGAAGATTACAATTCGTCGGGAACAAAGTTTCACCACTAAAGTTCAAAGAAAAGAAGGGATTGTGGAGACCGGTGTGATAAGGCGATGACAGGAGCCAGCAGGAGAGTGTTTAATATGGTTGTTATTTATATAGTCGAGTAAATAACAAAAATATTATATCTGGCAGCGAGGTATTCAGAACTGATGGCATATCTGACCATTGCTTAGTTGCCTGTAGTTTAACTGTTAAAAATCCCAAACAGCCAGCAATTTTGCTGTTTTTATTATGATTTATTTAAAAGTGACCTTCGTCTAATTGAGTTTGATCATATGTATCAGCCAGAAAATATCGATGATATAATAAGTTTTTGGAATACTAATATCACTGAGATTTTTAACATTCACGCGCCCTTCAAAACAGTTAGAATAACTAAATCACCAGCTCACAGAAAATACAAAAGTTATGAAATTAAAAGACAAAACAAAATTGAAACACAAGAAATCAAAATGCAATGCGGACTGCCAATGTTACAAAGAGTTGAGGAATTTTCTCAATATGACCGCTAAGTCTGAAAAAAGGGCATACTTGCAGCATCAATTTAAGAAAGACCCAAAAAGTTTTTGGAAAGTTTTAAAATATTTAAATATACATTCTAGCAGCCATGACTCTGGTAGAGGTTTAGCTGATTCTAATGAGTTTAACGATTATTTTTTAAACAAGATTCCTTAAGGTAATATAGATGAAGCATTTATTGCCAACACGTTTGACAAGAAAAAATTCCCTGGTGTTGATAGAGAATTTAATTTTCAGCCTATTTCGATAAAAAAAAAATGGAAGAAATATTTAAAAGTAAGTCTAATACTAGGGGCTCTGATGATGTCAACTTAAAAATGTTATCATTAGTTATACCTAATTTAAACGAACACTTAACATTTATAATTAATAAATGTTTATCAACTTGAACATTTCTCAGTAGTTGGAAAGAAGCTTATGTCATTACTGTGCTTAAACTAGCAATCCTTCAAGTACTTCCGATTTTCAACCATTAGTATTTTTCCACTATTCTAAAATACTAGAAAAAATTGTATGTGAACAGCCGGCTGCCTATCTAGATAAAAATAATGTATTACCAGTCACCCAGTCAGGATGCCGTAGAGGACACAGTACAACCACTGCACTACTACATGTTACCGATGAGTTATACAGAGCTATTGATAATCAGAAAAATTCTTGTCTACTGCTATTAGATTACAGTAAAGCTCGAAGGCTTTAGACCATTCAGTTTTGTGTACTAAGCTGAAATACTTTTGGTCTCGGTGAAGTTGTACATTTTTTTCCTAACTATCTAGGTAACAGAAGTCAGAGTGGTTATAGATGGTGTGCGGTCTGATAAAATTGATGTCAAAAAGGACGTTCCTCAGGGTAGTGTGTTAGGTCCACTACTTTTCTCCATTTACTCCGCCAATTTTTCTAAATTTTTGAAGCACAATACGCTGATGATTTTCAGATATTTTTTAATTTTTCGTTAAATGAGCCTACGAAATAAAATTACCGAGGACTTAGCCACCATTTGTCATATATCAAAAGCCTATGGTCTGATTAATGAATCTAAAACACAACTCTTAGTATTTGGTAGGCACAGAGACACACTTCTGAATAACTCAAATTTTATCATTAATTTAAATGGAGTCACTTTAACACCATCTAACCATAGTAAGAACTTGGGAATATATCTTGATGATAATCTAAGGTTTCAAAGTCATGTGAGCCACATCATCCGGAAATCCTACAGTAGACTTAAAGTATTATATTTGCACAGAGATAAACTTACAACCGACGTTAAATTAAAGTTATGTGATTCACTAATTCTTCTCGTAATTATTCTCGTATTGCGATGTAGTGTGCTGGCGCTATTTTGTAAAAATAAAGTAAGCCTTCAAAGACTACAAAACAGCTGCCTTAGATATAGTTATAATTTGAGAAAATTTGATTATATTTCTGATAAACTCGATGACTCAAAATGGCTGAACCTGGATGATCGGTTCAGAGTTCACATGGCTTGTGTTGTTTACAAGGTAGACATGTCGAAAAGTCCCAAATATCTACATGATAAATTAATGAAAACAAGTGACATACATGACTGCTCAACTAGTGACAACTCTTTATATACTGTTCCTCAACACAATACCTCTGTTTTTGAAAGATCCTTTAGCTACAATGCTGTAAAAATATTTAATCGGCTACCTCCGACCCTTAAAGCCCTAACTAGTTTAGAATAATTTCGAAAACAAGTCAAAGCCTGCAACTTAGATACTAGAAATAATTAGTATGTCATTTCTATAGTTTTCTTCCTATATTTCCTTAGTTCTATTTTTTTTTACTGTTATATTTACACAAACGTAACTATAATAGCTTAACATTGTGTACAGCTCGAAGTGGTTAAGTGGAAGAGTAGCTATGTTGATCTATGCCACTTCTTATAAGCATAATTAATTTTGTAAATTTATCTGAAATCTAAATAAAGACACTATTATTAATATTATTATTGTTATTTATTATAGTTGGAGTTTACATAGTCATGTGGGCACATAGTTGTTACATAGTTGTTGCTATTTGTACAGTTAAGTGTTTAATACAATACAAAGATATTGTAAAACAAATAGTTTGGACGACAACTAAAACAGTGCGTTTTACTGCCCTCATAGGGTACCACGGTCTTAAAAGCTTGTAGCTTGAATAAAAAAAAATACTACTTAGGTACTTACAATCTTTATCAAACAAAATTAATGCCTGTATGAACTTTCCGCTCGTAACAAGCTTTTAAGACAGACAATTAATTCAACATAACTTATTTGTTTCGTTCTAGTACACCTAAATAATAATAAAATCTTGTTACTACATTTTGAAAAAAAATGTAGTATAGGTTTTGCATTTTTCCAGCGGACCATCGAAATCCGAAAAAAACGTCGGATCGAAACGAAAGTCGTATCTATCGACTCGAGAGCGAATTTAGAAAATTCCGTCCGTCGCACATAGGGGTATTTGCATAAAATTATTGGCCAAAAGTAATTTTTTGCAAATGTACCGTACTTACAATAAAACCACTATCTGAGGAACTTGAATAGTTGCAGAACAACGGGCCGTCATTTTATTTCCCCCTTGCGCACCCTATAACCGATCGGCACGGTCGGAATTTGATCATTATGTACTGGGCAGGTATCTATTTACAACGCGCTTTTTGCAATAACAAAGTTTCGGAAGTGATTATACTTGTTTTTACAAAATATTAATAATTGGTGTAGTATGGAGTATTCTGAGGCAGGTATGTGTGACAAATTTTAATAATTTAAAATTTCATAAAACCTAATACTATTTATCTACAAACAATTAAAAAATATCGTAAATTAGTTGTTATTTTTATGCAAGTTCTAGATAACTCTAAGCATTTTGTTAAACTTCCGGGTGCATCCCGGTTATTATTTTTATATCACGGTAAAGGGCAAGGATTGGAGTTTACAGTAGTCCAAGAATTGATTCCGGAATCATCCGGATGACCGCGTATTGGCCTTCTTAGTAAAACCATATTCACATATTACTTCCACATCCAGTGGAAGTATAGTATCGAAAAACAAAATTTTGAAAATTTTTATTGTTTAAATAGGCTTAGAATGTCACGAAACGTTGAGATTTTAAGTTTGAGCAAAAAAAAATTTCTGTCTGTCGATCTATCTGTACCTTTCTTGTGCACACGATTACTCTGGAACCATTTAAGATATTGACTTAAAATTTGGTACACGTATGTATTTTAACGAGATCAGGAATATACTTTGATCTTATTCCGTTGAAGAGGGGGGGGGGTAAATTGGGGTAGATGGGGGTAAATAGGTAAATCAAGCAAGAGTTCATAAAATTGGTATTTAGCTTGACGTAATTAACAGATTACTGCTTAGCTCGGATCCTCTGTTGACAGGCATGAGACCCGTACCAAAAAAAAATACGAAGCCCTTCCTGAAAGAAACCCTGGAAATGCTTCTTCCTGGTGACCCTGCGATTACCATGAGCGCAATTGACACATCCTCCGATGAAGAAGAAACAGTGGCTGCATCTGAAATATCTTCAGATAAAGAACCGTGGACGTCATCACCTGAATAATTATGTAGTATACATATATATGCATATTAAATATCATTTATTATATTATACATCAATATTAAATATTATTATTAGTATAAAAATTTTAAGATCAATAAAAATTAAAAAAAAAAGTTTATACTAATTTAAATATCAATACAAATTAGTAGATAAATACATTTTAAACCATTTAAAAGCAAAATATAATTTTGGCCAGTTTTTTGGTGCAAATACCCCTATGTGCGTCGGTCAGTCGGTCTGTCGGTCTGTCTGTCTGTCACGCTCACCCCCCTTAATCCGTTTTCGGATTTCGATGAAACTTGGGTGGTTGATAGGAGGCCTTCAAAAAACCTTAACGCTGGAAGCTCGGCTCCGTTTGGAAACCGGAAGTACCCGATATAGACGTTTCAAATTTTTCGGGAAAAATTGAATAACTCGGTAACGGGCAGTCGGATCGAGATATTTCAAAAAAGAGATGGTGCCTCTGGCAACGATCTACAGATAAGTATACTGGAGACTAAGTCGAAAAACAAATGGAAATTGAATTTTTTTGCAAAAAACTGGTTTTCTCGAAATCGGGTAGGAAGCACGATAACTGTCCAGGATATTCATCAATTTCGATGTGACTTGGTGGGATCGAAGGTACACGGCCACAAATGAAGCCTATTGCTGGCGGCCCGAATCCGTTGACCGCAAGTATCTTTTCCAAGGCCGAGTATGATTTTCCAAAGATATTGATAACTCCCGAACCGAAGGTCCGATTTTGATTTTCAAAAATGGCGATTGTAGGGCTCGATTAAGTCTATTAGGTGACGTTTGTGAGAAATTTGACAAAACAAAAGCGAATCTACAAATCCTGGAAAAGTTAATTTTTTTGATAGATTCTACAAATACCCAACAGTTTCCTAATAAAAATCGAGAATTAAGTATTCCGTCGATCAATCTTTATAACCGATATAAGACACGGACCTTGACCTTGACTCTGAAATAGAGTTTTTCGAAAAATTAAAAATAAACGAGTTATTTACAAAGATGCATGACCACAATATAACCGATGCCCTTTCTGTATTTCAAAATATAGTTAGCCTTTACTTTAGTCAATGCAAAAAGAAAAAAAAAGGTACTGAATCAGCCCAACAGGAATAAAAAGCATATCAAAATGTAGTTTTTAGCTTGTTTTTAAAAAGTTTTTTTTTACATTTAATTTTTTTTTTGCATAGTTAGGATACTCCTGTAGAGCCTTGTCCCGCGGCTCGCATGGACTTGCCATTTGCCGATTAAAAGGACATATACGCTACAAAAAACAGCACAGCCAAGTTAATAAAATGACAACCAAATCTTTCGCTAGTTATCGATCTGTAAATGCGAATATTTTGATTAATTTCCTTTTTTGCAAAATAAGAAATTTTCCACAAATTTTCGAATATTTTAAATCTCCGATAAAACGTCCGACTAAGAAAATTTACAGAAGCACATTTATCCTATAGATAGTCCCACAATTTTTATATCTTGTTACGAATATATTTTTAATGAGAACAAAGGAATAAAATTTTATTAATGTAATTTCGCCTCCTCGAATAACACTTCAGTGGAGTATCGTTTTAATATTAAATTTTATTGACGTCATAATTATGAAACTCTAAGAGAGTTTCAGGCCAACGTGATAATGGAAGTGGATCGTAAAATAACACCCAGAATATTCTATATAACCGATATAATAACATACATTAGACTGATTAGGTATAGCTGGAAGTTTAAATTAGACTGGACATTTTTCGTAGATGTTTGAAGAAAAATATTAACTAAAATTAGCTAATAAAGCTTTTAAAGCAATCGATCCATTGATTTGAATACTACGGTAGCGCACTGAAGCCACGACAAAAAAAATAAGGTTAAATTTCAACTTAAGTTGAAATTTCGAAGTTAAGTCGCAAGGACCCCGCACATTTCTTATGGAAAAGTGGTTCAGGTCAAATTGGCTGAATTTTTAATATGTTATAGATTTAAACTTTCTGATCAAAAGCTCTCGTGCGCCCAACTCGATCCTATGTCTAGTAGGGTGGTCCAAAAAATTTTTTTTTTGAAAACATATTCTCCACATGCTCGCCCTTATTCCATATGGTAATAAAAAGCTGAGAAAAAAAAATTAGGTGAATTGGTCAATATTTAGAGGTTCCGAAAAATGAACAGTTCTAAGGTCAGACCTACGTTTTTACCAAAAAAGACGATATTTTGAGAAATTTTTTTTATTTATAAGAAGTTGGTTCTTGTTTGTTATTAAACACCATCAGCCATCACCGTTGCTTTCTTGCAAGTAGGAAACTGTGACCTGTGCAATTGAACAAGCTGAAGAAGATATTGAAGCTGTTCTTCATTCTTTGTGATGTTTGTGTTACATGTTTGGATTAAAGCAATACCCCTTCCGGCACAATCATTTACTACTTTCATTTTGTGTACTCTCTCTTTTAGTTCAACGTAGTTGGGATCAGAAGACCACAACTTAGTATTCTTACAAAGAAAAGAAGCAGCTTTTTCTTTTCCGTTTGTATGAAGGATGTTAAGAACTTCAGTGGTTCGCTGCGTAAAGTATGTCTCTAGAGGACTATCATGGTTAAAGAATTTACTCTCTATTCTCTTAAGGGCTTTAGCCTTTGGTGGGCGCTGTAGGTTTTTAATCATCTCAATTTTATTGGCATCACTAACACGAGAAAAGAGCAAATCCAACCAAATGTTCAGAAAAAAACCACAAATGACGTCGAAATGCTACAGAAGCCGCTTGTATGCTTCAATTTGTTTTAAAACAATAGCATCATTCATTACAGCTTTCTTAGCCTTGGATGCCTCGTTCCAATGCCGGCCGTAAATGAGAGCTACAAACAAGCATACTTCAGTAATTCCTTCTTTTTCTCGAGATCTTTAAATAAATAGATTTTAAGAGAATAAATGGCCTTTGCCATCCAACGTGCATTGTGTAAACCACCTGGTGCTCGAAACTTTACTTTTGACCCGGGGATGGTACCTCCAAGAAAGATATTACACAACTGCAAAAGCTCTAAGTAGTCATCTCGAGGTTGCTTTGACTGGTGAGGGTCTTTTAAAATCGTAGTATAGTAGCTCATCATTTCTTCCCTAAGCCTTTTTGCTTCATTAGAATGATACA
Organism: Rutpela maculata; assembly: GCA_936432065.2. Classification (NCBI taxonomy): domain Eukaryota; kingdom Metazoa; phylum Arthropoda; class Insecta; order Coleoptera; family Cerambycidae; genus Rutpela; species Rutpela maculata. The sequence goes on from OW386291.2 coordinate 110,425,330, forward strand.
GATCATTGCTGCTTGGATAATAAACTTCTTTGTCAATCTGAAATCTAAAACGCTTAAATATAGCCACATCTGGACCATTACTAACACCAAAAGCTGTACTGAAAACAGATAAGAGCACAATTTCAAGTACATGGTGTCTACATGGAATCCATACAAGACTAGTCTGTAAACTTTTTTCAAGAATAGCGCATGCTCCATTTTTTAAACCTGTATTAGAAGCTGTTGTGTCAAATACTAAATCACGCACGTTTTCTCTCAGGTTCCAGTTATCCGGAGTGTTTAGACAAGCAGTAGCTTGTTCTTGACCAGTTCCACGAGTAATCTTTGGAACTCTTAGTAATTTTTCATCCCCACCACCAGTAACAAGTATCGCCATTCTGTCAACTTTTTCAGTGCCTCCTGCAATATCTGTAAGTAGCTTGCCATCCCAGTGAAGAAATAAAGTTTCCTTAAAAGAGAAAGTTGACTTGTCATTTTCCGCTATGACCTCATAACAAAACTGCTGCTGCCACCTAGCAAAAAACTGTTGAACTATTTATTCTGCTAACAATGGGAGGTGCTGCTACCTTGTGTAAACTGTAAGTAACTAACAAAAATTTTATATTATGTTTTTTAGAGCACCTTTCAATAGTTTATTAATTTGTCTAAAAAAACTTGTAAAACGTTTTTTTTAAACTGTAACGTTCAATTTTTCGGAACCCCTAAATATGCTCCGATTGGTCCCAATTTTGGTAAGGTAATTAATTTTGCGTAGTGGAACGAGGGCAACAATGTGGAGATAAACATTTTTTACTTTTATATTTTTCAAAGCATTTTGGACCACCCTAATGTCTAGTATAAATTCTTGTAAAATTCTGTATCTTCTCGAACTTTTAATTTATTATAGAGGCCAAAGGAGCAATTTTCGAAAGTTTTTCAATTAAAGTTTTTTAATCAAGAAGACACACTTTTTATTTTATATAGATTTTCCGGCGCCTTCGCCAACATTTTCAAACTTTAATTTTTTTCTACGCTATTTTTATTAAAACACGTTAACTGCCTTGAGGTATACGCGATGTGCCTCACAAAATTATCCCACCCCGCTTCGAGGCACAAATGTAGGGCCTAATTTACTATTACGCTTTCCTGGACTGTGACATAAGAGCAGTGCCCCAGATACTATATTATTATATGGAAATGAAATAAGCTCGGTAGGATGATGCAGGCAGTGCAAAAATCCCCAGAAAATTATCTTTGCCTCGGATTTCATAGTCAATAGAAGTAAAATTTATTTAAAAGATAAATAAAAAAGCCTAATATAAAGAAAAATGAAGACATATATTTTACGAACTTAAATTTATTTATATAACTAATAAGTATTCATGTATTCATAGATACTTATTTGAAATTATACAATATTAGCTTTATGTACTTTCAAGAAACAGTTGACCAAAAATGCTTTCTTGCATGCGGAGCAAGATCAGGTTGACCTGGCGGTTTTATTTTGGTCCGCATTCTTCACAAACATTTTCGTAGCATACTGTACAACGTAGTCGTTTCCTGTTTGTTCCAATTCATGGACCTCCGATTCGCAATTTCGCGACTTCTCGGGAGTTTCTACACGTCTCTCTTTCAAAATGTGATTCAGTATTTCTGCTTTGAATTAAGTAATGGTCATTTTCGTTTGGGTCAGTTCAGTGTAAGTAACATGCGCATTTATCAATGCAGTTCCCCAAATAAATTCTACCGCGAGTTTTCGGTACAATTTTACTCCACGTCTATAAGCTTTCTTCTGATCAGCTATGTCAATGAAGGCTTTTGAGTTGTAATCAATAATAAGCTGTGGTTTCTTTCTATGTGCGCCTCTGCGACTTGGTATTTCTTTCATCTCATTTAGATGGTTTGTGCTCAGACACAAAACATCTCTCTTATCTCTCCGCTTCATTATAACAATACCAGGATCAAGAATTCTTGCAATATTTTCACCTTTTCTCAAATTTGCTCATTCTACTTCTTTGCAATTTAGTCGTCTCTTCTTCTGTAGTGTTCCTACTAAATGGTTTTTTTAAGCAATAATAATTGCGCCAAAGACACACTAGTGTAATAGTTATCCACATACACAGTTCTACCTTTATCCAAAGGAGGATTCATCAGATGAATGACCACTTTTTCAGATGCGGCAAAATCCTGAACCGTTTGGGTAATTTTTCCGCAACATATGCTTATGTTGTAAGTGTACCCACCTATGACGCAAAGTTTGTATAATTTGACACCGAATTTGTGTCGTTTGTTCTTGATATTTTTATTTATTTTTATTTTATTTTTTTTAATTTATTTTCATTACAATATCCTACAGAACAGGTCCCATTTACAGGATAAGGGCGATTACAATAGTTAAACAGTTAAACACATTTTTACAATACAAAATATACACAAATTGTATGCACCCAACAAGCAAAATTTAAATGTTATACTATTATTTTGTATCATTGCAATTTTATAACTATTATAAAACATTTTTCTCTATTCTTATTGGGATGCTCTGCCACATGTATTCTTCTAAACAATGTCTGAAATCTACAAAATAATACAATTAACCAGTATTTTACTGGAAAATAACCTCTACGCCTGTGACTTTTACGTCAAAGGATCAGTTAGAGGGTGGTTTTGACAAATAATGAATAAGAACAAAAATATAAAAATGACGTATTTTGCTGACGTTTCGGAAAACGAATCTGTTTCCTTTCTCAAAGCGTATTATAATGTTTGTGGGCTGTGTATATTAAATACACAGCTTTAAGAATATATTTGTTATATTCAGTATCCATAGATACTTACTGCTTACACAGAACTGTTGATATATAATTGATAGTTTTATTTTAAACAATGTTGAGTTTGTTAAGTTTTTCTTTTAACATCGGCAGCCAGGTTGTGCAAACATCTACAGAACAATTCGACACGCATTTATCCTCATTCAATAGTATTATAGCCGCTTCTTTAATTTTTCTTTTCTTGCTATCTGTCTCTTTTGTTAAAATTTTTGCCGAGTCCCAGTTTATTCTATGTCTGTTCTCCCAAGCGTGTTCGCAAATCTTCGATTTCTGAATCTCATTTTTCCTAATGTAACCCTTGTGCTCACCCAATCTAACACTGAATGGTCTGGATGACTCACCCACATAATGTTTATTACACTCACACGGAATACTATAAATGCAGTTTTTTGAATTTTGCTCATGATTTAGCGGTTTTGTTTTTGTTAAAATAGATCTCAATGTATTGCCCGTTTGAAATATCGTCCTAATATCAAATCTATTGCCTATACGGCGTAGCTTTTCAGATAATCCGTGTACATAAGGAATTAACGTCGTGTACCGTTGTTCAGGTTTTTGTCGTACATGATTATTATTTTCTATATATGTGAAAGTTCTATCAACAAAAGCTTCAGGGTATTGATTGTTTATAAGAACCTCTTTTATAAAGCGCTTCTCATTGTCTAATATTTCATCATTAGAAGAAATTATTTTGGCCCTATCATATAAACATTTTATGACACCCTTTTTAACATGCATCGACTGATTTGAGTTAAAATTCAAATACCTGTTGGTGTGTGTCGATGCATGTTAAAAAGGGTGTCATAAAATGTTTATATGATAGGGCCAAAATAATTTCTTCTAATGATGAAATATTAGACAATGAGAAGCGCTTTATAAAAGAGGTTCTTATAAACAATCAATACCCTGAAGCTTTTGTTGATAGAACTTTCACATATATAGAAAATAATAATCATGTACGACAAAAACCTGAACAACGGTACACGACGTTAATTCCTTATGTACACGGATTATCTGAAAAGCTACGCCGTATAGGCAATAGATTTGATATTAGGACGATATTTCAAACGGGCAATACATTGAGATCTATTTTAACAAAAACAAAACCGCTAAATCATGAGCAAAATTCAAAAAACTGCATTTATAGTATTCCGTGTGAGTGTAATAAACATTATGTGGGTGAGTCATCCAGACCATTCAGTGTTAGATTGGGTGAGCACAAGGGTTACATTAGGAAAAATGAGATTCAGAAATCGAAGATTTGCGAACACGCTTGGGAGAACGGACATAGAATAAACTGGGACTCGGCAAAAATTTTAACAAAAGAGACAGATAGCAAGAAAAGAAAAATTAAAGAAGCGGCTATAATACTATTGAATGAGGATAAATGCGTGTCGAATTGTTCTGTAGATGTTTGCACAACCTGGCTGCCGATGTTAAAAGAAGAACTTAACAAACTCAACATTGTTTAAAATAAAACTATCAATTATATATCAACAGTTCTGTGTAAGCAGTAAGTATCTATGGATACTGAATATAACAAATATATTCTTAAAGCTGTGTATTTAATATACACAGCCCACAAACATTATAATACGCTTTGAGAAAGGAAACAGATTCGTTTTCCGAAACGTCAGCAAAATACGTCATTTTTATATTTTTGTTCTTATTCATTATTTGTCAAAACCACCCTCTAACTGATCCTTTGACGTAAAAGTCACAGGCGTAGAGGTTATTTTCCAGTAAAATACTGGTTAATTGTATTATTTTGTAGATTTCAGACATTGTTTAGAAGAATACATGTGGCAGAGCATCCCAATAAGAATAGAGAAAAATTAAGAAAATGCCACAACCAACGTTTAGACAATATTATAAAACAGCAATAAAACAAAAATGCTGTAGAAATATCAATTATAAAACAAATTTGTTTATTGGGTAATTATGCCGCATTTTACACATAAAAGAAAAAAGAAAAACCAACATGTACTCCGTCTACTCAAAAGTACAAGTGAGTGAGTAATCCTCTTACAAAGAGGTTTTGAGTCGTAAACCAGACGATTGTAATAACAAACAACAGGAAGTATTATAAAAATATTTTGAATATTTTGGGAGCATTTGGTATGGGACAGTTTATATAACACATTATATACAAAAATATTATAAATAATAAATCAATATATAACGCATCACATATGACCTATATACATATTTTTTACAGTTTCTTGATACGACCAATGCTGGTTTGAAAAATATCTAATTGATTATCTACTTGATTATAATTATTAAACATTTGAAAAAAAGGGAGCTTGAGTGAGTATATTAGTTCTTAGAATTGGTAGGGAAAAAGTTTGAGTTTGTCGTGATGAGATGCGAGGTACGTGATAATAAATGCTGTTTGTGAGGTCTCCCGATTTGATTATGTTGTGAATAATTTTAAATAGAAATATGATAGAGTGAATATTTCTTCTTTTTGCGATACTATCAACGTTAAATATTGCCAACAGATCAGCGTGGGGATATCCTCGGTGTGCAAGTTTTTTAAGAAACATATTATAAATGGGGTTCCATATAATAGATACGTATTCCACCTTTGACCGTACTAAGGAGTAGTATAATAATTCACATGTGTGAATGTTGTTGAAATCTTTCATGTTCCGCAAAACAAATCCTAAGACTTTAAAAGATAATGCAACCGTCGAGTTTATGTGAGGAATGAATGTTAGTTCTGAATCGAAAACTACCCCAAGATCTTTGATAACACCGGGTCTATTAAGAGATACATCGTCAATCTTATAATCATGTTTTAATACGATGTTCTTACGAAAGTAAGACATGACATTGCATTTACTGGCATTTAGAAACATATTATTTGCTTTAGACCAGTTATTAATTTCGTTCAGATTATTTTGCACAGTCGGCAGCGGAGTTTATTTGGCAGAAGATTTTAACATCGTCAGCGTACAAGAGATATTTAATATTTAGCTTGCTTGAAATGTCATTAATGAAAATAACGAAAACTAATGGGCCAAGAATAGAGCCCTGGGGTACGCCAGAAGTCTGTAAAAAATGATCGGATTTATGGCCCCCAACTTGAACATATTGCCACCTATTTGACAGATATGAGTCAATAATATTTAAGAGATCGGCAAAGATACCCATGGTTTCTAATTTACATTTTACCAAGGCATGATCCAGCATGTCGAAGGCCTTGGAGAAATCGGTGTAGATTACGTCCACTTGGCCTCCCCTATCCAGGACCTCGGTGATGAATTGCGTTTTGACCACCAGATTTGAAACCGTGGATCTCCCAGTGATAAATCCGTGCTGTTCCGGTATGAGCATATTGTCAACATGACAGTAAATAGAATCATATACTAAAATCTCAAATAATGGCAATTTGTCTGTAGTTCGTTACGTCATCTCTACCACCTTTTTTGAAAACAGGTACAATTTTTGATAATTTCCACATATCGGGAAATACAGATGTTTTAATAACTAAATTAAAAATGGCACATAACGGAGCAGCAAAACCTGGGGCACAGTCGCGTACTAAAAAAGATGGTATGTTGTCGGGACTCATGGTCATATTTGATTTTAATTTTTTTGATGATTTAATTACGTCATCTTCTGAAAACTTTTTTAGATGCAAAATACCATAGATAGGGTAATGCCAGAATTATTTGAGCAAGGGGGCGTGTTAGAAGTGGAGAATGATTTTGAGAAGAAATCTGCAAAAGCTGAAACGATCTGTTGAGGGTCTTCTAAGTTACTGTCGTTGTATTTCATGTTGAGCGGTATAGATGAGTTGCCTTTCTTAGAATTTACAAAAGACCAAAAATTATTTGGATTTAATTTTAAGTCATTTTCTAATTTGCTTGTGTAACGTTTATAGGCCTTCTCATTCTCAGTTTTAAATTCGGCTCTTAATTTTTCGAATGTATTATAGACCACTATATTGTTTGATTTTTTATACTTTTTTCGGGCCTTATCTTTGTTTTTAATTTAATTATTAATTGTTTGTTGAACCACACAGGATATACGCGTGCGCATACTTTCTTTAGAGGGACATGTCTGGATATTAAATTATTTAGTATAGTGTAAAATTCAGTCGTAGTCTAGTTCACATCAACATGATTTGAAATAGAACTCCAATCAACCTGTAGCAATTCATTGTAAAGGTGATAATTGCCGAAAGCCAATTCTGCCCCTAAACGGCACAAGGGTTTCATCAGGAATCATTGCATACTGAAATTTCTCTAGAAGCTTGTCGACTAATGATTTTGCGGAGTCTATCAATATTATCACCACCCTCGGGAGGATTATCGTTGTCGCAAAAATGAAGCATTTGTAACAGTAGTTGAAATCTATTTCTACTTATGTATTTACTAATGTTATTCGAATAGATTCCATCTTTATACCAGTAATCTGCAATCGTCGGGAAACGACATAAGCCCATCCATAGCAATATACCCAGAAATAGCTTTATTTCATCTGCATCTGTATGTGTCCATTTATGAATGCGTGATTTTGGTTTGTAATATTTGCTTTTACCTAGTTTGCATTCCTATTTGTTTCAATAACGATCAGATTTATTATATCATCTGCCAAAAATAATTTTAAAAAATCGTAAGGACTTTTATCGATATAATTCTCCAACAACTCTTGTCTGATTTCCAGTGAATTTTCTATGAAGTCAAATTTATTCAAGTGTGCAATATTGTCAATGGGTTCCCACTGTGGTACGTTCTCTGTTACTTCACCACCATCATTTGGTCCTTCTGGACTGTCCACTGCATATTGAACTATTACATCATTTTTAGTTTCATCAGTGGTATCAACATTTTGATTAGTCGATTCCCTGTCGATATCAGATTCAGCCTAAAAGATGTATTTTCAAAAATTTGCCTATTTGTAATTTTTTATACTTACTAGGAGGAAAATGGCTCTCTTTCTCCTAGGATGTCTACCAATACCTTCGGTATCACTATCACTGCTTTCGGAATCACGTTTATTATTTAGTGAGTAGGTACATAATTTCAAATGTAAAAAATAAATGCCAAAAATATAAAAATTATAAGGCATTTAAAAATAAATTGATTAAGTCGTTCATCAGAATCACCCAAAAGGCCAAATCCATATTTATGTATGCCTAATTTAAAATAAATTTGTTTTTGCTTTGCTTTTGCCTTGCAATCCAAAGGTCGTGTGTTCGAATCCCCGAGAGGGGATTCATATTTTTATTTTTCACAACAAAGTTGGTATCACAAAATTCAGAATGTCCAAAAACTAACATTATTTACAAGAAAACTGTGAAGAGTCTCATCCTATAGAATGTGTAACAATTATATAAAAAGCTCAGTAAATCGGCGAAGAGTATAATATTTCCACTAGTTTATCTATGCCGTATGCATACAGTTATGCGAAACAGAAAATTGTTCATAATTTACTTCAGGTAGAATGGTAACATGCCAAATTTATAGATATTAATAAAAAACTAGTCTTATTTTGGAGCAGATCCCACATCTCAAACATATCTGTTCGAAAATCAGAAGCACCCTTAAGGAAAATCGACGCAACTTTTATAAACTTTCATGATCGGTTAGCGTATATTTAGTAAAGTTCGTTCGATATGTCAACGAAACTTCTTAAGACTTTAAAGTACACAAAAGGACAACTAGGATGACATTCTAATTCAGACAAAGTTGACAATCTTCAAAAGATTTCCCCACCATTAATCTTTGGCATGTGTTCGAGATCGTTTACATAGACTCTTGCACCCCAATTTCCGTCGTATAAAAGTTTTTGCGCCTAACAAGCATCGTCACAATACAAGTAAAAGTGAATTTTGCGGCAGGAGACAAAAGATAAATGATTTTAGTGAAAGGCAATCCAAGCCTTGTCATTGAATTAATCTGGGCCCTCTCTGCTCCTGACAATGTCTGTGTACAACTTCATAGCTGGGAATCAGGATCGTATTCGCATTTTCTTGTTTTGCTTCTAGGAAGGCAAGGTGAATATAAAATTGGTAATATTTTTTAAAATTACAATCTGAATATGTAGTTTAAATTTAGAAAGATTGTCACATGGATTATATTTAGTTACTTTTTGATAATTTGATGGTAAATCAATCAAAGAAACATTTGTTTATTATGCGGGGGCTTGCCATTTGGTAGGGAGTGGATGCCACTTCTTTTAATTGCCAAGAAATAGATGAAAGAAAATGAAATTAGAGAATATTATTTAGGTATTAAGCAAATCACAACTTTCACTTTTTATTTATTATAAAATTACATACTCTTTGTATTACAAAAATCACAACAACAAGCGTGAAAGTTATGATTTGCTTTATACCTAAATAATATTCTCTAATCATGATGGAAGCAAATAAATAAAAAATAATTAATTGTAGAAAATTAAATATTGAGAATTTTTTTTTTTTACATTTTTTCAAACAAATCGATAGTTTTTAACTAGGTATCTCAAAACTGTTTTCGTCGAATAACTCGAAAAATCTGCTATCGATTAATTTGAGGGCTAATAGTGTTGGAGGTATGGACTGTATGAAGAAAATTCTGCTTTGAATTAAAAAGTAAATGTATATTTCTAAGAAAGATTAGATTTGGTTACATTACTGAAATGTATTTCAATATTATATAAGCCTCTCCACCACGTCATAGTACTAATCCAGGAAGAAGTTTATGTTTTTTTAATTTTTTTCTTGTTTTGTTGTTTTTTTGTTTCGATTTTTTTTTTTTACTTTTTATCTGTTTTACCTGTTGAAAATTTTAAGATAACGCAAGAGGTCACCGAGAATGTCGGATTCGCCTTGGATGGATAATCAAATAACGAGTTTAACAAAAACTATACTCAACTTGAAATTTCGCCTACTTTAAAGTATCACCATAAAATAAAATTCATGAGTTCCCCAAAAGGGGCGAAAAGTAGTTTTTTTTGGGTCACTCTTTGGCATAGCCATCAAACAAGACTGTGATCCGTAGTGAACACGTGATACGATGTGCGTTGGAGAATTTGGCAGGATGGAACCAAGATTTCTAACTTGAGACTTGCAGACGATACTACCTTAGTTGTAGCAAGCGAGGATCAGTTTATATTTTAGTTTTCATTGAAGCAAGTAGACGAGATCGTTGACTGCGTATTAATTCTATTTTTTAAGCATAGATGATTTCCTTTGTCAAAACACTTCAATGAAAATATTAAGTGGGGTTTACACTACCTAAGAATTGTGTTATAAGCACAAGCGTGCTTATGACGTGCCGTCCTACCTATTTTACGGTGGAAGGTTCTGATCTTTCTCAACTTGTTCCACTCACAGAAATGTTTACTATTCTAATTATTATTACAGACAATAAAACTCACGATTCTATATGCACACATTTACCATAAAATAGCCAAATAAATCTAAGAGCAGCCAAACGCATATGTTTATATCGTAACTATCCATTTTGCATTTTGAATCATTTTATTTTGTGCAGGAATAGCTATTACTTTTTATAAAAATGTTCTATCATCAAAATAAAACATTCCTTTAATAGCTCTTGTAGCACTAATTTGTCACTAAAAATAAAACTGTATCATAATTTTGTCAAATAGGCATTTAATAAACTGAATAATACGATAACGATATAATGTGCATTACTAGATTTAAAATAAAGATTCTCTCGGTAACTTTATTAACCATCTGTAGAGTCAAAAGTACTTCGCAACAAAAATATTTTTTGCGAAACTCTTAAAACGTTATTGCAACTGAAGACAGACATAACTATAAAACCGTTTTATGCTGTAGACAATAATCCATATCCACATTAATTTTTATTAATCATTTATTCAACGTCGATCTATTTTCGCGACTAAAGCCAGTCACCAACTGAGCTACCCCCAATCTGCAAATTTCTCTTCCCATAAGAATAGTAACGGGTATATAAGAAATTAACTACTTTACATTATCTTTGAACAATGGCATATTCCCTACGCAATTCACGCCTAAAATAGCAGAACTTCTGCATACACCTGCATAAAAGCCGCTAGAAGGTGGGGCGACGTTGTATATTTCTTAGGATGAACTGACCGCGACATATCGGGATACAAATATAGTCAAGATGGATTTGCCATTCACAAAAATTATCAAAAAATAAATTTGCAAATGAAAAAATTATTACAAATCATCTATATGATTGTTTAGTCATTTCATTTAAGTTTATAAAGCTGATGTGCTTGTTGAGTAGGTCCGTAATGTAAGTATTCACCTTCGACAATAGACTTCAAAATTGAGAACGTGGCCGGCGCAAATACATACCTTCAAAATTATTCTTAAAATATGTAATGACAAATATGGGAAGTGGAGATGAGAACACCTAGATATCTGGGCGGCTATTTTGAAAATTTCAGTGAAAGTGATCGTTTGTCTGGAGATGATAGGATCACATCACGTTCCGTTCCTACGGGTTGTAAAAACTCTATTCTGTAACCACAGTGATCATGTGGTGGTGTGTTGTGATCTTTCTAGAGTTGCCGGCATTTGCTTCCACATTTTAACTAATAGAACTATATCCATTTCATTACATACATGTATTACAAATAATGATTTTTTTTACTGCCTTATGTAAATTAACTGTTTTCTGTATAGTCTGTAGAATGGATAAGTAGGCAATTCCAGTTAACTGAACGGATATATTTCATGGATATGAATTCAACCAATCACAGTTCGTGTATTAACTACACAGGCAACTATTCGTTTTTAAAAATTCAAGTTAGTGCGTAAGCTGTCAAAGTAATTGTCAGTGTATATTAACCATTTTAGGATGACGTCACGCTGTCGGCGTGGAGGGCACACAACTCATTATTTTGTTTTCTAGAGATGGATACAAGCTGTTATTTTTTAATAACAGGTTTAAACTGCTTCTGCTGTTTTGAAATATCAGTTTAAAAATAAAAGATCGCTGAGAAGTACTGGCATTCGCATATCCCAGTGCGCAGTTTGTAGTATGCAAATTCTTCGGTCACGTGAATTTGACGCAGCTGTGTGAAGGGCATACAAAACCTCATTTACTGTTTGTTTATTATTGTGTGCACAAGGTTTTCAGAGTGTGTTTCGGGTTTACTTGTATTTCAAGTAAAGTGTTTATTTTGACAATAATGTCTCGCTATTTTCTCCACGGTCCTTTAAAATGGTAGGAATTCTAAAGAAACAGAAGCTAACGTTGTCTCTTTCTCCTCTTTTACCACAATTAGGCAATCCAACAACCTGTCAAATTATTTCGGCAATATGGCATCGTGGGCAAACACGGGGTTTATTTTAATTAACTCGCGGAAATGTAGCCGCCAAGGCAAGCGAAAAACAAACTCCTTAACAAACGTTTAACGAATGAAAACAAACGTTTTCCGGATGTTTGCCCACGACACCATGTTAAAAGTTACGTGGTCTGGATTGTTTAATTCACTACTAAACAGAACAAAGGCATTCTCGTAACTATTGCAAATGAAAACAATGAGTTGTCTGCCCTCCACGCAAAAGCTCGCCGACGACAGCGTTATGTCAACCGAAAATAGTATCTTGGCTACTGCTATCTGCTATCTGTTATTTTCTAACAGAAATAACAGTTTGTTAATGCTATTTACAAACAACAGTTATAAAATAATAGGTTTTGTTAAATAGCAACTCATCTCTAATTATTTTCATTTGCATTGCCTTGTCTTTTTTAAATCATTCTTGGCCTATTGGTCGATTGGTTAGTACGTAATTAGGTGCACAGTTACATTTTCGGTCAAACTGCAATGTACTTATGTGAAGGGGGGATGGGGGGGATTTATTTTACATGCGCTCGTTGTAAAAAGATCAGAGGTTCCAGTCACGGCTTGTTTATTAAAACGAAAAGTGAATTGAATGAGCAGATAATGATGGGTTCTTTGAAGAATGTAGAGGCTATGAATGTTACATTGACAAACATCTAAAAAGAAAGCTAACTGACTTTGGTGAAAGTGTACGTATTACAGAAATTCCTGGAAAAAGAGCAATAGTGTGCTTAAACGGAGCAAATGATAGGCACCACTCTCAAGGCAGCTGCACCTGATGACCTCTTGAACCTAATCAGCTACAGCTGCAGAGATGATTGCACGGCCAAGTGTGAGTGTTTTAAAAATGCACTGAAGTGCTCAAAAATATGTGCCAAATTGAACAGGAAATCGATCAAGAGGAAGTTGACTCAAATACTGAGCAAGAGGATATTTACCCACAAATGGACTTCTAGAGACTATGCTACCATGTTTATACTAAGCTACTAGTATTCCATTAATATTAATAAATAAAATTGGTTTTGTTTGATTATTAAATTCATAAAATAAAATCATGTTTTAAATAAACATGCCCACTCTTTTGTTCCTGTTCAATCATTCACCCTCCTCCCCCCCTGACATATATCGCAATTACACCAAAAATGTAAGTGTACACTGATAACATAATAACCAATCAATAGACCAAGAACAATAATTAAAAAAGACTTAGAAACGATTTTAAAAAACTTTACCCACGATTCTCGCAAAAATTGGTCTTTTATCCCATTTTCTGCTCCCTATATCTCAGAAACGGTTAGGGTTACAAAAAAAATGAAATGGACCTTTTTTGTAGAAATGTACTTTGATTTTGTATAGGAATATCTTTGCTCTAAACCTCATATTTTTTGAGATATTTGAGAAAAGAAGAAAAAAAAACACATTCCGACCCTTCCAACCCCCCTCCCACCCCAAACTCGACGCTGTAACCTCTTGGACTTTTCAGGGCGTACAGAGGGGAGGGTAACAAGCATCATAGGATAATCAGACATTTGTTGTTTTGAATGTCCGGGTAAAAGGTTAATGTTACTAGACTACTTATTAATTACTTATTAATGTTTCATAAATTTAAAAGTTTGTAGTTTTTTTTAAGCTGGTCGTAGAAAAGTGTACTGTACAACTCGAGTGGATTATCCATATCACACTCGAAAGATTGAGCACTCCACCTACGGCAACTTCTTTATCGTGCGATATGGATATCATATGCACTCTTGTTGCACAAACTACTATTATTCTAGTTTTGTCAGGTTTAAGTACTACTTAATTTTTTATGGAGCTATGAAGGTATGGTGGTCTCTAGTAGCCGAAATACTAAATATGGAAGATTCTGCCCATGAATACTTTTATTCAGGATGGCAAGGGCTACTACATATAAAAAAATCTAGACAATTTCGCTTAAACCCAATTTCCATAAGATTATGGCGGGGTTATTTAGAGTGACAGAAATACTACGAAACGCTCAAAGCCCTAATTTTCTCCATCTCTTTTTACGCTCTGAGACATGGAACATTAGGAAGGCAGACATACGACGTGCTTTCGACATGTGGGTCTCGAGAGGTTTGTTACGAATTCCATGGACAGCTCATCGTACCAACACCTCAATTCTCTAATAAATACGTCTCCCAAAGCGACTCTCCAGCATCGTATTCTCCCAAATCTTCTATTTTTTTTTTGTCACATCAACTGGAGAGAGGAGCATATCAAAAGGTTGATAGTTCAGGAAAAATCGACGAATGCCATCCTAAGCGCTGGGCTGATATCACCAAGGAGCTGATGGGGAAAAGCTTTGGCGAGACTGTGCGCCAAATAGGCAACCGCAACAGATGCTGTCAGACGTACCATACAGCAAAAAAAGCCAACTAGAATTCATGGATCACAAAACGTTTGGCAAGACGTTATGAATAAAAAGAAGAAGTAATTACGAAATATAGTGCCAGTATTGCCCGCATCAATTTTAATACGTTGCGGAACAATTCAGAAGGATAATGGCCATCCTCGATATAAATTCCGCCAAGTCCGCCCCTGCAAGAGGACCCCTGTTGATTATTACATTCAGCAAGCTGTATGGGAATGCCCAAGCGTTCCTCGAAACCCCTCGAGAAAAATGTAGACGCCCCCCCATCCGGCTTAAGTGGAAATAAATTACGTACGCCAGCCGGTTGGCTTGCTCTATCTCCCCATTTTATACAAACTTTTATGTTTGGATGTAATTTATACTCATAAATTATTGACTTACGTTTAATTTGAGTTAAATAGAGGGCCCGTCTGTTGTGATGCTCTCGACGTGCGGGATCCATTAACAAAGGCAAAGGCCAAATCAATAGCAGACATAAAGAAAAATTGAAAATGCAAATGAAATATTAAAACGTTCTAGCTGATGTTCGGGGAACAATTGAAATGCTTAAGTTGGATCTCGCTCCTTTTGTAATAACTCATTTTTAATTGTTATTTAGAGCAAGTAAAATCTGATGAAGATTTTGACAGAAATCGTTAATGAGCCGGGAGCACAGTCGGAAACAAAGAAAATTAAAATTGCAAATGAAATATTCACTGTCGTAATTGATAATTTACGTCTTTGAAAGTTATTGTTCCCTTTACTAATTACACTTTAACTGGCGGTTTGGGAACTTTAACCACTTAAACTTTTCTCAAGTTTTTAACAAAATAAGAAAATAAAATTTTGTTGACCCAGATACAAGGTGCCCTTGACAGAAATAGATTTGGCAGCAATATGGTATTCCCACAAAGGCTATGGCAGGTTAAGATAAGTGTCCGGGTCTTTGCAAACTTTTTGCGTGTGGTTCCTTCCGATGATGTGTCTTTGTGTAAGATACGACCACAAAAAGTTTTGACCTCAAAAACATATCTGGGAATTTTTTTTTTCGAAAATCCGAAAAAAAGTTTTTTTCTTAATCAAGTGAACCAATTTGTTTGTATTTCACATATATTGTAAATCTACTCGTGACAATTTATTAATGATATTTTCAGGACATCTTTTCATGAAAAAAAAAATTGATGCTTTTAAACTTTTTGAAAAATTTAAATACGTACCTACACGTTAGAGACACCCACCATTTTTTTAAATTAATTTACACCATACATTTTACACAAAACTCTATCAAAGAGGTAACGGTAGTAAAATTGGAAAAGATAATGTCAGGAATATAAAAGGATTTCAATGCCATGGGCGTATGAAGAACTTTATGAAGCTTTTAGCTTTAATTCAGTTTCTAAACACTTAATAGTATATTGAGTATTAAGAACGGTAAGGGACGTTTACCGGTCGACGGCAATGTTTGGAGGCTGAGCGCTAGCGAAGCCTCCAATTTTGCCGGAGATCGGTACAACCCTTAACGTTCGTGATGCTCATACTGTTTTTTGCACGATCGTATTGAATTACACTTCAATTAAAATGATTTAATTTCTAAGAAATAAGCAAAAAGTCAAAAGTTATATTTCGTGGCAAGTCCAATTTGTCAAATGTGATATTTTTATTTTGTTATAAAATTAGACGGCTGTGCCACAGAAGACCTATACCAGAAACGACTCTCTGGCCTTCCCGCCAATATTGAATTTTTATGCGCATATGTCATAAAAATCCGCAAGTTTCTAAATTCACCAGTGGAGCGCACCGGTAAGCAATAACATTATATGATTGTCTATTTTGAAAACCAAAGTCAATCAGTTTCGAATTTTATCTACCAATGCGTCCAGCGGTTAATTCAGAAAAGTGCGGATTTATAGGTTGACAATAATACCACCGACAAGATGGCCGAAGGTCACTCCAATTTACCAATGAAAGGGTGCGTTTGCACGCATCCAGTAATTTAGTCGAGTTGCTTAATAATTTAGTACTCGACCAATGCGGACAGCGTGTTTTAGTAAAGTAATTTAGTGGAAAGCAATTACTAAATTACTGGACCGTCTCTCTACTCGACTAAATTACTGGATGCATGCAAACGCACAAAAACATCGAACGTTCCGCCGACAGTAACGCTTCTGGTATAGGTCTTCTGTGGCTGTGCTATATGTTTCCAAGACAATATTTGGTGTTATTTACAAACAAGCAAACACATTTAATTTGACAATAAATTTTTATTGTATTACTTTCTTTATAATGAGTGATTCCGAAGGCAATAGTGAAATAGAAAATGCATGGGAGATCGGATGTGCAGCAATAATTCCAGAAAAATCCAAGGATCGCTATGAAAAAGTCTATAAAATGTTCAAAAAATGATGTGAGAAGGAAAATGCATGGGAAATCGGATGTGCAGTAATAATTCCAGAAAAATCCAAGGATCGCTATGAAAAAGTCTACAAAATGTTCAAAAAATGATGTGAGGAGAAGGGTGGTGCTAGCATCAATGAAAAAGTCTTGTTGGCATATTTTGTTCATCGGAATAATGCATTAAAATCGTCTGGTAGTCTCTGGGAGGAATATTCAGTGTTTAAAAGCACAACTTACTTTAAAGATGCTATTGATATTTCAAAATTTTCTACCTTGATTGCTTATCTGAAAAGGAAAAATATTGGACACAGACCTAAGAAAGCTAGTGTATTTACCAAAGAAGACGTTAAACACTTTTTAAATGAAGCATCCGATGATGAATTTCTAACCCTCAAGGTATTTATGGTAATACTAGTATTATATGACAACAAAAGTTAAATATATTTATATTTTTAGGTAGTAATGATCCTAGGAATATCAGGGGCATGCAGAAGGGACGAATTATATAGTATGACGATAGATGACACATAATATCATCAGAATATGTCATTGTAAAAATTCCAAATACGAAAACCAATATACAACGGTCTTTGTGTTGACATATTAGGGCTCAAAAGACACGGGGGTGGAGATCTTCTTCGGTAGCAGAGAGCTATGTGGAGGATTCTCTGCAGAATAAAAGCGAATTTTCCGAGGAAATTCTACACGATGGTGCCTCGTTTTCCAGTACTGAAGTTTCGCTGAATACGCTGAAAACCAACACGGCAAGTACGAGCGGCATTACAATTAATAATTGTACATAATTGTACCAATTGTACATTCAATTCTAATGTCTCTAAATAATGTTTGTGTTTTTTTATATGTTTATTATTTAAATAATCTTCGTTCTTTAAATAAATAGAAATTTCCTTATTTTTTGTTCTTATTTTTGTGAAATAGTATATGTATTATATTAATTTTACTTACCGTTCAGACGTCGGTAAGTAAATCATTTACCGACGTGTTATGCCTAGCAACCAGTAAACATAACCTACCGTCTTGGAAACAGATCTTGTAAATAAACAAAAAGCTCGATCGTGCAAAAAAGATATTTTGACGTTTTATTTTGTTCAATATTCCGCTCTGAATTATTTTTTTAATATTCACAAAAGAAATTTATTTAACTGATAATTCGAGGTTTTGCCGGAGGCGCCGGGTGTAACAACATGTCATTAATTTCATATTTTGAAATCCATGTTATATTATGGAGCCACTCAGAAAATACGTTCGCTTTCAGATGGGAGGGGAAAATGTGACAAAATGAAGATATAAAAAGTTCTCACAAAAAAATGAAAAATAACTAATATTTAGCATTTCAATTTCGTTCTCTCATGGCGATCTATTCAACAGAATTTATTTATTTTTATACCGTTGATACCATTTGATTGGCTAACGATCACTTTGAGTCTGTTTATATGGAAGACAGCGCATCGCGTCCTGCATTCCTGATTAGACTCTTAAGCAGGGCTGGATGGGGTCAGTCCAATCGGCCCTGGCAATTTTGAAGAAACGGCCCAGTCAAGCACGGAACTAGAACCTCAAATTTGAGTGGGCCAGGGAAGAATTATTATTATTTTTTTTTTGGAAGGCGTAGGCTCAAGGGGAAAAATGCGCCGCTGGCGAAAATGGTGTATTTTTCAAGGTCAAACGCTCTAAAATGAAAAGTTAGAAATTCGAGTAGAAAAACATTTTCTTCGAAAAATAAAATTGGTTTCGTCAAAGGAATTTTCCTTTTTTTCATGTAATTGCAAAAATTATCTTACTAACACGTATTCTGACTCAACCACGGTCTAAAGCAGATTGCTACCGTCTTGGCAACATTTTTAAAAACGCTACTAAACATCTTTATTAAAACTTATTGACATTGAAAAACAAAGAACGAAATAAAAAATTTAAGCATTTTAACATTATAACAATAAATAACAAGCTAAAAACGTACTCTTCGCCGGTTTACTAAACTTTTTATATAACTGTTACACATTCTATAGGATACTCTTCGCAGTTTTTTGTAAATAATGTTAGTTTTAGACATTTTTAATTTTATAGTATGAACTTAGTTAAAGTAAAAATTAAAAAAAAACTAAATCATACCACATGTGGGGTTTCGAACCTGGGACCCTTGGATTCCGAGTCAAAAGCGTAAGAACTACCTAACACGTAAAAAATGGAAAAAATGTAAATTTTTACAAAAACATAAAAATCAAAAAAAAAATTCTCAAATTTAAATAATTAATAACATTTTTATTTACTGATCGATCTTGTTCAAAAACAATAGGGTTCTTCCCCTAGCTAACACTAACTTACTGTCCAAATTTCAGTACAATCGGATTTTTCTTTTTTGAGTTATCGAGCTTACAAGAAACGTGACGGACGGACAGACGGACATTTTGAAAGTTGTTTAGAATTCGTTCACTAACACAATGATATGAAAATTTTTTCTCTACGAGCGATATTTACGATTTTAGAAATGTGCCGATCAAATACAATATACTCTTCGTTTTTGCGAAAAGTATAATAATCAATAATAATTATGACTAATATTGTCTACATAAACGTCTGTAAACAAATATAAAAAAAATAATTCTACAGTTTCAGAGATCAAAAGAAAAAGAAAGAAGACCTCTTAATACATCAGAATTTTCTTAAGCAGAATTTGGAACGAACATGCAAAATTAGGTTATTAGGTTAATAACTTTTTATAAATGACACCTGGCATTTATGTCAGTAGCCGAGTTTTTAAGATAGCAGCCTGAAAATCACATCTGAAACTTCTTTCATTCTAAGTAAGGACTAAGGAGGAAAAAGAGCTGCCGTTTAAATTTGTTTGGCCGTCGGGTTTTTTACCCGCCGGAACAAATGCCTATTTACGTCGGACCGGCCCTGCCCGGCCCACAGCCACCCCGACGGGCATCTGCCCGTTTGCCCCCCGCTCCCATCCACCCCTGCTCTTAAGGTTGTCAAATATCTGTTGCCAATCACGAGTTTTCAAGAGTAGGTAGACACTGAAGCATCGTGTGTGGAGTGAACTTGAAATGACGTAAACACAACGGAACATGACATCCAAGTTCACAGTCTTGACATCGTTGCTGTTGGTATGATGAATACGTTACCAAGAGTGTCAGACTGGGATATCGAAAAAATGCACGGAAGGCCAAGCAGCTGAGTCCAGGGGTGCATAAGGAAAATAGGCATATCCGAGTGTTATCGAAAACTTTTATGTTTCTGATTTCTCTCTTCATTTTGTATATCCTGGACTTTCAGATAGGACTTAAAATTGTTTCTTTGTTTTTTATTTTCTTAACCGCCTCTCAAGTTACCAAAGTAACTTGAAAATTCAGGATTTTGCGTTAGGTAGAGAGAGACCATATCAGTTGACAGTGTAGTTTGAACCACTTCTTGGAGATAATTTTATAATGAAAATTATTTCGCAGAAAGCAGAGTTCGAATCCGCGTCACTTGCAAGTTAAACAAACTAACCACTGAGCTACCGCCCTACTTTTGTATACTTTGTTTAGCTTGTTAAGAATGCCGATAACTGTGAATATGATATCCAACGAATTGCCAGTTGAGCAAAATTTGACGAGACAGGAACATCACGAAACGAACAAAAATCGGGCTTGTTAATCACCTAGTTTTTTCAATAATTTTGTATTGCCAAAGCGAGTCTCCAGCATGATTCACACGAATTCCCAAAAATTTTGGCCACGTCAAAAGGAGGGAAGATAATATAGAACGGTTGACGAGAGGAAAAAAACAGATGGCGAGAGGTAAAGAGCACGCCCTTCATAATGGCGAATGAGGCCGTACGTCTCACACGTAACCGCGAAGGTTTGCGTGATGTTGTTGAACATTCTGTGACGTGTTTCCACCCCTAGGAAACCGCCCTTGCAAAATCCGTGGGACGCGAGCGTTTTCTAGAAGTTTCGATTCTTTTCTCCAATGTTCCAGAACGTTTCTGCTGTCTTAAATTCAATTTTTGTTCTCCAGTACTGCGTCCCTTAACAAAGCGGGGTCCTTCAATCATTAGGACACGTTCCTGTCTCCCAAATTTTTTGGAATATTCTTTGAAGAATTTTCACTCCATCTTCACCAAATAACTCAAACGCATTGGCTGTATTGTGTTATTGTCGACTTCAGCTGCTTTGTCAGTTTCTAGATTTTGTAAAAATGCCTTCACTTCTGATATCAGTACTGAAGGTTCGCGTCCGTAGTACTTCTGCCAGTCGTCTACCACAGGAAGGTCACTTTCAAAAAGCTTTTCGCAGTATTTGCACCAAATCTGAATAATCTGATCTCCACCAGTTCTCAGCACACTGATGGTGACTACATTTAATCACCTTTACTGCTCGGAAAAGGTACTTACTATTATTCTGAGCAGAATTTGACTACAGTTCTTTACAGAGGTCTTGTAGATACGAATGTTTATCTTTTAGACAAAGAGTCTGAATTTTTTGCGTTAGCCAACACTTTTCGTTCAGGTTTTGCTCGACTTGTACTCCAATTAAAATTTCAGCAATTATCCAAGGTTGTTTCGCATTTTACGTATGTCGCTTTATGCTCCTGTTAGTACTCTAGTGATATTCCTTTTTAAAGATTCCTACAAGGCATCTGAACCATCATCATGCGGTGGGCTGATCACCGATCCCTGAATTTATTTTGGAGGCTGGATCATCAAATATGATACGCAGACGTTTTGACATTTGTCTTCGACACGTTTTCAACTTCAACAAGAAGATGTACATGAGCAACTAATTGGTGATAGGAACTACACTCAAGACCAGATAAGTAGGTGGGTAAGTAGGAAATTTAATATTGATAATAATTAATATCTTAGCTAAATCATAGATAGTTATAAATATTTGCTCTTAATTAATTTATTTTTTAAATTTACAGTAGAAGATTTTAACATTTTTAACTGATTGATTTTTTTATAGTTAAATTGTTTTTAAAATGTACTGTGATTTAAATTCATTTAATACGATAGTAGACAGTAATAATACATTACACATTTTTTTCCCAGTACCATGTTCTTCGTGGCATAAACAATTAAATATTTGCATTGAAAAATGGGATAACATTGTTAACTTAAACAATACTTGCAACTGTAGTGGCGTAATGTAAACATTTACAAATCGTAAAGATTTTTGGCGTTTATCAACCTGTATTTGGTATATGAAAGGCAAATAATCATTACAAACAATACTAGCGTGACTGGAACCCGTGATATAATTGTATTGTCACAGCCGAATCATTCATATAGGATTTGGGATTTGGCAAATCCGGTTGACACCAACGATGTAATGGTGATTTGTATTATAACTAGAATGCCTAATTGTGCTTGCACGGAAAATAAATAATAACAAAAAAAAATGGTCTCGTCGTAAGGTTCTAATCTAACTACTCTATCGTTTTTGAAGTATTATGTTGCGCTGAAGCCAATTTTGGAAAAAAAAATGTTTCTATCGTGTCATGCAATTAGTACGTCGGGTACACCAAAGAAAGCTGCACTTCTTGATTGGGATGTGCAACTTTCTGTGGTCATAGTTGACGATAAAAGTAACTTTGGGAGCCACTTGAAAATCAGTGCAGGTCACCAAAATGGCGGCCATTAGCCTACTATTTGTTTTATCTCAGCTCCTAATGGTCAGATTTCTATTTTATTTTTTGTTTGAAAGCTCTTGTAACGAGGACACTTTTTGCCCCTATACATTTATCTCTACAACTTGAGGGTTGTGAAAATTTCACTTTTATCACTTTCATTGATAAGTAAGTTTTAATAATTGTGCTCAATATGCATTTTTTCCCCACAAAAAAAGGTTTATGTATATGGCGTTCCGTATATGTCAAATTACAAACAAAAAACTACTATATACTAAAGAAATATTAATGTAAATGAACTGCTTCTATAGAGCTTTTACGACTCTAGATCAATCGCAAACATCTCTTTTATCTTCCAATTCATTCCTGGAACTAAATAATTATACATTATTATTAAATTAAGGAATTGGATCAACAAAGCAATATTATGATCTTGAAATTGTGAAATGGATTTAAAAATAATCAATTAAACGCATACCTTTTATTGTATTTATTGCTGCATTGTCGACCCCCAGTGCAGTTCGTGCAAAGTAACGTGCATGGAGCCTTGGCTTCTGAGCAGGAGCGTCGTGTACGGCATCCAGAGCAACTACACTTAACTAAATATCTGCAGGCTGCCATAAGAGAAGACCAGACCGGCGTCCACTCCCCATCAACCATGGTCCATCCTCATCCTTCTGGCCCTGGAATGTCGTCCATCACTGAGCTTGCACGACCCCAAATTTGTCCTGCCTGGTATGCTGAACGAAGATAATGCTGCCTTAGTAACTCTTTTGTTGGGGTAGACTTTGTAGACTGCGACTTTTTGAAGCAAAAAGAAGCTTTCTAACATGATTGACTGAGAAGTCTTCTGCTTCTTTGTAGTACATCAAAACAGTAAACTTTTCTAGAACTTGAAAGGTCTCGTCAAAAATAGACTGTTGTGGTATAAAGATAACTTAGAAGGTTTCGGCAGCTTCAGGAAATAATTTCCACACTTTCCAGGCAGTCTGTTTATCTTTCATTGCAAATGATGACGTTATATCTGATCCAGTGAACACATGGAATCCTCTCAATGCAACAGCTTTATGTTCACCCATACTTTAAAACATGGCATTAATGCTCATGTATCTCTGACCCTTCCCAGTACCAAAGAGAATCACATCTCTTGAAGTCCCGCAGTTTTGAGAACGCGAAAGAAAGATATTGCCAAAACAACTACATCAGTATCTACTGTGTAAATAAATAAATAATTCACAAATCATCAAATTACAAAAAGAACTCTTAAGGTGTAGAGATAAATGTATAGCGACAAAAAAGTGTCCTCTTTACAAGAGCTTTCAAAAAAAAAAAAGAAAATAGAAATCGGACCATCGAACCATGAGATACAAAAACATTTAGTGTGGTTAATGGCGGCCATCTTTAATGGCTGCCATTTTGGTGTTCTGCACGGATTTTAAAGTGGCTTCCTATCTGGAAAGTTATCTTTTGGCATGAGCTATGACCACAGAAAGTGGCACATCCCAATCAAAAAGTGCAGCTTTTTGGCTTATATAGCCATGTATCCGACGTACTAAATGGTGAGATCAAAGGAAATGTACCATGGGACTCAAAGTACCGGTTGATCAATCATATAAAAAAATCGAATTTCTTTTAATCAACTACTGAGTGTTTCAGAAAAATAAAAAACACCTGTCCTTTTCTTTTCCACGAAATATCAGATGTATATAATTTGTGCATGCTATGACATTTATTGGAATTTTTGAAAAAACCTAAAAGTGACCATATGTTCTTGGTCATTTTTAAATATGAGTTTTAACAGCATTTTTTAAAATTGACACAAAAATGATGAAATATGTCCCAATAAAATGTTAATCAAGTATTTGTCGACGTTCCACATGCAATTTACGACAGTGTACGTTGCGTTAGAATATGTTTTCTTATTTACACTAAATAAACAAAAAACTCATTCTATCATAATCATGGCTTGTAAACAAAACCAGCGAAAGACCCGCCTGTAGTTTGTTATCCTTGTATTCACTTCATGGTCCCTCTGGTACATTATACCTTATTTATTTTCCAGAGGGGTGAGTCAGGACAAAATATTGAGGGTGCGATGTAACTTTATACCTGTATGGATCAAATACTCGAATGTGACGACTAGCAAGTAATTGAATGGTGTAACGTAAATACTGCTGAGGTTTTAAGAAAATTAAATTAGAACTTTAACAACTAGGGTAGATCCAACGTGGGCTGTGTTGATCATATAATTAGAGAAATGTAAAAAAGTGTGGTTTCACGGTACACTATTGTTGCCCTAATATTATATTTAATAGCACAGTAACTCAAGATTTTAAATTAGATAGATTGTTATATGGATTTTTTTTTGTTAATTCGATAGTACATGAATCAAATAAACATTTCTCTAATATACAGGGCTTGACAATATACAGGGGGCGAATGCTACTCATTTGTACGGGGAGGCACAAAAGAATGACCAAAAAATAACTGAAAGAGAATCAAATCTTTCAAATAAATTCATGGTTTACTTAAATAAATAATTAAATCATTTATTAAGCGAAGTAGAGCATCTTATTCTATGAGAAAAATACTAAAAGAAAGCACCATAACCTAGAATAAAATATTATAGATTTTAAAAGTTTAACTTGTGAATATCTCAGACAGGACTTTGTAAATTTTCAAGCATTTTCTTAACTTTTCCACATTTCCCCACCATTTTTCCGTAAAACAGAATTCTGTAACGAAGTGTTTTTTTTTCTTAATAATAAAATGCAGTAAATTAACCCTATGCTTCGTTGCTTGTCCCGTTTACCTGTAAAATTTACTTGCTTCAATTAATTACATGGATTTTCCTCACCCTCATCCGTGCAACTGAGTAACTCCCAAAGTAAAGAACCGCGTTGTAGAATCTTATCTCGTGTAAATTGTAATAAATCTTGCCGTGAGAAGACATATCAATATCATTGACAAAATTGTCACCAGCGTCGCTGGCCGTATTCACTTCGGGAATATCGAAGTTAGTGGAAAGGCATTTTGGTCATTCCCGTATCAGCTCTGGTTAAGGTAAGATGCACTAATTTTATTAAGTGGGCAGCTCCGTAGCCAATCTGCCAGAGATCCCGTACATCCAACTATTAAGATTGTCTGACATGATTAAGTGTATTCAACTGTTAGTTTCAAGTAATTTCGATTAAAATGTATAAAATGCGATTATCAATTTCCGAATTATCCAGGTATAATGTTCTTATAATTTTTGTTAACGTCGGCGTGTTATAGAGACAGACTGTTAAATTCTCGAGATATTTTCCAAAACAGTTATGTTCCAGTAATTTTTCTTAGGACCGAACCAAGAAAAAGAAACATAGCAGACATTTTTGAGAGAGTAACGGTAAACCGTTTTTTACCAGATTATGTTAGCTTGTACCGTGTTTTTATATTCAACGATATAAAATAATGCTTGATAATTTACCGTGTTTAGAATCTGTTTTTCTACCTGCTTTAATTTAACCACGTCGTGTTGATATAAATTAAAAATAAAATACTGTATTCTGAAGAAGTTATGAAACTTTGTCATAGTCTGGGAACTTGACGCGAAAATCTGACAATCCCGAAAAATTAGTTATTTTCCATATGTTGCTACATAACATTCTCTGAAACCGCTGACAAATTTGCGTTTGGCTAATAAAGGCAGCACATCTCCCGCCAGGCGTTTGCCACCCTGAAAACCGCAGGCAAACCGCCAGATCGGAAGTAAAAGAACAAAGCCGTGTTCTTTAGCCGTAACTTCTTGATTATTATAAAGAACAAAGTCGTGTTCTGTAATCCTGTTTCCTGATTATTATTTCGTGCATGCCTATATTGCTGTAAATAATTGCCTTGCTACCACCTAGAATCCAAGCACTGCCTGTTCTACTTTTTATGCTATTTTATATATATATTTTTTTGTATATACTGCCTGTTGTTACTTTGCATACTGCTTACCATTTTTTTTGTTGCTTATCTACTGCTTAGCATCCTGTGGACTGTTCGCTTGCCACTAGCAACAAACCCGTTTAATAATAACCCTACCATTTGCAACACCCCGATTAATCTATCTTCTCCCCGCTTGATTAGTTAGTCAGCTTAGTTCGTTTTTTTTTAGTTACTCGCGACGTTTTACTTGTAAAATAAAATACCATAAGTTTTATATGTGATAAACTCCGTACGAGTATTTGAGTACCTGAACATTTTTTTTACTATTGTTATTGATTTTATCATGTTTTAAAAAACGTTGTTATTTACCGATTTTTGAGTTTTACTGTTTGAACTGATTTTTCAAAGGTTTTAAGCAAATTCAAATTACTCAAAGAGGATCACAGTTTCGAAAACGTTTGTCATAAAAAAAAGTTTGCTTATGAAATAACAAAAATAATCCATGAAATAAAAATCTGTTTAGGCTCATCGTTGCCGAGATGCAGTTAATGTTAGGTGCATTTAAACGTGGCCCTGAAAATGTTAAAAAGTCATAACTCTGGTTTAAAAAACCTGTGTACTTGAAAAAATTAAAGCTTATTAGAGTAACATAAAATTTTCTTTCGGCAAATTTTGATATCTGCAAAATCAAAAATGATACAAGGAAAACAAAAGCAAACATTTTCATTTTTTACACAAAAAAAGTGCCCGTTTTTTGGTTCCAGTAAATTCTAAACTGAAAAAAAATCAATTTTGTTAGTTCTAACCATTATGTACATGCTCAATTTTTTTTGACCATGGTGGATGCATTATCTAAAAGATTTTATACCTAATGTATTTTGAGATTCCTTGAAAAAATTATTTTTTTTGGCTTTTAAGTTAAATAACTTAACAGGGAAGCATCTCAGCTGAATGTTATTAGAGTAAAAAAAAATATGGCAATGAACTAAGAAAAACGTTGATTT
This sequence comes from Rutpela maculata, assembly GCA_936432065.2. NCBI lineage: Eukaryota > Metazoa > Arthropoda > Insecta > Coleoptera > Cerambycidae > Rutpela > Rutpela maculata. Next base: position 110,452,767 of record OW386291.2, read on the forward strand.
TTTTCATTTTGTTGATAAAGATAATAAGCTTAGGAGGTAGAAGTTTTTGAAGTTAACTGTTAACGTTTTTTTTCTTAAATTGACACATTTAAGATGAATACAGAAAAACTGACAACCTTTGTACTATTTTGACCTATCTGACCTTAAAGAGGATTAAGAGACCTTCAAAATGCTTTTTTTGGATGATTTTTAGCGTTATTTGCAAAGGAGATATGACCGAAATAAGGAGCTCGCCTTCTGTTAGCAAATTACGATATTGCTCGTTTGGCGGTAAAATCTCGCAATATTTTACAAAGGAATAATCATAATTTTTATACTTTTTCGTTATTCACGCACATTTCTTAAGTCGTTGGACATTGCATGCATGTATCTATTTGTGTAAATATGTATAAAGATGAACTCATGATGAAGATGAATAATTATATTAAATTTAGGTTAAATTTCTATATAGTTAATAAAATTAGAAAATATTAATTATTGTTTTATTAATTTGCTACACCACAATACAAGAACCCGATCCAAATTCGTAATCAGCAACTCCAAAATCATAAATAATATTAGTTTCATTAATAAATTCCCAGTACTTCCTTTATACTTATTTTTTAACTTGGGAGGTGGTTTTCACACTCTTAGAGGTAAGAGCAATTATTTTTCTTATTAGGGGATGAGTTTTATGTCTCAAAATGTACAAAATCTTTTAAGAAAGTCCTAATTTCTCAAAATAAACAAAAAATAATGATATGGGTCATATTGAGGGTGTAACATAAAATTTTTAATTTTTGACATTCGTGATCAGCGACCCCAAATAACATAACAAATATAAGTTGCATTAATTTATTCTCAGTACGTAATCATTGATTTCTTGACTTTTTCATCGGGGTAAAAGCACATCTATTCCAAGCCGCTATAGAATTAGTCCGAAGTTTGGGTACTTTTTGACACCAAGTGACTGTACTAGCAATGAAGAGGACTGTCTCTAAAATGTTGGATTGAAGTTAGCAAAGAGGGTAACCACAATAATATATGGATAGAAAAGTTTGGCCAAATTTTTTTATTTATTTATTTAACGCCGCGCGCCGGCCTATTTCCACGACTAAGGCCTGTCCTGACGTCAAGACAGGAACTACCTCCAACCTGGAAATTTTGCCGAATTTTCTTGGAGGTCACTCATTCAAGTACTAACTGCGATTAACGTTACTTAACCATGAATAAGAAGAAGGAGTACATAATCTTAGACACATTTGGTTTAATTTGTTTAACTTACATAGCTGAGTAATCTGTCAACTAAATATTTCTTAGTCGCTTAAATGCAACTTTTACCTGTCTAATAATGAAATAAATCATATTAGGCACCATATTGTATTTGCACGAAATCCCGGCTCTGGGTTGTTTTAAAACTCTAATTACTTGAGGAATTAATGGACTCTTGCATGAATTATGCCAATATTACCTTTGATTGTTTAGGTTGATAAGGGTACAAGGTAAATAATAACGTATTTATACAATAGACCCCAGATAATTAATTAAATATAACTTTCAGGTTTCGGAGAGAGGACAATGTTTAAATTAGTGCGCGGGATCAATTAAAAACACCCTGCCTACATTTTAACTATAAGGTTTGTTAAATATTTTAATATTTCAAGCGTGTAACAGTGTGTAATTACAAACAAGAAGCCATACTGTGACGCAGTCGAAACGGCATATTTCGGTTTATTAAATTACATTTCGAAATGAAATTATATTCTTTCCTTGGGTAAATTATTTTCTTTGATAAATTTAAACCTGACGTTTAGAAAATTAAGCTATTCTGCAATAAAAATGTCTGGTGTAGCCAGCACATAATCTTAGCATACGAGAGTGAATACTGAATAGCTAGATACTGTTCAAAAATATAAAATAGTAAAGTTTCCTGTTACATTTACACCACTGAATATGTGAAAAATGTCATATGATATTGTCAATGCCCAAAAAAAGACCGTGAGTAATTTTAGAAAGGATGAAACCTACATCATTGGATAGGTTGTACCTTATAAAATAATAAAAATAAAATAATTTTAAAAAAATAAAAAGGATATTATCTTTTAGCTGGTGTAAATCCTAAAACAGATTTTAATAATAAAAGAAGATATGTAAAAACAAAAAATTATGTCAATCTAGGTTAATTACTACATGTAAAAAAATCCTGAGAAAACAAATCGTCACCTTGGAGTTATACTGTTGTATGTAACATTACTTTCTTTTGAGTTATTGCAAAAAATAATTGTTTCACTCCGATAAAATTACGTATTTTTGAATGTACACTTTTGAAACTTTGTAAGTAGTCCAGTCAACGGAGCGCTCAAATGACTAAAATCTCTAACTTGAGTGCTAATGAATGAATTTTGATGAAACCTTGTGCAATGTGTTTATAATGACGTTAATAAAAAAGTTAAAAAAATATTAGAGTAGGAAATGATCGGAAGGGGTAGAAAACGGGAGCCGTAACTTGTAGAATTAGGTCAAAAATGAAAAAAGAAAACATTGTGTTTTTTGGCCCAAAATAAGATGTTTTTACTCTTATGAATTTTTCCGAAAAATGCATATTTTTCGAGATGCCACTCGAAAATTTCTAAAAATGTACAAAGTTGAAAAAAAATCCGAAAATATTCAGGTGAATGTATCATCGAAATACATTTTTATTTGCAACTTTTCTGTAAAGTGCGTTTTCACCTACCCCTTCCTTTGAAATTGTAGAGACTTAAAAATACGCAATTTAAAAATTTTTAAAAATTCAAACGTATGCTTGAGGCTTTTTAAAAATTTTTTGTCTCTTGGAATTTTTTTGTAACTTGCTAATTTTCCGAGTTACAGGCAGTTTCTCACGACAAATAATGTACATTTTTTGCACATTAAAGAATACATGAAAATTCGAGAAATGAGCGTGATTTATATATATTATTATAAAAAAATATGAAACCTATATAGTTATACCATTTCTAAAGGTTCAATATAATTTTTAAATTGGAAATGTGCAAAAAATATTTATCCGGAAAAACTCGGTGAAAACGCACTTTACAGAAAAGTTGCAAATAAAAAAGAGTCTTGTATTTCGATCATACATTCACCTGAATTTTTTCAGATTTATTTTCAACTTTTATATCTCCCCTCCCCCGTTTTTAGAAATTTTCGAGTGGCCATATCTCGAAAAAATTCACAAGAGTAAAAACACCTTATTTTGGACCAAAAAAGGTAAATACATTGTTTTTTTTTCATTTTTGACCTAATTCTACAAGTTACGGAATCCGTGATAAAAGGGAATTCTTCCGAACATTTGCTACTCTAATCTTCTTTTTAACTTTTTTATTAACGTCATTACAAACACATTGCACAAGGTTTCATCAAAATCCATTCATTAGCACTCAAGTTAGAGATGAAACCGCCGTTGACTGGACCAAAGGGTAAAGTTTAGGATACATACAACTTTGTTATACTGAAAAATGAAAATCGACAAAAATGCGACATACAACAGTATAACTTCAAGTTAGTATCTATAGGCGTCTGAAAATAAGGAGTACGCCACCTGGTGATCTATAGTCAAACTAATTATAGGCCTAGGCATTTCTGTCATTCTCTTTAGTGTACGATGATAACAATAAGTAAATAATGATAAACTGAGATGCTAAGTTATTAAAAATATGATAGCGTTTAAAGGGGCTACACAAGATACAATTTGCTGGAGCCAACCTAGTCGGTATCCTTTGTAGATTGCAGGGACAACTCGTGAAAGTTGAATTGGCACGACAATGTTCACAGCATACCCTCTTTGATGTAGACACCTTTAACCAGGCATTGAGACTATTGAGAGGGAAAAAGCTGGTGCAAATAACCGTGGCCCAAGGGGCCCGAGTAGCAATAATAATGGCCTGAACAATCACACATTGTAAGTGGCATTTTTGAAATAAGTAAATATATATGCAATTTCACTATATTTATAAAAGTAATGTATACTATTGCATCATGCACTATTATTGAATATTTCTTATTTCATATCTTAGAAAATACCGTTTCAGTTATTTTACTTAAAGAATTAATAAATATCTTTTCAGTCACCTATATTCAATGTAGGTACCACTAATTTCATGATCTGACACTCGTTTGTAAACATAGAGCATACACATTTATTAAGTTTTGTGTTGAATATTGGTTGTACCACACAAAATAATATGTCCTGCATTTAAAACATATTCCCCTTCATACACACACTTAGAAGTTTTACATTTTTTGTGCTTCCCAAATGTTCCATACATTGCAATATGCTTAACCTAAATGTCACTCATGTTTCCTGAAAAAAAAGTGATTTAAACTACAACTGTACATAAATTTAAAGAAATATTTAAGTTTATTAATATTTAACTAGCCAGACACCGTTTATGTCAAAGAAACTGTACTTTTCAAGGGGAAAACCAGATAACCTAAAAAATATGAATTTTGCTGAATAATGCCATTAACATCTTGCAAATCACTTACAATAAAATCTTGCAAACCTTTAGGTCATATATTATTAATGTTATTATTTTCAACGCCAAAAATAACAATAAACAGAAAAAAATCGATATAAGTATTCGCCAAGTAAATAAACAAACGGCCTATAATTAGTTCACGAGTTCTCCACTTTGGCGCTGGCATCTTAAATTCAGACGCCTATAGGCTCTGCTAACAAATAAAATTACGTCACAAGTAAGTAAGCGATTTAGAAGAGAGATAAAAACAATGATATATAGAAGAGGTGGTAATTAAAGTAATTCGCCACGAGGAAAATAGAATTTTATTTTTGAATATCTGGCACGGAAAATTTTTAATTTAATTTTATTGTATAAACTAGCCGATAGATATGAGAATGACAATTTGTACTGGGTAGGAATATGAAGAGTACTATCAACAAAAGGTAACTGAGTATTATACAATGCGGCATGAAATAGCAATATCTCCTATAACTATTTAGGAAAATTTTTACTTATTATTTTGTGAACCAGATACAAGTGCCACTTCTGTCGCAGATTAAACCATTTATGTTGTTGATAATAATGATTATGTTTCTGCACGTTAGCAGAAAACCTCATACAAGAGTTTTGAAGTTTTTGCAATATGCAATTACCTTAATTTTGAATGCGCTGCATCTATGGCTGAACCGCTGGAATCTCATAACACCCCCATTATTTTTGGTTTTGAATGAAGTTTAAGATCTCTATACATACAAATTGATCTGTCATGTCAAAATGTTTTTTACTGTCAGATTTAATTTGTAAGCGCTGTGACGACGTTTTCTTTTTTTAAATAAGCTTCTACGATGGCCGTGTCGAAACACCATCTTCATTTTTTACTGAAATTAAGTTTAGATCTTTTATGCATAAACATCGGTCTGTCAGCGAAAAAAATGTTTTTGACTATGATGGACCTAATTTTTTAAGCGCCGCGACCACGTTTTTTAATTAAAAAATGTGGTATGATCGTTGCCAACTAAAAAATATATATTTTTCTAATTCTAAATTAATGTCTAAGATCCATTTTATGTATTAAAATAGGTTATTTATCAAAAAAATGTTTTTTATGATGACAGACTTAATTTTCAATCATCGCGGTCACGTTTTTCATTAAAAAAATGAAGTATGACCGTTGTCAAGTGACTTTTCAACTTTGAAACTACTGTAGGTATTAAAATAACTCTGACATCAAAAATGAGGGTTTCATTATATCATATTCAATTTCTTAAAGCGCCGAGGTATGTCCTCAGTCGTACGCTAGTATTGTTAAAGAAAAAAATTTCAGGAAATATAATGAACGAAGATATTGAACTGATAGTTAATGAAATTTGTTATGTTTCATATAAAACTTTACAAACTTGTTCAATATTTTTATTTACTCACATGTCAAAAAAATACTTTAACAGCAGCAAAATTGACAAAAATTAAGGAACATTCATAATTATACTTATTTGAAATGAAACAAATTTAAGTTTATATTTTCATATTAGAGTACAGTATCATCCAATTCTAATAAGATTTTGTGAGGTGTATTATAAAAAAAAATCTCAAACTAACGATCAATTTTGTGTAACTACTTCCACATTCGCGTAGTGGAGTGGAAGTATAGTAACGCAAAAACAAATTTTGAAAATATTTTTTGTTAACATAGGCTTAGAATGTTATGAAACGTCGCGATTTTAAGTCCGATTGAAAAAAATTTCTGTCTGTCGGTCTGTGAGTCTGTCTGTTTGCAACTTCTTTTTGTGCACACGATTACTCTGGAACTGTGTATTTTGACATGCCTTTAATCGAGCCTTTAATTTTCATATTAAAAACATTGTTATGGCTTAATTATTTCAAAACACTTGAAAAATATTGAAATTAATGTTACTTACCTTTTTTTAAGTTTTATATTCTCGGTATTTTTCTAGTAACACCATTACTTTTCTATAACATTCTATATGATATCTCATAGTCGTACAACAATTTATCAATAAAACAATAAAACAATATTAGTCCAGTCAATGAATATATTGTAGAATGCATGAAATATGCGAGACTTTTTGACTTCAGAACTTTGTTGGGAGTAGTTAGTAGGTAAACATACTAAAAGTCCCCGCCCCTGGGAGGTGAGCTTACGGTTGGAGGGAGGGGGGAAGGTATCATTTTTGGATTTTTCGATTATATCTCGGAAACGGTGAACGCTAGAAAAATATGTTCTAAATAAAAATGAAAGCTGATTAAATTTCCTATAAAATTATTTCCATACATATTTGTCGAATTTCCAACGGTTTTCGAGATATACGTTATTGAAAATCGATAATTTCGCATATTCCATGTACTCTACACCCTTCTTTTGAGCACTCATTGACATTATATCACCATATTTAGTATTTTTAAACTGACGAAAAGCTGTTTGTCACATTCTTGAACGACTCGATAGTAAAGGCAATGACTTTTGTTCTTTTTCGAAGAAAAAACATTGCAGACCCTTCACTTTCTAATTAGTTGTAGAAAATGACGTGGTGAATCCAATAAAAATATTTTAAATTCAACAAAAAGAACTGTTTTAGATTAATAAAGTTTTTTTTTCTACTTCGTCTTTGAACGAAAACTAATTGTATACTAAACGTAAATAGACTGGTGGAAGGGTTCACCCCAGACCCTGGTCACGTGGATACTGCGCATTCAAAATCAAGTCTGACAAAGTAAATAACATTTTTTCGATGACAGACCAATGTTTATGCATAAAAAAGATCTCAAACTTTATTTAGAAAAATAAAAACAAAGGAGGTGTAATGAAATGTACTTTTATTAAAATCATTAATTGTAAAAAAATATATTTCAAGTATTAATTTACAAAAATTTCCAGCCAGACAAGTTTTAATAGACAGAGAACGCAAACTTCATTAAAAAAAAGGTGTTATCAAATGTACTTTTATCAAAAATAATAATGTATAAGAAAAGGTCTGTCAGATGTTAATTAACAAAAATTTCCAGCCACACAAGTTTTAATAGATAAGGGAGATGTCAAACTTAATTTTAAAACAAACACCAAGGAGGTGTTATGAAGTGTACTTTCATGAAAAAAATAATTTATAGCAAAAGGTTTGTTAGATATTAATTAACAAAAATTGTCAGGCAGACAAGTTTTTTCAAAAATGATACATTATTTACCATAAATTGTGTAAATTTCAAGCAGGTGTTGTGAAAAGTAAATTCATTTTTTTTAGCAAATTTCAAAAGTTAATTAAAAATAGCGATTAGCACATTTTTACTAGTCTGGCGGGCGCAACATGTTTATTACATATTTTTCAACCATTTTTACCTTTTAAATTTGAGGTGTTCGATGGGGCAACTTTTTGTGTGGTGGGAACTTAGACTATATAGCTTTTAAAATATCATTAGTGATATTTATGTGAGGTACTTGTACTATGTGCTTTACGGAACCCAGATTTATTTAAAGGCAGAATATTACTTATGAATATGAAGCATAAGTTGACTATGAGCAATTACATATCACACCACATATCGTAGACAACCCCCAAATCCAAAGCCAAGGCTCTCCGGAAGGGGGTTATACATTTGGAAAACCGCAGACATACATCTATACCCACCGATATTGTCAGTACTGGGGCTGGGGCTCGAACACAGAGCGCGATAGACAGTCGGTCAGCAGATTCGTCACTCAATACGCCTTAACCGACTGGACTACCGTGTCGGTGAATCCTTCTATTCTTTCGACATGACATTTAATAAGCTGCTAAGTGTTAAGTCACTATGAGAATTTTCCTTAGGCAATGGTTTCAAGATTATTTTTTTTATTCGACAGGCACATTATTTTCAATTGAAAAGCTTAGTACATCAGCCAGTGCTCATAAGCAGTAAGGTAACTTTGAGCATTGTCAGTATCGTTTACTAAAATCATTAACGATAAATTTCTTTTTTTTTTTTTTTGAATTATGGACATCATGAAATGATCGAACAAAATGCGCCTGCCACTTGAACAGGCTTGCCAAAAAAATGAAGTAGTTTAACTCAAATCATATAGATTGTAGATTGTTTGAGGAGTCGCTTGGCCCTGGGTTGGCCTTTCTTCACCTCGACCTGAAAGATCTTTTTGCCCAGGATTCCAAGACTTTTTACAAAGCTTGTGATTTTTTCTGAGAGCTAATTTCCCTATGTCTTCAGGCGTTTTCACACCTGTTCTAGGTACTTTAGCCTAATTCGGATTAGTACCTTGCATTCACAAAGTATATGTTCCGCAGTCTCAGTTGCAGATTCACAGTATCTGTAATTGTCATCTTCTGGCATGCCCATGTTCTTGAGATGATACCTCAAGGGGCAATGGCCAGTTACAAGACATGTGATCAGACTTAGGTCGGACTTTTCGAGTACGAGAAGCCTTGTGGCATTCTTTGTCGAATAGGTTATAAACCTTTTCACTTGTCTTTAACCTGGAGTATTCCTCCAATAGGACTTCTTTTGTTCCTTTCCCATTTTTGGACCTTCTTCGTTATGTGTCCATTAGATAAGCCACAGAACGGTTCTGGTTCGAAAAATGGGGCTTCAGCCATTTTTCTTGCAAGACTGTCAGCTAGTTCATTACCCTATATTCCCTCGTGCCCTGGCATCCACATCAAGGTAACTTTGTTGTTTTTCGCCAGTTGTTTCAGGGATTGTTTGCATTCCCAGGTAATTCTAGATTCGAAAGTATAGGACCTGAGAGCCTTTAGTGCTGCCTAGCTATCTGAGAGTATATACATCTTTGCCCTTCCTCTGTTAAGGCATTCCTAGGCACACAGATCTATGTATAGATTTCTGCCTGGAAGATGGTTGGGGGTGTTACCAAGGGCTTTAGATAGTCTGCATTTAGGCCCCGCTACGTTCACACCAACCCCTCCATCTTGGATCCATCTGTATACCAGATGAGTGACTCTTTCTCCAACCGCACTACTTCGACTCTACTCGCCCGACGGCTTTCAATTAGCACATCAAACGGTTATGGATTCAAATTGGATTAACTCCAAAATCCTTAAATGACAAACCAGGTTGCCTGGTCTGAATTTATGTGCTTGATGCAGTCTTAGGGCACTAAGTGCTGCCTCCTTCCTCACATGCAAATGCAGAGGAAGTAAGTCCAGCATTGCCTCCATAGCTGCTGTAAGGCAGGAGCGCATTGCTCCTGTAGTCCATAGACAGGCAAGGCGTTGCAGTTTCTGCAGCTTTTCTTGTGGTAGTTAATCATCATACATCAATGTTGTACTAATATTTTATAGTTTAAAATGTAGATAGAACGTAATTTGCCAGTCTTCCAGCGACACTATTTTTTTACATAGTTGAGATGCTCCTGTCTAGCAATTTCCTGCTACTTGCATGACAGACTCGCCATTTACCAATTAAGAAGACAGTATGAAAAACAGCTTTACAAAGTTAATGAAATGACTCAATGTAACGGTCATTTTTATTTTCAATCATAAAAGCCCTTAAATTACATTATTTTATATTTTCCGTGCACAAATTACCTGTTTCGTTACCTCTTTAAAAAATAAATTATCGCCGCTACTATAAGGTTCTAGAAGGTTACGTAATCAGTCGCCTAGTTTTCAGTTTTACTGGTAAACATTTAAAAGTAATGCATTTCCTCCAATGAGAAGGCATGATTTAAATTCGAGGGTTTAAAAAGTAGCGTTGTTTGGTCTACTGGTGGGGAATAGATACATACCGACTCAAACCTGCGGACATGATTATTACACGTGAATTTGAGGGACGAAAGAATCGTCTCAGTGTTAGCATGGTTTAGTCTTTCTAAACTTTGATTATATTACCTTTATTATATCTTTTGTCTCGTACAATTAACCAGATCCTGTAAATGAGAATTAGTCAAGTGGTTATGTTTGTTTTTCGAGAAATAGAATACAAAAATATTCTTGTGTATGTAAAAATTGTACATAAAATTGTTTTAATGGTGTTGTAAACCTACGGTCCTCTGGGTACTCAACTATAACAAGTGTTCTGCATTCCTGAGAAAGTGTCTTCTGTTCGCCAGGCATCTTCGTAAGTAGAAACATTTATTTTCTGGTCAACGATTCAACAATTAACTCTTTAGTGCAGTGTTTTTGGGTACAGCTTTCTTACGCGACGTTGTGAAAACTGTATCTTTTACCGGTTTTGTGTTCGCGTAAATAGACACACTTTCCTCGCGTAAGATACATATTTTGATCTCTTGATATGTTTGTTTATTCAAAAAGAAAGTATGTAAATAATAGCTGGTGTATATACACCATATTTTGTATGTTTTTAGTTAACCTTTATTGTACTATATTTGGATTCACAATTTGATAAATATTTTATCATTCATTCGAAAACAGTTTGTTTTAAATTTTCTTTTAGTAAGCGAATGAACAATGATTAATTTATAGCTGTTTTTCCTTTGAATAATTACGGAATTGGCCAATATCCACTATATTGCTTTTAGTATTTTGTTACCTTTCAAATACGTATATAATTTATTTTTCTACCCCCTTATGTAAATTTGCTGTATTCTGTACAGTCTGTAGAATGGATAAAGTAGGCAATTCCAGTTAACTGAACGGATATATTTCATATCAGTTCTAGGATGGATATGAAATGAAACCGACCAATCACAATTAATGTATTAAGTACATAGGCAACTATTCGTTTTAAAATCAAATTAGTGCGTAAGCTATCAAACTAACTGTCAACGTGTACTGTGAGTGTGTATTTGTGTAATATATTAATGTTTAATAAATTTTGTAGTTGTTTTAAGCTGGTCGTAGAAAAAGTATACTAACAACTCGAGTGGATTATCCATATCGCACTCAAAAGATTTGAAGCACTCCGCCTACGGCGTCGTGCTCAAACTTCTTTATCGTGCGATATGGATATCATATCCACTCTTGTTGCACAAACTACTATTGTGTACAGTTATGTCTCTCCGTGCATCTATACGTTTGTTTGATTATTTGTTTGGAACTTTTCTTATTCGTTAGCACACATTTATTCGCCCTTACCCTGTAGTGTTCTCATTTGCTCTACCATTTTGTGAATAAATTAGTTTATTGTTAATTTCGTATTTTTCTTTATTTAGAATTCATTTTAAATAACCCCAAGAGAGACAGGGCGTTATATCAACCAAAACTGTGGCTAGTTCCCAGGCTATAACTATCGATAAATAACACAAAGATATGTTTCGAATCAATAAAATTCAATCAGATGAATACGGGTTTTATATTTATAATGTTTGTTTTGCTCCCACATTATCTTTTATTGGATTCCTCAATCGGATCACTAATATAAATAAAAAAGAAGCTATCGCAATATTAAATATTGATTGTATAAGTTTTCCCAAGTCCTTTGCTAACAGTCGGCAAATCCCACAAAAAAAATTGTTTTCGTCTGGAATTAGAAAGCGAGAAAACACACACGGTTATTTATGCCGTCCATTTGTTCTTTTCTTATTACCCGCTTGAGACCGTCGTCAAGGAATTTGCATCCACCCTCCTTTGTCATATCAGCTGGAGCTTAAAATATCAATTTTGTGTCAACTCTTATATCAGTCGAACGATTTCGTTCGGCTTGAATGACTTGCTCCTCGGTTTTATGGGGTGGCGGGTGCAGCACAGATTACAATATACACAAAGTGAATATGTTTACTCTTTTTACAACAGTTTTATTGCTTTATCACTGCCGTATAAATTTGTCAGGAGAATGAAAAATAAGTTTTATACTTTTATTGAAGGTGGAGTATACACATTAATCTTGATATCTTGAGTCATAGAATAAATATTCAAATTAGAGCATTTCTAAATTTATCACATTTTGATAGCAATTACAATAATAATAACAATAATGTTAATCATAATTTCCTCGTACTCATTTGGTGTTCTTCGTTGGATTATCAACGAGACTACATATGTTAAATAGAAACCAGGAAAATTATAAAGTGGCGAAGGCTGCACCTAAGATCTTCCAAGCAATTTGAGCGGGAGAAGTCTTTTTAATTTGGAATATCTGTAAGACAGATAACATTGGACACAGCTATTTGAACACTTAGATGCAACCAGGTGTTCATCTAAGGCCTGAGCAAGATACACATGGATAAGCAGTAGCATCCTGTCTTTTATAATCCACGGATCCGGGCTTGACGCGAGTAGCAGTCAACAAAAAAGTCACGTATAATATAAATAAACGATTGGTTGACATCCTACTTATATAATAGAAAACAAATTGTAGATATTAATGACACCTATTCCAATGAGTCATAAGTTACTGTCGGTGTTCCTCAGGGTTCCATTTTAGGTCCCCTGTTATTTTTGATTTTTGTTAACGACCTCTCTGAAATAACAATCTCTGTAAATAACTTCATTAGGTTTGCAGATGACAATACTTATTTGTATTGTGACGTTTACACCCTTTTTGTAAAGACCCTGTATCGTGGATCCGGAAATTATAACGCCAGGGTAACACTAAACACTAATTTATTAACTTAGTAATTACAACAATTAATTACTTGACTAATAATACACTGTGTACTACAATTCAATTATTCAGTCACTGTGTTTACTCCTTACTCTCTGACCATCTCAACTGACCCTTAGAACTGTACTAACTTGTCCACTCTGGTTTACTCCATGCCTTATATACCTAAAGATGAGGGATCCCGAATTTTCTGTATGACGTCACCATTATCTAGATAGTTCCAGAATAGATGTCATCACTCTAGAGCTTCTAGTAGGCTCTTTCTCTAGTAGGTGCAATTCTCTACATTCAGACAACATCCGAACTAATTGAATTCTGTGTTGCCTACATTCTGGGGGTTGCAACACATAACAGTATGATGATCTAACGCTAGTAGGTGCTGTTACAGATAATGATAAATAAATTTATAGATTGGTTCAAAATTAATACGTTGCATCTTAACACATCTGAAACATTTTTCATAAATTTTACACCTAGAAATAGCAACACTAACGAAAGTCATTTATTAAAAATAGAGAAAATATCAAACGCACAAGTCAATAATACAAAGTATATAAAAAAAAAAGTTAAATTGGGAAATGCACAGAGATATTCTTTATTAATAAACTTTCGTCTTTATGCTTCGCCCTCTTTAGATTGAAAAATATCACTGGCAAAAGTATTCTTCACTCCTTCTACCATGCTCAATTTGTTTCACGCATACGCTACGGTATCTTATTCTGGGGATCATCAAGCCACTTAAACAGGGTATTTAAACTACAAAAAAAGGCCATAAGAAATATAGGAAATGTATCAGTTCGATATTTTAAAAAATTACGATTACTAACATTGCCTTGCATATATATCTTGGAAATTTTAATATATGTTAAATCAAACTTAAATAAGTTTATGGCGACTTCCACGAATATGAAACCAGACACAACCATTTCCTGTCAATAGCTTGTCAATGTATGAAAAAAGCCCTATGTATGTAGGAATTAAATTATACAACAAATTGAATCCAGAAATCAGATAAATAGACAATCTAAAATCATTCAAAACTACCATTTATAATATGTTACTTGACAATGTGTTTTATAGTATTTCTGAGTCTATAAATTTCAACGTATCCCCGTCAAAAAATCGTTATAAAAACTTATAAAAAAATGTATTAGTTTTTATAATTTTTGATGTGTGTATTTGAAATGTGTTTTAATTGTAAATTCTCATATGCTATCTACCAGTATTGATGAGTTTTTATAGTACATGTAACTAAAAGTTTTTATAAGTTTTTATAGTGTTTTGAATGTAAATTCCCATATGATATCTATTAGTATTGATGAGTTTTTATAGTACATGTAATTAAAAGTTTCAATAGGTTTTTATAGGTTTGTATAGTGTTCTGAACGTAAATCTCCCATAGAAATTCTATTAGTATTGATAGGTTTTTTTACAGATTTTGGCTGTGTATTTGAAATACATTTTTAATGCTAAATCCCATAAACTTACATAGGTAAGTAAATATTATTTATTTACTATTAATATTTCAAATATCAATAGTAATATAGTGGTAAACACTAAATACTGCAAAAGTCCTTGTTTTCTCTAGCGTTCTAGCCTAAACGCAGTTAATAAATTAGCAGTAAAAGAGTCCACGCTAGTTTCTTAGGTCACATTTGATTAGATATGAATTAGCGACATATATAACAGCTCCCTCTACTGGAGGCTGGAGTATGTAACACTAAACTTTCATAAGTTTTAATTATGTGTGTTTTAAATGTACATTCCTCGTATGAAACCTATTAGTATACGTAAGTTTTTATAGTATTTGAAATACAAAGTTTTTTTATAAGTTCTAAATGTGGTCTGATGTGCGGCTATTTGAAATGTGTTTTTAATGTAAATTCCTTTCCTGAGGTCTATCAGCATTTGCATATATTAATAGGAAATGCGAAATTTTTATAATATTTGCTGCGTACAATGGGTTTTTAATGTAAATTACCTGTATGGAGTCTATCAGTAGTTATATATATTAGTATATTTAAGTTTTTATAATATTTGAATTACAAAGTTTTTTATAGGTTCTGAATGTGGTTTGATGTGGCTGGCTATTTGAGATGTGTTTTTAATGTAAATTTCTTGACTGAGGTTTATCAGCATTTGCACATATTAATAGGAAATACGAAGTTTTTATAAGATTTGCTGCATACAATGGGTTTTTAATGAAAATCCCTATTTGGAGTCTATCAGTAGTTATATGTTTTCACGGTAATTGAGATATGAAGTGTTATAGATATTTTATATATATTTGAAAAGTATTTTTAATGAAAATTCTCCATACGAGGCTTATCAGTATTTGTAAGTTCTTATATGGTGTTTGAAATACGAAGATTTTATAGGTTCAGATGTGTCTAAGTTTTTGAAGTATTTGAAAGGTGTTTTGAATGTAAATTCCTTGCCTGAAGTCTATCAACACTTGCACGTTTTAATAACAAACACGAAGTTTTTATAAAATTCTATGAGGATATGCAATGGAGTTTTAAAGTAAATTCCCTGAATGAAGTCTATCAGTATTGTTCTGTCTTTGTAGATGAATAAATAAGAACCTTAATAACTTTTACACTAACATTTATTATTCACATAAACAAATACAACTGTACATGGGTATTATCCGAGAACTGACTACTTGCGTACCGCCGCGCCGGTAGACAGCTATCTGGTATACAAAAACTTACAAACTTTTTATATCACAGACAGACTTATATACAGGGCGAGTTTTTACAATGGTAACATACATAACAAGTATATTTATAAGTATTTATGGTAATTAAATTGAGAAGTTTTATAGGTTTTTATATGATTTGAAAGATATTAATGTAAATTCTCAGTACGAGGCCTATAAGTATTTATAGTTTTTATGACGTTTGAAACACGAAATTTTATAGATTCTGCGAGTTTTTAATGTATATTCCTCGCTTGAGGTCTATTGTGAGACTTTTATGCTTTTATGGGAATAAGAGGGTTTTTTAAAATACAATGTGTATATACTTACAATGGATTTTAATGTAAATTATATGAAATCTATTGTATTAGTAAGTTTAGTTTAGTAAGTATTGTAACTTTTTTAGGTTGACTACTTTTGAAATCCCATGAAAACTTTTTAAATTAATAGTTATAAATAATACTTTTCAATGGGGGCACTGAGAAATCCTTATTAAATTCTTATATGAAACTAAACTAATAATAACCCTTCAAATCTTATTAAAACCATATACTAATTGTTTCTTATTAAATGTTATAAAATTCATCCCTGGTTTCCTGATGAAACATTATTAGTTTTACCATATTGGAACCCCATGAACACATATCAAATTAATAGTTGTAAATCATTATTAATACTTTTTAATAGATGTCCCTATAAATCCTTATTAAATTCTTATATAAACTAAACTGATATGGACCCATGAAGTCTTATAAAAATAAGTACAAATATATCCTTATAAAAATGTATAAAACGCCTACTAGGAACTCCTTGGTATATCTATTCAATTTCATTACTCTTCAGATTCCAAAAAAAACTCACAAAAGTACCTTATTCATACTTTTTAACATGCATCCTTACACGTTTCCATTAAATTCTTATATAAACTAAACTGATATGTACCCATGAAGTCTTATAAAAATAAGTACAAATATATCCTTATAAAAATGTATAAAATGTCTACCAGGAACTCCTCAGCATATCTTTTCAATTTCATTACTCTTCAGATCTCAAAAAAAGTTACAAAATTATTCTATGTAATTCCTTATTGATACTTTTTAATACGTATCCTTATAAATCCTCATTAAATTATTATATAAACTAAAACTGATAACAACCCCTCAGATCTTACAAAAACCATACTAATTGTTTCTTATAAATGATTACAGAACTCGTATTTGATTTTACTGATGAAACCTTTTCAGTTTCAACACTATTCAGATTCCATGAGACCTTATCAAATTAAAAGTTGTAATGCCATATAAAAACTGTTTTTAGTATAAACACTTATGGAAACATACCAATAACAACATGGGTATTCCAACTCAATTAAGACCCCTTTAGATACTTATTCATCCCAATATAATTTCTCTATGGCAAAATGTACTGTATAAAACCTTATAAACCAGATAGGTTCTTATGATTACCCATAAAAAATTTATAATTATCTATAAGTTTGAAATAAGATTGTTTGACAGGGATAGTTTATACATTTTAATTTAATTTGTCCTTATATTAGTATATTATATTTTCTATTAATTTCGGTATACTTGTTCATCGTTTTAGGTTATATATTATATGTTTTTACATCATTCCTACGCACATTTTTTAAATTTTTTATAGTCATCTTGTTTTAAATTTTATGTCTTAAATTTGTCGTAGCTAGGTATTTATTATTTTAAATTTGCTGAAAATATTTGTTATTTTACTCTAAACTATGTATCTGAAATTTATCTATTCAATCAGAGGAACCTCCTTTGACTTTCCTATACTATTGTAATATAGACCTACTGGATTAAACTATCTATCTATTGATTACTCCAGAGACAGTTGTCTTATCTTTCTTTGACTCAAGATTGTCGCAAGAAGCAAAAAACCGCTGCCCAAGGAATCACTACTTCCACATCCAAGTTACTTACAACAAAATACTATATTTGCACTCCACTATGTGGAAAAAATTGTTTATGGAACTTTAATGGTATAATATTTGAAATCATGTACCCCAAAAAGCCCATAAAATTATATGCCACATCTGTAATAGAGGTGGAGGTGAATGAAGTGAAAAAAATTCTTGATGACTTTGGCTCTTGTATACACACTAAATCACACTATTTTTTCACCACTTTTAATAATAGTGTGGGGGTGGTAATAGGGATGGCTAATGCCATTTTTTTGAGGCATTAGCTCCTCTTATATTCACTAAATACCAATTTCATGGGCTCTTACTTGCTTGATTTACCTATTTACTCCCATTTACCCCAATTTACCCTTCAACTCTACAACGGAATAAGATCAAAATATAATCTAGTTCCAGATCTCGTTAAAAAAAACATACGTGTGCCATATTTTAAGTGAATATCTAAACGGTTCCAGAGTAATCGTGAGCACCAAAACGATACAAGACTAACAGACAGACCGACGCAACAGACAAATTTATTTTGCTCAGACTTAAAATATTGACGTTTCCTGATATTTTAAGCCTACTTAAACAATGAAAATTTCCAAAAAAAATTTTGCGTTAATATACTTCAACTGAATGTCGAACTAATACGCAGAAAATGATAAGACAAAGATATCAAAAATCGTTGTGTGCCGTAAACTACATGATAGAAGTGAAGCCTTTACTTCAAGCATTTTCATCGAGGAAATCTACTACGCATCCATACTACTCAAGGTAACCCACTGTGCTCAAATTTACTCGAGGAAAGCCACTGCGCATTCATACTTCTTGAAATAACCTACTCGCATCCATTTTACTCAAGGAAACCCACTGCGCATCCATATCATTTGAGGTAACCTACTGTGCATCTATAGCACTCGAGAAAAGCCACTGCGCATCCATACTACTCGAGGAAAGCTACTGCGCATCCATACTACTTAAAGTAACCCACTGCGCATCCATACTACTTGAGGTAACCTACTGCGATATATAATACTCGAAAAAAGTCACTGGGCATCCAAAATATTCGAGGAAAGCCACTGCGCATCCATAATACTCGGGGAAACCTACAGCGCATCCATAGTAGTCGAGGAAAATCACTGCGCATCCATACTACTCAAGGTAACTTTAACAACATATTATTTGAAACCGTCTACCCCAAAAACCTCTAAAACGATATGCTACATCGGTAGTGGGGGTGGGGGCGGTGGTAGAGGTAGAGGGTTGGTAGTGGGGGTGGATGAAGTAAAAAAATATTTTGAAGCTTTTGGTTCTTGTACATACACTAAATCACAATTTTTTTTTCATCCCCTTTAATAAGAGGGTGGGGGTGATAATGGGGGTGGCTAATGCCAAACATTTTTTTGAGACCTTAGCTTCTCCTGTATATACTAAATACCAATTTTATGGACTCTTACCTGCTTGATTTGCCCATTTACCTCAAATTTACCCCAATTTACCCCCCAACCCTTCGACGGAACAAGATGAAAATATAACCTAGTTCCAGATCTCGTTAAAGTACATATGTGTACCAAATTTCAAGTCAATATCTTAAACGGTTCCAGAGTAAACGTGCGCACAAGAAAAAGTTACAGACAGACAGAAATTTTTTTTTCGCTCAAACTTAAAATCTCGACGTTTCATGACATTTTAAGCATATTTGAATAATAAAAATTTTTAAAATTTTTTGTCGTTACTATACTTCTACTGGATGTGGAAGTAATTAAACTGGTGGAAGCTTTGGCGAGGCAATCCAGTGAAGAAGATGAACACAGCGGTAACAACACAAAGCGGTTTCAGCTGAGTTCTGATATAACATTTTTGAAAGATAGTAGTAGAAGATTTTGTTTCTATGATAACTAGAGGTTTTTTCACGGGTTTCATCTAAATCAATAATTTCTGGGAACAGACCTCTCTCAATGGAGTACAAACAAAAGTTATTTGAAATGTGATTTTGTAAAAAAAAAAACTGAAAGTCGTCAATGATGTGGCAGAACGGGGTGTTAAATTATTCAACGATTATAATAGTTTATTGACAAAAGACGACGAGCAAAAACAGTATGTGCTCCAAATAGTGTCTAATTATAGGAAACGATTCCTCTATTTAAAAAAAGAAACTTTTTTCAAGCACCAACAGACACTGAATTTATTTATCCATATTTTTCTTATTATACCATGTTCTGATACTTTGCATTATGATTCTTTGATAGTTTTAAAGTAAAACAGGTGTTCTTGCAACAATTATTAAACCTTCCATTCTATTTCAACTCTAGAAAAGTTTTTTCAGTATTAGCTAGAAGAGTAATTGTTTTGATTGCTTTTTCAATAATGAGTTTTTTAAAGTATTTACCTAACTAGTATATTAGCGTGTCCAGATTGGGGCAACAATATACAGAAAGTAGGTAATTTGATAATAAATAAAAAAGCGTTGTGATTTGCTTAATACCTTTAGTATATTAAGTATTAAGGTCAGAAGTCGAGATCTCCAAAACATCCGAAACCGGTAAAATAGTTAATGACTGCAGTGCTTATGATCTTTTTTTGCACGCTCAAATACTGAATAAATTTAATTAAAATAAAAAAATTAATACTTTAAAAATATATAATACAAATAAGTCGTACATGAAAAAGTTTTCACTTTGGTCACTATGAGACCGAATATTTATTGTCAAGTGATATCTGCTGTCATTAGAAATTTCTCGAAGATAAAAATTTTAGCACAACTTAAGATTCTTGTATGATTCAGAGGAGAATGTTGTTTTAAACCCGAACTCTATTGCTCCAATAAATTTTAACAATTGTTCAAATTATAATTTTAATTTTGTCTTTCATAAAACTTGATTTTTAAATTTCTATATTTATTAGTTTACTTACCGCCTCCTGATCGGTAAGTAATTACTTCCCCATCGCTAATTTGTAAACGTCACTTACAAATGTCTCAATCAATTTAGTAAATGTATCAAATTACCTGAGCGTGCAAAAAATAATATTCTCTAATAAAGCAATTAAAGTTAGTTAGTTAATTTAAAAAGATACATTTCTGGAATACATTTGATTAGTGGCATTTATTAGACTAAATAAATGAATACGAGCTGTAGGCAACTTGCATTTTTAGTAGTTGACAACGAGTGCGATAGGAAATGCGCGAACGCTCGTAACATACGACAATGGTGTTTGTGGTGCACTTTGAAATTCAATATCCCAGAGGACATTACCAAAGCACATTCCTTGGAGTATTGAATTAAACATTAAACTAGTTTTTAAATTACTTCATCATAAACTTATGAAGTATTTTCTGTAACTTTCCACAGAGATTTTAAATATTGTCAAAATAATTAATAATTTCAAGTTGATTTTGCAATACTGTAACAAATTAATTATTGCCTCACTTTCATACACATGAAGACTATGTACTATACTCAATATGGGTTTCGTTAACCAATATCAAACTCTTTTAATCATCTGCAGATGAAGTCAATGGGTTGGCGAAATGGTGTCGAGTGTAGTTTTGGTACTTGTGGAAATTACTTCGTTAAATGGCGCAATATTAATATGAGTATATCATACACGGGGTTAAATAAGATACACAAATTCAGAGGAGTATTCAGGAGATATAAATAGGTAAAAAATATGTAGTTAGTCTAGGTAGGTTAAATAACTATTTCCTATACATCCTATCATTTAAAATCAACAGTTTTTTGTCAGTAGGGAGTTTCTACTATAAATGAGGACAAAGGTAAGTGTGACATCTTTGTGCTACGGTTTTTGTAACTTTGGGGCATAACGATGTTCATCTCTGAATCTTGTACTGTATTTCTGTAGTAGATCTAACTTGAGAAGTGCAGAGGATGCCACTTGAATTGCAACAACGAGGATGAGCGGATACACTCGGTAGAAAACCTTCTAACAATAAGCTCTGTGTACGGTTTAAGTGCAAATTACAACAAAAGGAAAATCATCATTGTAGACAGACACGTTTTCGAGATGTAAGTCTGAAGACGAATTTCCTTAGACAGCCCATCAAGCAACACCTCGATTCTCCAAGAAACAAGTCCCACAAAGGAACTCTTTAGCATCATTTTCTTAATACGTCAGCCGGAGAAATAACTATTTCCTATACATCCTATCATTTAAAATCAACAGTTTTTTGTCAGTAGGGAGTTTCTACTATAAATGAGGACAAAGGTAAGTGTGACATCTTTGTGCTACGGTTTTTGTAACTTTGGGGCATAACGATGTTCATCTCTGAATCTTGTACTGTATTTCTGTAGTAGATCTAACTTGAGAAGTGCAGAGGATGCCACTTGAATTGCAACAACGAGGATGAGCGGATACACTCGGTAGAAAACCTTCTAACAATAAGCTCTGTGTAC